>OZ030024.1:38695200-39115200 GCA_964023405.1 Apodemus agrarius
ATAAACCAATTTTCTATTTATTTATTTATTTATTTGGCTGCAATTTCGAGAGACTAAAAAGCACTTTAAACCCAAAAATCACAATTGTAGAGATTTTTCTTTAGGAGACACAACCATTAATTCACTTGTCCTAGACTTAAGGCTGTTGGCCTTTTAAAAGCAGCTATTTCTCAACTATGTTTGACTTCTAGCTGAGAATGGGATATCTTAAATCAACCTCTGCTGTGAACCGCAGCTAGATTAACAGATAGACTGCCAGCAGATGAAATTTTTACCACAAAAAAAAAATTTTAACTTGAAACAATTACAGTCATTCATACAAGGCCATGAATAGGACATTTTACACACACATAGGACATGAATGACATGGTGCACCGAGAACAAACATAGACACACAGAAAGGGAAGCATGTTATGCAATTAAATCCATTTTCCTACTCTCTTTCTCTTTCATTTTCCAACCTTTCTTAAAGCAGCTCTTAGAGGCTTTGGACATATGCCTATTTTTAAACCCTTTCTTTTTCGCCTGAATCAGCTCTTAATAGCTGCTGTTACAATCCAGAACCTATAAAGTTCTTCTCCCATTTTCCACTGTCTGCCTCTTAAGCAAGGAGTTTGGTGTTGGGTCAACACTGCCTTACTCAATCCCTATCCTCCAGCACCCATTTTGCTCACCATGCAGGATACCTCTTTTTCCGTTTTTCTATGAAGCTCCGCTAAGACAGGGTCACCTTTCTCTCGAGTCCAGCCCCAGGTTGGGGGCCATTCTATTGAGTTCTGTAGCTCTCTGTAACTACTCCGGGCTAGCTCTGCAAGAGAAAACTATGGGATGGATGGGGAAAGTGGCACAAAAGAATGAGGTCAAGGAGACATTTGCCTTTCAAGACCCAATTTTAATAAAATGTAACCCAATATATAGTCTGAAAGAGTCCCTCCCCCCAGGTATGAGGTGGAGTCTTGGGATGAAGTCTCGAGAGACCTCTTTGCTGTCTCCAGACTCAGCAGGTGACTGGCTCCTTCATGGCAGCTCAGCAGCTCGCCTGCTGAAGGTTGAGAATTGCAGATACAGGATACTTTCTTGGCTTCCAGGTGTTGCTGGGTTGTTCTAAATAGAACAAAGGCCAGGAAATCGACGGGCTGAGGACAGAGCCATCAGAGGACGGCTGAACTGCCTAGTTCAAATGCTGGAGTCGGGGGAAGGGACAAATCGTCAATTTTATATATTGTCTTATGTTATCCTAAATTTTATCATACAAATGTTAGGTGAAATTTTTCAGTTCTTTATGAAAATGTTGCCAGCCTGGTCTACAGAGTGAGTTCCAGGACAGTCAGGACTACAGAGAAAGCCTATCTTGAAAAACAAGCAAGCAAACAAACTAACAAACAAACAAAAAACAAGTCTGTTTAGCCATACAGTGGTGGCGCACAACTGTAATGCCAGCACTCTGGGAGGCAGAGACAGGCAGATTTCTGAGTTTGAGGACAGCCTGGTCTACAGAGTGAGTTCCAGGATAGCCAGGGCTACACAGAGAAACCCTGTCTCCAAATTACCAATAAAAAAATCCAAAACAAAAAAACCAAAGAAACGAAAATGTCTTCACTTCCTCCTTCAATTACATTCTAATTGCATTTGTAGGCAGATCATTGTATCTGCATACTTTTCCATATAAATCTTCAATTTTATCAATTATCTTATGTAATCCTTAATTTTATCATACATATGTTAGATGAAAATCTTCAGTTTAATCAGAAAATGTGTCTATTCGATTTTTGAATTGCATTCTAATTGTGTTTGTAAGCCTATCATTTTATCTGTGAAAATTACAACAAAAAAATTCAAATTTTTAATATTTTTTTCATAAATTATCATTGTTTTATCTGAAATATGATACAAAAATCTTCAGGTTTTTTTTTTCAGAAAATGTCTCCACTTTCTTTTTTGTTTATAATACTATTGTATTTGTATGCCTTTCATTGAATCTGAGATTTTGTCAAAAAAAATTTTCATTTTTATCAATTTTCCTGTTATCATCCATTTTTCATTCATAAGTTAGATGTAAGTCTTTAGAATTAACAGAATATGTCTCCTCTTCCTTTTTCAATAGTATTCTAATTGAATTTGTATGCCTATCATTGTCTCTGAGGTTTTTTTTTCTGAATAAATCTTCAATTTTATCAATCATCCTATGCAATCCTCCATTTTTTCATACATATTTTGGATGAAAATCTTCAGTTTATCAGAAAATGTCTCCTCTTTCTTTGTCAATTGTATTCTTATTGTATTTGTATACTTATCATTGCATCTGAGTTTTAAAAAAAAACTTCAGTTTTATAAATTATCTTAGGCTATGCTCAATTTTAACATAAATATGTTAGAAGATTTTTTTCAGTATTATAGGAAAATGGCTCCACTTCCTTTTTTCAATTACATTCTAATTATATTTGTATGCTTACCATTGTATCTGAAAATTACCTCAAAAATCTTCAATTTTTAAATTTTTCTTATGAATTTCCCTTACTTTATCAGATATATGTTATACAAAATATTCAGTTTTATCAGAAAATGTCTCTATTCCTTTTTTCAATTACATTCTAATTGTGATTGTAAGCCTATCATCTTATCTGTGAAAATTACCACCAAAAAACTTCAGATTTTAAAGTTTTCCTATGAATTTCCATTATTTTATCAGATATATGTTTGGCAAAATTCCTCAGATTCATCAGAAAATATCTCAACTTCTTTTTACAACTATATTATTATTTATTTGTATGCCTACCATCCTATCTGTGAAAATTACTACAAAAATCTTCAAATTTTAACATTTTCACATGAAATTCCATAATATTATTAGAAATGTTATACAAAAATCTTCAGTTTTATCAGAAAATATCTCCACTTTCTTTTTCACTTATATTCTAATTGTATTAATATGCCTTTAAGTATATCTGAGATTTTATCAAAAAACCTTCATTTTTATCAATTTTCCTATGTTATCAATTTTATCATACATATGTTAGGTGAAAATCTTAAGTTTTATACAAAAAAGTCTCCAGCTACTTTTTCAAGTATATTCTTATTATTTTTGTATGTCTATCCTTGTATCTGAGAATTTACTAAGAAAATCTTCAATTTAATTAATTATCCCATGTAATTCCCAATTGTATCATACATATGTTAAATGAAAATCTTCAGTTGTATCAGAAAATGTCTCTTCCTTTTTCCATTGTATTCTAATAGTCTTTGTAATCTTATCATTGCATCTGTTTTTTTGCAAAAATATTCTTCAATTTTATAAATTATCCTAAATTTTTCTCAATTTTATCAAACACTGTTAGAGATAAATCTTCAGTTTTATAGGAAAAATGTCTCCACATCCTTTTACAATTACAGCCTAATTGTATTTGTATGCATACCATTGTATGTGTGAAAATTACCACAAAAATCTTCAATTTTTTAATTTTTCCTATGAATTTCACTTACCTTATCAGAAATATATTATACAAAATATTTAGTTTTATCAGAAAATACATCCATTTCCTTTTCAATTATGTGAAAATTCTGTTTGTATGCCTATCATTATATCTGAGTTTTTTCCAAAAAATATCTTCAACTTTATCAGATATCCTATGTAATCCTCAATTTTATCGTGCATATTTTAGATGAAAACCTTCAGTTCTATCATAAACTGTCTCCACTTTCTTTTTCAATTGAATTCTAATTTTATTTCTATGGTTATCATTGTATTTCAGTTTTTTCAAAAAATCTTCAATTTTATACATTATCTCGGGTTATCCTCAATTTTATCATATATATGTTGGATGAAAATCTTCAGTTCTTTGCGAAAATGTCTCCACTTCCTTTTTTCCATTACATTCTAATTGTATATATATGCCTACGATGGTATGTGAGTTTTTTTAAATAGATATTAAATTTTATAAATTATGTTATGCTATCCTCATTTTTATCATACATATATTAGATAAAAATCTTCAGTTTTATATGAAAATGTCTTCACATCTGTTTTAGTTATATTCTATTTTGATTTTTATGCCTATAATTGTATCAGAGTTTTGCTACAGACCATACTCTCTCATGGTTGGGGCTAGGATTCTTTCTCGAAGCAGGAAGGCACGGGTTCCAGGCAAAATGGCAAACAGAACACCAGGACACAGAAAAAGTGTGGAATCTCCGTGTATTTGGTGTCTGAGTGCAACTTGTTGCAGTCAGCCAGGTGATTTTAAACATGAGATCTTTACATATCAAAGAATGTATCCAGTACAGCAGGCACAAAAGACAATCAGGAAAGACCATTTGCCAAGAGGAAATGTAGAATCAGCCAGGTAGAAAACGTTTCTGTGTGAAAAGCCATAGGTAACATTTGTAAAAGGGACTTCAAAGGACATTAAGCCAGATCTCTTAAACCTTAATGAGATTCAGTGAGTAACCTAATTATCACCTGGCCCTCTCTGAGGGAACCTGGGATCATAGTGTTAAGTTAAAAGTTTTGTAAATCACAATGTCAGAGCCACTCTCATCAGCATAGCCATAAAAGTTTACATTTTGTTGGGAGATCAATGTAAGTATGTAAACTACTAAGCAAAGTGATGCCACCTAGAACCGAGGTTTTTTGGCCAGTATTGTAGTTCAAAGAACTAACATTTTTGCCTGGTTACTTATAGCTCAGGCTACCAGAAATTCCTGCGAAATAGATCAAAGGAAAGTCACAAAGGTAAGGCTGCCCTGATATTAGAGCTCAGAATCCTCTCCAGCCAGGGAATTCCACAGCGATGTTCCCTTGTGGATGGCGCTTACTGAAAGGTGTCCACTGAAACTTGCACTTTGGACAGCGCTTACTCAGAGTGTCCACTGAGACTTGCGCTTTACCTGTGGAAATTCACAGTGCCCACGAGGAGCATGTGGCAGAGTTTTGTCCAAATAAATCTTCAATTCTATCAATTACCCTAGTAATCCTTTATTTTATCATACATTTGTTATATGAAAATCTTCAGTTTTATCTGAAAATGTCTCCACTTCACTTTTCAATTGTATTCCAATTGTATTTCCAGGCCTATCATTGTATCTGAGTGTTTTTCCAAAAAATCTTTAATTTTATAAATTACCTTTTGATATCCTCATTTTATCATACATAGGGTAATTGAAAAATCTTCAGTTTTATATGAAAATGTCTCCACATCTGTTTGAGTTATACTCTAATTGCATTTTTATGCCTATCATTCTATATGAATTTTCTCCAAATAAATCTTCAATTTTATCAATTTCCCTAGTAATCCTCTATTTTACCACACATATGTTAGATGAAAATCTTCAGTTTTATCAGAAAATGTCTCCACTTCGTTTTTCAATTGTATTCTAATTTTATTTCTATACCTATCATTGTTTCTGAGCTTTTTGTTCCAAATAATCTTTAATTTTATAAATTACCTTTTGACATCCTGAATTTATTATATATATGTTATATGAAAATCTTCAGTTGTGTATGAAAATATCTCCACTTCCTCCTTCAATTATATTCTAAATGTATTTGTATGCCTATCATTTTATCTGAGGTTTTTTTTTTTTCAAAAAAATCTTCAATTTTATAAATTATTTTAAGTTATCCTCAATTTTATCATAGATATGTTAGAGGAAATTTTTCAATTTTAAACGAAAATGTCTCCACTTCGTTTTTTGATTGCATTCTAATTTTATTTGTATGCCTATCATTTTATTTGTGAAAATTGCCACAAAAAATTCCAATTCTTAAATTTTTCCTATGAATATCCCTTACTTTATCAGTAATATGTTACACAAAATATTCAGTATTGTCAGAAAATGTCTCCACTTCATTTTCAATTATGTGATAATCTATTTGTATTTGAGTTTTTTTCAAAAAAAATCTTCAATTTTATCAGTTATCATATGTAATCCTCAATTTTATGATAAATATGCTAGATTAAAATATTCAGTTATACCAGAAAATGTCTCCACTTCTCTTTTCAATTATATTCTAGCTATATTTGGATGCCTATCATTGTATCTGAGATTTTTTTCAAAAAAATCTAAAATTATATTAGTTATTTTATGTAATCCTCAATTTTTTCATGCATATTTTAGATGAAAATCTTCAGTTCTATCAGAAAATATCACCACTTCCCTTTTCAACTATATTCAAAATGTATTTGTATGCAGATCTGTACAGAGCCATATTGGGGTGTCTTGCCATGGCAGGAACTTGACAGTAGTCAAGGTGAACTTCTCCCAACCCTTGAGCAGGGATTCCTGTGCTCTTCACAATCCTGTTCCACCTGGGGTGGTATGCTCAGCATGAAGGTGAAGTTCCTCCAGATCTAAGAATTCCTGAATTAATCAGGTGACCCTCCCAACTTCCTGAGCAATGGAACCAACACCCAAAGAAGATACACAGGACTCTGGGAGGAGGGACTCCCCCAAAACTGTTAAATTGTCTGAGCTCCATTAAACTTTGGCCTTGATCGGTAAACTATCATCTTGGCCCTCCTTCTTTTCATCCTTCCCCATCCATCCCTTGGCTTCCATTTCCAGGAACCCAGTTCACAGTAGCTGCAGGCAGCAACACAGATCATTGTATCTGAGGTTTTTCCAGGTAAATCTTCAATTTTATCAATTATCTTATGTAATCCTCAATTTTGTCATACATAAGTTAGATGACTATCTTCAGTTATTCATGAAAATGTGTCCTCTTACTTTTTCAATAATACTCTAGTTGTAGTTGTATGCCTATCCTTGTATCTGAGTTGTTGTTTTCCAAAATATCTTCAATTTTTATAAATTATCTTATGTAATCTTCAATTTTAACATACATATGTTAGATGAAACCCTTCAGTTTTATCAGAAAATAACTCTATTCCTTTTTTCAATTACATTCTAATTGTGTTTGTAAGCCTATCATTGTCTCAGTAAAAATTACAAAAAAATCTACAAATTTTACAGTTTTCCTATGAATTTCCATAATTATATCACATATGTTATGCAAAATTCTTCAGATTTATTAGAAAATATCTCCACTTCCTTTTTAACTATATTAATATTTATTTGTATGCCTCCCATTGTATCTGTGAAATTACCACAAACATTTTCAAATTTTAATATTTTCTCATAAATTTCCATAATTTTATCAGAAATATTATAGAAAAATCTTCAGTTTTATCAGAAAATGTCTCCACTTTCTTTTTCGCTTATAAGCTTATTGTATTTGTATGCCTTTCATTGTATCTGAAATTTTATCAAAAATTCTTCAATCTTATCAATTTTCCTGTTATTATCCATTTTATCATATGTAAGTTAGATGTAAATCTTTAGAATTAACAGAATATGTCTTCACTTCCTTTTCCAATTGTATTCTAATTGTATTGGTATGTCTATCATTGTATCCGAATATTTGTCTCAATAAATCATCAATTTTATAAATTATCCTATGTAATCCTCAATTTTATCACACATATGTTAAATGAAAATCTTCAGTTTTATCAGAATATATCTCCTCTTCCTTTTTCAATTATACTCTAATTGTATTTGTATGCTTATCATTTCATCAGGGGTTTTTTTTTTCAAAAAAATCTTCAATTTTATAAATTATCTTATGTTATCCTAAATTTTAACACACATATGTTAGAGGATTTTCTTCAGTTTTATAGGAAAATGGCTCCACTTCCTTTTTCAATTACATTCTAATTGTATTTGTATGCTTACCACTGAATTTGTGAAAATTACCTTAAAAATCTTCAATTTTACATTTTTCCTGTGAATTTCCCTTACTTTACCCAAAATATGTTATGCAAAATCTTCAATTTAATCAGAAAATGTCTCTATTGCTATTTTTAATTACATTCTAATTGTGTTTATTAGTCTATCATTGTATCTGTGAAAATTATCACAAAAAATGAAATTTTACAGTTTTCCTATGAATTTCCATAATTTTATCAGATATATGTTATGCAAAATTCTTCAGATTTATCAGAAAATATTTCACTTCCTTTTTCAACTATATTATTATTTATTTGTATGCCTACCATTGTATCTGTGAAAATTACCACAAAAATCTTCAAATTTTAACATTTTCACATGAATTTACATAATTTTATCAGAAATGTTACACAAAAAACTTGTTTTATCAGAAAATGTCTCCACTTTATTTTCCCTTATATATAGTTGTATTTGTATGCCTTTCATTGTATCTGAGATTTTATCAAAAAAAACTTCAATTTTATAAATTTTCTTATGTTATCATCCATTTTATCATACATAAGTGAGATGTAAAGCTTCAGAATTAACAGATATGTCTCCACATCCTATTTCAATTGTATTCTAATTGTATTTGTATGCCTATATTGTATCTGAGTTTTTTGCAAAAAAATCATCAATTTTATAAATTATCCTAAATTTTCCTCAATTTTTTTCAAACACATGTAAGAGGAAAATCTTCAGGTTTATAGGATAATGGCTCCAATTCCGTTTTCAATTACATTCTAATTGTATTTGTATGCTTACTATTCTTTCTGTGAAATTTACCACAAAAATCTTCAATTTTTAAATTTTTCCTATGAATTTCCCTTACTTTATCAGAAATATGTTATATGAAATGGTTAGTTTTATCAGAAAATGTCTCCACTTCTTTTTTAATTATCTGATAATTCTATTTGTATGCCTATCATTGTATGTGAGATTTTTTAAAAAAAAAATCTTCAATTTTATAAGTTATCTTAGGTAATCCTCAATTTTATCATGCATGTTTTTGATGAAAATCTTCAGTTCTAACATAAAATGTCTGCACTTCCTTTTTCAATTGAATTCTAATTATATTTGTATGGATATCATGGTACTTGAGCTTTTTTCAAAAAATCTTAATATTTATACATTATATTATGTTTTCCTCAATTTTATCATACATGTTAGATGAAAATCTTCATTACTTTAAAAAATATCTCCATTTCCTTTTTCAGTTACATTGTAATAGTATTTATATGCCTATCAATGTAACAGGATTTTTTTAAATAATATTCAATTTTATAAATTGTTGTTATCATTTTTATCATACATATATTAGATGAAAATCTTCAGTTTTATATGAAAATGTCTCCACTTCCTCTTTCAATTATATTCTAAAAGAATTTGTATACCTATCATTGTTTCTGATTTTTTTCAAAAAATCTTCAATTTTATAAATTATCCTAAGTTATCCTCAATTTTATCATAGATATTTTAGAGGAAAATCTTCAATTTTAAATAAAAATATCTCCACTTCATTTTTTGATTACATTCTAATTGTATTTGTATGCCTACCATTGTATATGTAATAATTACCAAAAAATTTTAATTTTTTAAATTTTTCCTATGAATTTCCCTTACTTTATCAGGAATATGTTATACTAAATCTTCAGTTTTGTCAGAAAATGTTTACACTTCACTTTCAAGTATGTGATAATTCTATTTGTATGCCTATCATTGTATCTGATTTTTTTCAAAGAAAATCTTCAATTTTATCAGTTATCATATGTAATCTTCAATTTTATGATACATATGTTTGATTAAAATCTTCACTTCTACCAGAAAATATCTCCACTTCCCTTTACAATTACACTCTAATTCTATTTGGATGCCTATCATTGTATCTGAGTGGTTTTTTTTTCAAAAAACCCTAAAATTTTATCAATTATCCTATGTAATCCTCAATTTTATCATGCATATGTTAGATGAAAATCTTCAGTTCTATCAGAAAATATCTCCACTTCCCTATTCAATTATATTCTAATTGTATTTGTATGCAGATCATTGTATCTGAGTATTTTTCCCAATAAATCTTCAATTTTATCAATTATCTTATGTAATTCTCAATTTTATCAGACATATATTAGATGAAAATCTTCACTTCTTTACAAAAATGTGGCCTTTTCCTTTTTCAATAATACTCTAGATTTATTTTATGTCTATCCTTTTATCTGAGTTTTTGTTTTCCAAAATATCTTAAATTTTAAAAATTATCTTATGTAATTCTCAATTTTATCATACATATGTTAGATGAAAAACTTTGGTTTTATCAGAAAATGTCTGTATTCCTTTTTTCAATTACATTCTAATTGTGTTTGTAAGCCTATCATTGTATCTGTGAAAATTAACACAAAAATCTCTAATTTTACAGTTTTCTTATGAATTTCCTTATTTTTATGATGTTTTGCAAAATTCTTCAGATTTATCAGAAAATATCTTCACTTCCTTTTTTCAACTATATTATTATTTATTTGTATGCCTACCATTGTATCTGTGAAAATTACCACAAAAATCTTCAAATTTTAGTTTTTCTATGAATTTCCATAATTTTAGCAGATATGTCATGCTAAAGTCCTCAGATTTATCAGAAAATATCTCCACTTATTTTTTCAACTATATTATTATTATTTATTTGTATGCCTACCATTGTATTTGTGAAAATTCCCACAAAAATCTTCAAATTTTAACATTTTTACAAAAATTTCCATAATTTAATCAGAAAGGTTATACTAAAATCTTCATATTTATCAGAAAAAGTCTCCACTTTCTTTTTCACTTATTTATATTTTTATTTGTATGCCTTTCACTGTATCTGAAATTTTATCACAAAAATCTTCAATTTTATCAATTTTCCTATGTTATCTATTTATCATCCATAAGTTAGATGTAAAGCTTCAGAATTAACAGAATATGTCTCCATGTCCTTTTTCAATTGTATTCTATTTTTATTTGTAAGCCTATCATTGTATATGAATTTTCTTTTTCAAAAATATCTTCAGATTTAAAAATTATCTTGTTATCCTCAATTTTATCATACATATGATAGATGATAAATTTTCAGTTTTATACAACAATGTCTCCACCTCCTTTTTCGATTATATTCTAATTCTATTTGTGTAGAGGGCTGCAAAGTGCCACGCCTTAAAGATGGCTCTGGTTTCCGCCTTCCTCCCCCCAGGGGGGAGAGTGCCCTTTGAGATAAACAACTCCTTATTTGGCTTTCTGTGATCAGATGCTGTCCTTCCACTTTGAGGTAGCCTATCTGCCTTGCCCACATGTCATCCAGGGATTGGCCAGCCTTTGAGATATAAGAGAGTGCTGGGGTCGAGGTAGGGAGAGAGACGCCATTGTATAAGGTTCCTGAGTAAATTGCTTGAAGATCGCGGTGTTGTGTCCTTCCTTGCGGGTCGAGGTTGGACACGACATATTTGTATGCCTATCATTTTTCTAGAGAATATCTTCAATTTAATCAGTTATCCTATGTAATCCTCAATTTTATCATACATATGTTAAATGAAAATCTTCAGTTTTATGAGAAAATGCCTCGTCTTCCTTTCACAGTTGAATTCTAATTATATTGTTATGGCTATCATTGTATTTGAAATTTTTTCAAAAAAATCTTCAATTTTATACATTATCTTATGATATCCTCAATTTTATCATACATGTGATAGATGATAATCTTCATTACTTTACAAAAATGTCTCCATTTCCTTTTTCAATTACATTCTAATTGTATTTATATGCCTATCAATGTATCAGGTTTTTTTTAAAAAATATTCAATTTTACAAATTATGTTATGTAATCCTCATTTTTATCATACACATATTAGATGAAAATCTTCATTTTTATATGAAAATGTTTCCACGTCTCTTTTAGTTATATTCTAATTGTATTTTATGCCTATCATTGTATCTAAGTTTTGTAAAAATAAATCTTCAATTTTTTCAATTACCTAGTAATCCTTTATTTTATCATACATATGTTAGATGAAAATTTTTCAGTTTTATCATAAAATATCTCCACTTCATTTTTCAGAAATATTCTACTTGTATTTCTCTGCCTATCATTGCATTTGAGTTTTTTTCCAAAAAGAATCTTTAATTTTATAAATTATTTTATGATATCCTAATTTTATCATACCTATGCTATATGAAAATCTTCAGCTTTATATGAAAATATCTCCACTTCCTCCTTCAATTATATTCTAAATGTATTTATATGCCTGTCGTTTTATCTGATTTTTTTTCAAAAATATATTCAATTTTATAAATTATCTTAAGTTAATTTTTTCATAGGTATTTTAGAGGAACTCCTTCAATTTTAAATAAAAATGTCTCCACTTCATTTTTTGATTACATTCTAATTGTACTTGTATGCCTACCATTGTATCTGTGAAAATTATCACAAAACTTTTCAATTTTTAAATTTTCCTATGAATTTCCCTTACTTTATCAGTAATATGTTATACTAAATCTTCAGTTTTGTCAGAAAATTTCTCCACTTTATTTTCAAATGTGTAATAATTCTATTTGTATGCCTATCTGTGTATCTGAGTTTTTTCCAAAAAAAAATCTTCAATTTTATCAGTTATCATATGTAATCCTCAATTTTATGATACATATCTTAGATTAAAATCTTCAGTTCTACCAGAAAATATCTCCACTTCCCTTTTCAACTATCTGATAATTCTATTTGGATGCCTATCATTGTATCTGAGGTTTTTTTTTTCAAAAACAATGTAAAATTTTATCAGTTATCCTGTGTAATCCTTACTTTTCTCATGCATATTTTAGATGAAAAGCTTCAGTTCTATAAGAAAATGTCTCCACCTCAATTTTCAATTATATTCTAATTGTATTTGTAGGCAGATTATTGTATGTGAGTATTTTTCCAAAAAAATCTTCAATTTTATCTATTATGCTATGTAATTCTCAATTTTATCATACATATGTTACATAAAAATCTCAGTTTTATCAGAAAATGTCTCCTCTTTATTTTTCAAATGTATTCTAAGTGTATTTTTATGCTTATCATTGCATCTGAGTTTTTTTTTCAAAAAAAATCTTCAATTTCATAAATTACCTTAAGTTATCCTCAATTTTGTCATATATATGTAAGAGGAAAATCTTCAGTTTTATAGGGAAATGTTTCCACTTCTTTTTGCAATTACATTCTTATTTGTATTCATACCATTGTATCTGTGAAAATTACCACAAAAATCTTCAATTTTTAAATTTTTCCAATGAATTTCCGTTATTTAATAGGGAATATGTTATACGAAATCTTCAGTTTTATCATAAAATGTCTCCACTTCCTTTTTCATTTATGTGACAATTGTATTTGTATGCCTATCATTGTATCTGAGATTTTTCCAAAACAAAATCTTCAATTTTGTCAGTTATCTTATATAATCCTCAATTTTATCATTCTTATGTTAGATGAAAACCTTCAGGTCTATAAGTAAATGTGTCCAGTTCCTTTTTCAATTGTATTCTAACTGTATTTGTATGCCTATCATTGTATCTGAGTTTTCTTTTTCAAAAATATCTTCAAGTTTAAAAATTATCTTATATTATCCTCAATTTTATCATATATATGTTAGGTAAAAATCTTCAGTTTTATACAAAAATGTCTCCACCTCCTTTTTCAATTGTATTCTAATTGTATTTGTATGCCTATCATTGAGATTTTTCTAGAGAATATCTTCAATTTAACCAGTTATCCTATGCAATCCTCAATTTTATCATACATATGTTAAATGAAATCTTCAGTTTTATGAGAAAATGTCTTGTCTTCCATTTTCAATTGATCTCTAATATTATTTGTAAGCTTATCATTTTATCTGAGTTTTTCTGCAAAAGAAACTTCAATTTTACAAACTATCCTGTTTTCCTCAGTTTTATCACACATATGTTAGAGATAAATCTTCAGTTTTATAGGAAAATGGCTCCACTTCCTTTTTCAATTACATTCTAATAGTATTTGTATGCGTACCTTTGTATCTGTAAAAATTACCACAAAAATCTTCAATTTTTAATTTTTTCCTATGAATTTCCCTCACTTTATCAGAAATAATGTTGTACAAAATCTTTAGTTTTATCAGAAAATGTCTCCATTTCCTTTTCAACTATCTGATAATTCTATTTGTATGCCTATCATTTTATGTGAGATTTTTTCCAAAAAAAATCTTCAATTTTATCAGATATCTTATGTAACCTTCAATTTTGTCATGCATATTTTTGATGAAAATCTTCAGTTCTATCATAATATGTCTCCATTTCCTTTTTCATTTGAATTCTAATTATCTTTTTATGGCTGTCATTGTATTCAATTTTTTCCAAAAACATCTTCAAATTCATACATTATCTTATATTATCCTCAATTTTATCATATATATGTTAGATGAAAACCTTCATTACTTTACAAAAATGTCTCCATTTCCTTTTTCAATTACATTCTAATTGTATTTATATGCCTATCAACGTAACTTTTTCAATTGTATTCAAAGTCTATTTGTATGCTTATCATTGTATCTGAGTTTTTGTTCAAAGAATCTTCAATTTTATAAATTACCTTAAGTTATCCTCAATTTCATCATACATATGTTAGAGGAAAATCTTCAGATTTATAGAAAACTGTCTCCAGTACTTTTTACAATTACATTCTAATTGTATTTGTATGCATACCATTGTTTCTGTGAAAATTACCAGAAAAATCTTCAATTTTTAAATTTTTCTTATGAATTTCCCTTACTTTATCCAATATATGTTATACAAAATCTTCAGTTTTATCAAAAATGTCTCTATTCCTTTTTTCAATTACAGTCTAATTGTGTTTGTAAGCTTATTATTTTATCTGTGAAATTACCACAAAAATCTTCAAATTATACAGTTTTCCTATGAATTTCCATAATTTTATCAGGTCTATGCTATGCAAAATTCTTCAGATTTATCAGAAAATATATCCACCTCCCTTTACAACTATATTATTATTTATTTTTATGCCTACCATTCAATCTGTGAAAATTACCACAAAATCTTCAAAACTTAGGATTTTCACATGAATTTCCATAATTTTACTAGAAACGCTATACAAAAATCTTCAGTTTTATCAGAAAATATCTCCACTTTCTTTTTTACTTATATTCTAATTGTATTAGTATGCCTTTAAGTGTATCTGTGTTTTTATCAAAAAAATCTTCAATTTTATCAATTTTCCTCTTATCCATATTATCATACATATGTTAAGTGAAAATTTAAGTTTTATACAAAAATGTCTTCAGCTACTTTTTCAAGTATATTCAAATTGTGTCTGTATGCCTACCCTTGTATCTGAGAATTTTCTAAGAAAATCTTCAATTTTATCAGTTATCCTATATAATCCTCAATTTTATCATACATATATTATATGAAAATCTTCAGTTTTATCAGAAAATATCTCATCTTCCTTTTTCAATTGCATTTTAATAATCTTGGTAATCTTATCATTGCATCTGAGGTTTTTTTTTCAAAAAATTCTTCAATTTTATAAATTATCCTAAGTATTCTTCAATTTTATCAAACATATGTTAGAGAAAAATCTTCAGTTTTATAGGAAAATGTCGCCACATCCTTTTACAATTACATTCTAATTGTATTAGTATGCATACCATTGTATCTGTGAAAATTACCACAAAAATCTTCAATTTTTTATTTTTTCCTATGAATTTCCCTTACTTTATCAGAAATATGTTATATGAAATCTTTAGTTTTATCACAAAATAAAATATGTTCATTTCCTTTTCAATCATGTGATAATTCTTTTTGTATGCCTATCATTGTATGTGAGATTTTTCCAAAGATATCTTCAATTTGATTGGATATCCTATGTAATCTTCAATTTTATCATGCAGATTTTACATGAAAATCTTCAGTTCTATCATAAAATGTCTCCACTTCCTTTTTCAATTGAATTCTAATTTTATTTATTTAGTTATCATTGTATTTCAGTATTTTTTAAATCTTCAATTATATA
This sequence comes from Apodemus agrarius, assembly GCA_964023405.1. NCBI lineage: Eukaryota > Metazoa > Chordata > Mammalia > Rodentia > Muridae > Apodemus > Apodemus agrarius. Next base: position 38,711,021 of record OZ030024.1, read on the forward strand.
TATTATTTTCTGTTATTAATTTTATCATACATATTTTGATGAAAATCTTCAGTTCTTTGCAAAAATGTCTCCACTTCATTTTTTCAATTACATCTAATTATATCTATATGTCTATGATGGTATGTGACTTTTTTAAATAGATACTCTGTTTTATTAATTATGTTAAGTTGTCCTCATTTTTATCATACATATATTAGATGAAAATCTTCTGTTTTATAAGAAAATGTCTCTGTGTGTTCATTTCTGGGTCTTCAATTCTTTTCCATTGATCTACTTACCTGTCGCTGTACCAATACCATGCAGTTTTTAACACAATTGCTCTGTAGTACTGCTTGAGGTCAGGGATATTGATTCCCCCAGAAGTCCTTTTATTGTTGAGAATAGTTTTAGCTATCCTAGGTTTTTTGTTATTCCAGATGAATGTAAGAATTGTTCTTTCTAGATCTATGAAGAATTGATTTAGTATTTTGATGGGGACTGCATTGAATCTGCAGATTGCTTTTGGCAAGATGGCCATTTTTACTATATTGATCCTACCAATCCAAGAGCATGAAATATTTTTCCATATTCTGAGGTCTTTTTCGATTTCTTTCTTCAAGGACTTGAAGTTCCTGTCATATAGATCTTTCGCTTGTTTGGTTAGAGTCACGCCAAGATACTTTATATTGTTTGTGGCTATTGTGAAGGGTGTTATTTCCCTACCTTCTTTCTCAGCCTGCTTGTCCTTTGAGTACAGGAAGGCTAATGATTTGCTTGAGTTGATATAACCAGCCACTTTGCTGAAGTTGTTTATCAGCTGTAGGAGTTCTCTGGTGGAGTTTTTTTGGGTCACGTAAGTATACTATCATATCATCTGCAAATAATGATAGTTTGACTTCTTCGTTTCCAATTTGTATCCCTTTGACTTCTTTATGTTGTCTAATTGCTCTCGCTAGAACTTCAAGCACTATATTGAAAAGATGTGGAGAGAGAGGGCAGCCTTGTCTAGTCCCTGATTTTAGTGGGATTTCCTCAAGTTTCCCTCCATTTATTTTGATGTTGGCTACTGGTTTGCTGTGTATTGCTTTTACTATGTTTACATATGGGCCTTGAATTCCTGTTTTTTCCAGGACTTTTAGCATAAAAGGATGCTGAATTTTGTCAAATGCTTTTTCAGCATCTAATGAGATGACCATGTGGTTTTTCTCTTTTAGTTTGTTTGTGTCATGGATTACATTGATGGATTTCCGTATATTGAACCATCCCTGCATCCCTGGGATGAAGCCGACTTGATCATGGTGAATAATCATTTTGATGTGCTCTTGGATTCAGTTGGCAAGAATTTTATTTAGTATTTTTGCATCCATATTCATAAGGGAAATTGGCCTGTAGTTCTCTTTCTTTGTAGGATTTTTGTGTGCTTTTTGTAGAATGAGTTGGGCAGTGTTCCTTCTGTTTCTATTTTGTGGAATAGTTTGAAGAGTATTGGTGTTAGGTCTTCTTTGAAGGTTTGATAGAATTCTGCACTAAAACCTGTCCTGTACTTCCTTTTTCAACTATATTATTATTTATTTGTATGCCTACCATTGTATCTGTGAAAATTACCATAAAAATCTTCAAATTTTAACATTTTCACATGAATTTCCATAATTTTATTAGAAATGTTACACAAAAAATCTTCAATTTTATCAGAAAATGTCTACACTTTCTTCTTCATTTATATATAGTTGTATTTGTATGCCTTTCATTATATCTGAGATTTTATCAAAAAAATCTTCAATTTTATCAATTTTCCTATGTTATCATCCATTTTATCATATAAGTTAGATGGAAATCTTCAGAATTAACAGAATATGTCTCCACTTCCTTTTAAACTGTATTCTAATTGTATTTTTATACCTATCATTGTATCTGAGATTTTTCTGAATAAATCTTCACTTATATCAATTATCATTTGTATTCCTCAATTTTATCATACATATGATAGATAAAAATCTTCAGTTTTATCAGAAAATGTATCCTCTTCCTTTTTCAATTGTATTCAAATTGTATTTGTATGCTTATCACTGTATATGAGGTTTTTTTCAAAGTATCTTCAATTTTATAAATTACCTAAGAATTTCCCTTATTTTATCAGAATTATGATGTACAAAACCTTTAGTTTTATCACAAAATGTCTCCACTTCCTTTTCAATTATCTGATAATTCTTTTTGTATGCCTATCATTGTATGTGACATTTTTCCAAAAAATCTTCAATTTTATCAGATATCTTATGTAACCCTCAATTTTATCATGTATATTTTTGATGAAAATCTTCAGTTCTATCATAAAATGTCTCCACTTCCCTTTTCAATTGAATTCTAATTATATTTGTATGGCTATCACTGTGTTTGTGTTTTTCAAAAAAAATCTTCAATTTTATACATTGTTATGTTATTCTCAATTTTATCATACATATGTTAGATGAAAATCTTCATTACTTTATGAAATGTCTCCATTTCTTTTTCAATTACATTCTAATTGTATTTATATGCCCATCAATGTAACTGAGGTTTTTTTAAATAATATTCAATTTTATAAATTATGTTGTTATGCTCATTTTTATCATGCATATATTAGATGAAAATCTTCTGTTTTATATGAAAATGTCTCCACATCTCTTTTAATTATATTCTAGTTGTATATTTATGTATATCATTCTGTCTGAGTTTTGTCCAAATAAATCTTCAATTTTATCAATTACCCTAGTAATCCTTTATTTTATCATACATATGTTAGATGAAAATCTTCAGTTTTATCAGAAAATGTTTCCACTTCGTTTTTCAGTTGTATTCTAATTGTATTTCTATGCCTATCATTTTATCTGAGTGTTTTCCCAAAAAAAAATCTTTATTTTTATAAATTACCTTATGATATCCTCATTTTATCATGTGTGTTGTATGAAAATCTTGTTTTATATAAAAATGTTTCCACTTTCTCCAATTATGTTCTAAATATATTTGTATGCCTACCATTATATCTGTTTTTTTTTCAAAAAAATCTTCAATTTTATCAGTTATCATATGTAATCCTCAATTTTATTATACATATGTTAGATTAAAGTTTGCAGTTTTACCAGAAAATATCTCCACTTCCCTTTTCAATTATATTCTAATTATATTAGGATGCCTATCATTGTATATGAGCTTTTTTCTAAAAATAATCTAAAATTTTATGTTATCCTATGTAATCCTCAATTTTATCATGCATATTTTAGATGACAATCTTCAGTTCTATCAGAAAATATCTCCACTTCTCTTTTTAATTATATTCTAACTGTATTTGCATGATGATCATTGTATCTGAGGATTTTTCCAAATAAATATTCAATTTTATCAATTATCTTTTGTAATCCTCAATTTTATCTATGTTAAATGAAAATCTTCAGTTCTTTACAAAAATGTGTCCTCTTCCTTTTTTAATTATACTCTAGTAGTATTATGTGCCTATCCTTGTATCTGAGTTTTTGTTTTCCAAAATATCTTAAATTTTATAAATTATCTTATGTTATCCTCAATTTTAACAAACATGTTAAATGAAAATCTTCAGTGTTTTCAGAAAATGTCTCTATTCTATTTTTCAATTACATTCTAATTGTGTTTCTAAGACTATCATTGTATCTTTGAAAATTACCACAAAAATCTTCAAATTTTACACTTTTCCTATGAATTTCCATAATTTTATGATATGTTATGCAAAATTCATTAGACATGAATCATTAGACATGAATGTAACATGAATGCATTCAGATTGTAGTGTGGTTGGTGGTGCATCTTTGTATAAACACATTTCCTCCACCTAAACTGTATTGTACAGCTTTCTTTGATAAATGCATATGAAAATCAAATGTAAGATTGAAATACAGTGTTCCTGAGTAAAGACAATCACATACTGGTAAGAACTTTGTATGAGCAGTTAGAAGTTATAATACATTGTGTGAAAAGTTCTCATTTTCTACTAAATTAGTTGTTCAAACGCATAGTGTTTTAAACCGTATTGAAAATGTTAATTGTAAATGAAGAAACTTCTCATCATTACAACTGAATGTAACATGAATACATTCACTTTGTAGTGTGTTTGATGGTGTGTCTAGGTTTAAACACATTTCCTGCCAATAAACTATATTATACACCTTTCTCTCCTAAATGCATATGACAATCCTATATACTATGGAAATACAGTATTCCCGAGTAAAGACAATCACATACTAATAAGAACTATGTATGTGCAGGTAGAAGTTATCATACATTGTGCAAAATGATCTCGTTTTCTGCTAAGTCATTTAAACGCATAGTGTTTTAAAACTTATTGAATGTGCTAAATGTAAAAGAACAAACTTCTAGTCATTAGACATGAATGTAACATGAATGCATTCAGATTGTAGTGTGGTTGGTGGTGCGTCCATGTATAAACACGTTTCCTCCACCTAAACTGCATTGTGCAGCTTTCTCTCAAAAATGCATAAGAAAATCATAATATACTATTGAAACACATTGTTCCCAATTAAAGACAATAAATAACATACTAGTAAGAACTTGATATGTACAGTTAGAGGATATCGTACATTGTGCAAAATGTTCTTGTTTTCTGTTAAATTAGTGGTTTAAACACATAGTGTTTAAAAACATTACTGAAAGTATTAATTGTAAAAAAACAAACTTCTCGTCATTAGACTTGAATATAACATGAATGCATTCACGTTGTAGTGTGTTTGGTGTTGCGACTATGTTTAAACACGTTTCTTCTAAGTAAATTGCATTGTACAGCTTTCTTTGACAAGTGCATATGAAAATAAAATGTAAGATTACACTACAGTGTTCCCGAGTAAAGACAATCACATAGTAGTAAGAACTTTGCATGTACAGTTAGAAGTTGTCATACATTGTGCTAAATTTTCTCATTTTCAGCTAAATTAGTCGTTTAAATGCATGGTGTTTTAAAACTTACTGAACTTGTTCATTGCAAAAGAACAAACTTCGCGTCATTAGACATGAATGTAACATGAATGCGTTCACTTTGTAGTGTGTTTAGTGTTTCCTCTAGGTTTAAACACGTTTCCACCAGATAAACTGCATTGTAAAGCTTTCTCTCATAAATGCATGTGAAAATCCTATATACTATTGAAATACAGTGTTGCCGAGTAAAGACAATCACATACTAATAAGAACTCTGTATGTGCAGTTAGAAGTTATCACACTTTGTCTTATATAGGGTTTCTTTTTCTGGCCAAACATCATGACCAAGAAGCAAGTTGGGGAGGAAATGCTTTATTCAGCTTACACTTCCACACAGCTGTTCCTCACTAAAGGAAGTAAGCAGTGGAACTCAAGGAGGTCAGGAAGCAGGAGCTAATGCAGAAGCCATGGAGGGATGTTCTTTACTGGCTTGCTTCCCCTGGCTTGCACAGCCTGCTCTCTTACAGAACCCAATACCAGCAAGAGATGGTACCACTCACAAGGGGCTTTCCCCACTTGATCACTAATTGAGAAAATGTCCCGCAGCTGGATCTCATGGAGGCACTTCCCCACCTGAAGCTCCTTTCTCTATGATAACTCCAACTGTATCAAGTTTGAACACAAAACAAGCCAGTAAATATATTGTGTGAAAAGTTCTTGTTTTCTGCTAAATTACTCTTTTAAATGTATCGTGTTTTAAAACTTAGTGAACTTGTAGAATGTAAAAGAACAAACTTCTCACCATTAGACCTGAATGTAATATGAATGCATTCACATTGTAGTGTGGTGGTGCATCTATGTTTAAACACAAATCCTCCACCTAAACTGCACTGTACAGCTTTCTCTCATAAATGCATATGAAAATCCTATATACTAATGAAATACAGTGTTCCCAAGTAAAGACAATCACATACTAGTAAGAACTTTCAATGTGCAGTTAGAAGTCACCACACATTGTGCGAAATTTTTTGCTAGTCATTTAAAAGCATAGTGTTTTACAACGTACTGAACATGTTAATTGTAAAAGAATAAACTTCTCGTCATTAGACCTGACTGTAACATGAATGCATTCACTTTGTATTGTGTTTGTTGTTTCGTCTAGGTTTTAAAACGTTTTCTCCACGTGAACTGCATTGTATAGCTTTCACTCATAAATGCATATGAAAATCCTATATACTGTTGAAATACAGTGTTCCAGAGTAAAGACAATCACAAACTAATAAGAACTCTGTATGGGCAGGTAGAAGTTATCATACATGGTGTGAAATGTTCTCGTTTTCTGCTAAATTAGTCTTTTAAATGCATAGAGTTTTAACGCTTATTGAACGTGTTAATTGTAAAAGAAAAAACTTCTCATCAATAGACCTGAATGTAACATGAACGCATTCACATTGTAGTGTGGTTGGGGGTGTGTCTATGCATAAACACATTTCCTCCACCTAATCTGCACTGTATAGCATTCTCTCATAAATGCATAAGAAAGTAATATATATACTATTGAAATACATTGTTCCCGAGTAAAGACAATCACATACTAGTAAGAACTTTGTATGTGCAGTTAGAAGTTATCATACATTGTGCGAAATGTTCTCATTTTCTGCTAAATTAGTCATTTAAACGCAGTGTTTTAAAACTTACTGAACATGTTAATTGCAAAAGAACAAACTTCTCTTCATTAGACTTGAATGTAACATGAATGCATTCACGTTGTAGTGTGTTTTTTGGTTGCGTCTATGTTTAAACACGTTTATTTTATGTTAACTGCATTATACAGATTTCTCTGATAAATGCATATGAAAATCAAATGTATGTTTGAAATATAGTGTTCCTGAGTAAAGACAATCACATATTAGTAAGAACTGTGTATGTGCAGGTAGGCGTTATCATACACTCTGCTAAATATTCTCATTTTCTGCTAAATTAGTCATTTACACGCATAGTGTTTTAAAACTTACTGAATGTGTTAATTGTAAAAGAACAAACTTCTCTTCATTAGACTTGAATGTAACATGAATGCATTCACATTGTAGTGTGTTTTTTGGTTGCATCTATGTTTAAACACGTTCACTCTATGTAAACTGCATTGTACAGCTTTATTTGATAAAAGCATAGGAAAATCAAAAGTAAGATTGAAATACAGTGTTCCAGAATAAAGACAATCACATATTTGTAAGAACATTGTATGTGCAGTTAGAAGTTATCATGCATTGAGCTAAGTGTTCTCAGTTTCAGCTAAATTAGTCGTTTATACACATAGTGTTTTAAAACTTACTGAATGTGTTAATTGTAAAAGAATAAACTTCTCATCGTTAGACCTGAATGTAACATGAATGCATTCACTTTGTATTGTGTTTGCAGTTGTGTCTAGGTTTAAACACATTTTCTCCACGTGAACTGCATTGTATAGCTTTCACTCATAAATGCATATGAAAATGCTATATACTGTTGAAATACAGTGTTCCTAAGTAATGACAATCACGAACTAGTAAGAACTGTGTATGTGCAGGTAGAAGTTATCATACATGGTGTGAAATTTTCTCATTTTCTGTTAAATTAGTCTTTTAAACGCATAGAGTTTTAAAACTTATTGAACATGTTAATTGTAAAAGAAAAAACTTATCATTAGAAATGAATTTAACATGAACACATTCACATTGTAGTGTGGTTGGGGTGCGTCTATGCATAAACACGTTTCCTCCACCTAATCTGCACTGTACAGCTTTCTCTCATAAATGCATAAGAAAAAAAAATATATATATACTATTGAAATACATTGTTCCCGAGTAAAGACAATCACATACTAGTAAGAACTTTGTATGTGCAGTTAGAAGTTACACATTGTGCGAAATGTTCTCATTTTCTGCTAAATTAGTCCTTTAAACGCAGTGTTTTAAAACTTACTGAACGTGTTAATTGCAAAAGAACAAACTTCTCTTCATTAGACTTGAATGTAACACAAATGCATTCATGTTGTAGTGTGTTTTTTTGTTGCATCTATGTTTGAACATGCTTATTTTACATTAACTGCATTATACAGCTTTCTCTGATAAATGCATATGAAAATCAAATGTAAGTTTGAAATATAGTATTCCCGAGTAAAGACAATCACATACTAATAAGAACTCTGTATGTGCAGTTAGAAGTTATCACACTTTGTCTTACTCAGGATTTCTTTTTCTGCACAAACATCATGACCAAGAAGCAAGTTGGGGAGGAAATGCTTTATTCAGCTTACACTTCCACACAACTGTTCATCACGAAAGGAAGTAAGCAGTGGAACTCAAGCAGGTCAGGAAACAGGAGCTGATGCAGAAGCCATGGAGGGATGTTCTTTACTGGCTTGTTTCCCTTGGCTTGCACAGCCTGCTCTCTTACAGAACCCAATACCAGCAAGAGATGGTACCACTCACAAGAGGCCTTCCCCACTTGATCACTAATTGAGAAAATGTCCCGCAGCTGGATCTCATGGAGGCACTTCCCCACCTGAAGCTCCTTTTCCTATGATAACTCCAACCGTATCAAGTTTGAACACAAAACAAGCCAGTAAATACATTGTGTGAAATATTCTCTCTCTCTCTCTCTCTCTCTCTCTCTCTCTCTCTCTCTCTCTCTCTCTCTCTCTTTTGGTTTTTCGAGACAGGGTTTCTCTGTATAGCCCTGGCTGTCCTGGAACTCACTCTGTAGACCAGGCTGGCCTCGAACTCAAAGATCCGCCTGCCTCTGCCTCCCAAGTGCTGGGATTAAAGGCGTGTGCCACCACCGCCCGGCGTGTGAAATATTCTTTTCTGCTAAATTACCCTTTTAAATGTATCGTGTTTTTATAACTTACTGAACTTGTAAATTGTAAAAGAACAAACTTCTTGCCATTAGATCTGAATGTAACATGAATGCACTCACAGTGTAGTGTGGTGGTGCGTCTATGTTTAAACGTGAATCCTTCATCTAAACTGCACTTTACATCTTTCTCTCATAAATGCATATGAAAATACTATATAGTAATGAAATACACTGTTCCCAAGTAAAGACAATCACATACTAGTAAGAACTGAATGTGCAGTTAGAAGTCATCATACATTGTGCGAAATGTTCTCGTTTTCTGCTAAATTAGTTGTTTAAATGCATAGTGTTTTAAAACTTGCTGAACGTGTTAATTGCAAAAGAACAAACTTCTTCTCTTCATTAGACTAGAATGTAACATGAATGCATTCACAGTGTAGTGTATTTTTTGTTGCGTCTATGTTTAAACACGTTTCTTTTACCTTAACTGCATTATACAGTTTTCTCTGATAAATGCATATGAAAATCAAATGTAAGATTGAAATATAGTGTTCCCAAGTAAAGACAATCACATACTAGTAAAAGCTCTATATGTGCAGGTAGGAGTTATCATACATTGTGCAAAATGTTCTCGTTTTCTGCTAAGTTAATCATTTAAATGCATAGTGTTTTAAAACTTACAGTACATGTTCATTGTAAAAGAACAAACTTCTCATCATTAAAACTTAATGTAGCATGAATGCATTCACTTTGTAATGTGTTTGGTGGTGCATCTGGGATTAAACAAGTTTCCTCCATGTAAACTGCATTGTACAGCTTTCTTTCATAAATGCATATGAAACCCTATATGCTATTGAAATACAGTGTTCCCGAGTAAAGACAATCACATACTCGTAAGAACTTTGTGTGTGCAGTTAGAGGATATCATACATTGTGCAAAAATGTTCTTGCTTTCTGCTGAATTAGTCGTTTAAACGCATATTGTCTTAAAACCTACTGAAGTTGTTCATTGTAAAAGAACAAACTTTACGTCATTAAACTTGAATGTAACATGAATGCATTCAAGTTGTAGTGAGTTTGGTGTTGCGGCTATGTTTAAACATGTTTCCTTCTCGTAAACTGCATTGTACAGCTTTCTCTGATAAAGGCATATGAATATCAAATGTAAGATTGATATACAGTGTTCCTGAGTAAAGACAATCACATACAGGTAAGAACTTTGGATATACAGTTAGAAGTTATCATACATTGTGCGAAATGTTCTCATTTTCTGCTAAAGCAGTCGTTTAAATGCATAGTGTTTTAAAACTTACTGAATGTGTTAATTGCAAAAGAACAAACTTCTCTTCATTAGACTTGAATGTAACACAAATGCATTCACGTTGTAATGTGTTTTTTGTTGCGTCTATATTTAAACACGTTTAATTTACGTTAACTGCATTATACAGCTTTCTCTGATAAATGCAAAAGAAAATCAAATGTAAGTTTGAAATATAGTGTTCCCAAGTAAAGACAATCACATACTAATAACTGTTTGTGTGCAATTAGAAGTAATCATACATTGTGAGAAATATTCTTGTTTTCTGCTAAACAAGTTATATAAATTCATAGTGTTTTAATGCTTGCTGAACTCGTTATTGTAAAAGACCAAACTTCTCGTCATTAGCACTGAATTTAACATGAATGCCTTCACGTTGTAGTGTGTTTGGTGTTGCCTCTATGTTTAAACAAGTTTCCTTCACGTAAATGGCATTGTACAGAGTTCTCTAATAAATGCATATGAAAATCCAATGTACTAATGAAATACAGAGTTCCCGAGTAAAGACAATCACGTACTAGTAAGAACTTTGTATGTGCAGTTAGAAGTGGCCATACATTGAGCGACATGTGCTCGTTTTCTGCTAAATGAGTAGTTTAAATGCATAGTGCTTTAAAACGTACTGAACGTGTTAATTGCTAAAAAACAAACTTCTCATCCTTAGCACTGAATGTAACATGAATGCCTTCACGTTGTAGTGTGTTTGGTGTTGCATCTATGCTTAATCACGTTTCCTCCACGGAAACTGTATTGTACAACTTTGTCTCATAAATGCATATGAAACTCCTGTATACCATTGGAAGACAGTGTTCCTGAGTAAAGACAAGCACATCCTAGTAAGCACGTTGTATGTGCAGTTAGAAGTTATCACCCATTGTGCAAAATGTTCTTGTTTTCTGCTAAATTAGTCATTTAAACTCATAGTGTTTTAAAACTTACTGAACGTGTTAATTTTTAAAGAACAAACCTCTCATCATTAGACCTGAATGCAACATGAATGCCTTCACGTTGTAGTGTGTTTGGTGTTGCGTCTACGTTTCCTCCACATAAACTACAGTGTACAGCCATCTCTCATAAATTCATATGAAAATCCTATATACTATTGAAATGCAGTGTTCCTGAGTAAAGACAATCACATACTAGAAAGAACTTTGTATGTGCAGTCAGAAGTTATCACACATTGTGGGAAATGTCCTCGTTTTCTGATAAACAAGTTATTTAAACACATAGTGTTTTAAGGCTTACTGAACTTGTTAATTGTAAAAGACCAAACTTCTCATTGTTCTTAGTACAATGCGATGGTCTTAACTCGGGAAGCCTGTATTTCAATAGTATAATGGATTTTCATATGCATTTGTTAGAGAAAGCTGTACACTGCAGTTTACGTGGAGGAAACGTGTTTAAACATAGAGGCAACACAAAACACACTACAACGTGAATGCATGCATCTTACTTTCAGGTCTAATGACAAGAAGTTTGTTCTTTTACAATTTTCAAGTTCAGTAAGTTTTAAAACACTATGCGATTAAACGACTAATTTAGCAGAAACAAGAACATTTCCCACAATGTATGATAACTTCTAACTGCACATACAAAGTTCTTACTAGTATGTGATAGTCTTTACTCGGGAACACTGTACTTAAATAGAATATAGGATTTTCATATGCATTTATAAGAGAAAGCTGTACAATGCAGGTCACGTGGAGGAAACATGTTTAAACCTAGATGCAACATCAAACACACTACAACGTGAAGGCATTCATGTTACATTCAGTGCTAATGACGAGAAGTTTGTTCTTTTACAATTAACAAGTTCGGTAAGCTTTCAAACACTATGCATTTATATAACTTGTTTAGCAGAAAACAAGAACATTTCGCACAATGGGTAATAACTTCTAACTGCACATACAACGTGCTTACTAGGATGTGCTTGTCTTTACTCGGGAACACTGTCTTCCAATGGTATACAGGATTTTCATATGCATTTATGAAAGTTGTACAATGCAGTTTAAGTGGAGGAAATGTGTTTAAACATAGACACAACACCAAACACACTACAATGTGATGGCATTCATGTTACAATCAGTGCTAATGACGTGAAGTTTGTTCTTTTACAATTAACAAGTTCAGTTAATTTTAATCACTATGCGTTTATCTAATTGTTTGGCAGAAAACAAGAACATTTCGCTCAATGTATGATAACTTCTGACTGCACATACAAAGTTCTTTCTAGTATGTGATTGTCTTTACTTGGGAACACTGTATTTCAATAGTATATAGGATTTTCATAAGCATTTATGAGAGATGGCTGTACACTGCAGTTTCCATGGAGGAAACGTGGTTAACCATAGATGCAACACAAAACACACTACAACATGAAGGCATTCATGTTGCATTCAGGTCTAATGATGAGAAGTTTGTTCTTTAAAAATTAAGACGTTCAGTAAGTTTTAAAACACTATGAGTTTAAATGACTAATTTAGCAGAAAACAAGAACATTCCACACAATGTATTACTGGCTGGTTTTGTGTGTCGACTTGACACAGGCTGGACTTGTCATAGGAATAGGAGCTTCAGTTGGGGAAGTGCCTACTTGAGATCCAGCTGCGGGGCATTTTCTCAATTAGTGATCAAGTGGGGGAAGGCACCTTGTAGGTGGTACCATCTCTGAGCTGGTATTCTTGGGTTCTATCACAGAGCAGGCTGAGTTAGAGGAAAGTCTTCAGTTTCATAGGAAAATGGCTCCACTTCCTTTTTCAATTACATTCTAATTGTATTTGTATGCATACCATTGTATCTGTGAAAATTACCACAAAAATCTTCAGTTATCCTCAATTTTATCATAGATATTTTAGAGGAAAATATTCAATTTTAAATAAATGTCTCCACTTCATTTTTAGATTGCATTCTAATTGTATTTGTATTCCTACCATTGTGTCTGTGAAAATTACAAAATCTTCAACTTTTAAATTTGTCCTATGAATTTCCCTTACTTTATCAGAAACATGTTATACGAAATCTTCAGTTCTGTCAAAAATGTCTCCACTTCATTTTCAATTATGAGATAATTCTATATGTATGTCTATCAGTCTATCTGAGCTTTTTCCAAAAGAATCTTCATTTTTTCACTTATCATATGTAATCCTCAATTGTATCATACGTATGTTAGATGAAAATCTTCAGTTCTATCAGAAAATGTGTCCAGTTCCTTTATCAATTGTATCCTAATAGTATTTGTATGCCTATCATTGTATCTGAGTTTTCTTTTTCAACAATATCTTCAGATTTAAAACTATCTTATGTTATCCTCAATTTTATCATAGATATTTTAGAGGAAAATCTTCAATTTTAAATAAAAAATGTCCCCACTTCACTTTTAGATTATATTCTAATTGTGTTTGCATGCCTGCCATTGTATCTGTGAAATTTACCACAAAAATCTTCAATTTTTAAATTTGTCCTTATTTTATCAGAAATATGTTATACAAAATCTTCAGTTCTGTCAAAAAATGTCTCCACTTCATTTTCAATTGTGAGATAACTCTATTTGTATGCCTACCAGTGTATCTGAGCTTTTTCCAAAAAAATCAATTTTATCAGTTATCATATGTAATTCTCAATTTTATCATACATATGTTAGATTAAAATCTTCAGTTCACCAGAAAATATCTCCACTTCCATTTTCAATTATATTCTAATTATATTTGAATGCCTATCATTATATCTGAGTTTTTTCAAAAACATCAATTTTATCAGTTACCCTATGTATGCTTTTCATTGTATCTGAGATTTTTTTCAAAAAATCTTCAATTTTATCAATATTCCTATGTTATGATCTATTTTATCATACATAAGTTAAATGTAAATCTTCAGAATTAACAAAATATGTCTCCACTTCCTTTTTCAATTTTTTTCTAAATGTATTTGTAAACCTATCATTGTATCCAAGTTTTTTCTGAATAAAATTTCAATTTTATCATTTATCCTATGTAATCCTCAATTTTATCATACAAATGTTAGATGAACATATTCAGTTTTATCAGAAAAATGTCTCCACTTCGTTTTTCATTTTTATTATAATTGTTATTTGTATGCTTATCTTTGCATCTGAATTTTTTCAAAAAAATCTTCAATTTTATAAATTATCTTGTCATCCTCAATTTTATCATATTTATGTTAGAGGGAAATCTTCAGTTTTATAGGAAAATGTCTCCACTTCTTGTTGCAATTACATTCTAATTGTACTTGTATGTTTACCATTGTATCTGTGAAAATTACCACAAAAATCTTCAATTTTTAAATTTTTCCCATGAATTTCCCTTATTTTATATGAAATATGTTATACGAAATCTTCAGTTTTATCAGAAAATGTCTCCACTTCCTTTTTCAATTATATGATTTGTATTTGTATGCCTATCATTGTATCTGAGATTTTTCAAAAAAAATCTTCAATTTGTAGTTGTATGCCTATCATTGTATCTGAGATTTTTCAAAGAAAATTTCTATTATATCAGTTATCCTATGTAATACTCAATTTTATCATACATGTGTTAGATGAAAATTTTCAGTTTTATACAAAAATATCTCCACCTCCTTTTTCAATTATATTCTAATTGTATTTGTATGCCTATCATTGTATCTGAGATTTTTCTAGAGAATATCTTCAATTTAATCAGTTATCCTATGAAATCCTCAATTTTATCATACATATGCTAGATGAATATCTTCAGTTTTATGAGAAAATGTATCGCCTTCCTTTTTCAATTGAATTCTAATAGTATTTGTAAGCTTATCATTGTATCTGAGTTTTTTCGCAAAAAAAAAATTCATCAATTTTATAAATTATCCTAAGGTTTCCTCAATTTTATCACACATATGTTAGAGGAAAATCTTCAGTTTCCTGGGAAAATGGTACATTCTAATTGTATTTGTATGCTTACCATTGTATCTGGGAAAATTCCCATAAAATCTTCAATTTTTTAATTTTTCCTATGAAATTCCCTTACTTTATCAGAAATATGTTATACGAAATCTTTAGTTTTATCAGAAAATGTCTCCACTTCCTTTTCAATTATTTGATAATTCTATTTTTATGCCTATGTGAGATTTTTCCAAAAAATTTTTCTATTTTATCAGATATCCTATGTAATCCTCAATTTTATCATGCAAATTCTAGATGAAATTTCAGTTCTATCATAAACTGTTTCCATTTCTTTTTCTTTCTTTTTTTTTTTTTTGGTTTTTCGAGACAGGGTTTCTCTGTATAGCCCTGGCTGTCCTGGAACTCACTCTGTAGACCAGGCTGGCCTCGAACTCAGAAATTCACCTGCCTCTGCCTCCCAAGTGCTGGGATTAAAGGCGTGCGCCACCACGCCCGGCTCCACTTCTTTTTCAATTGAATTCTAATTATATTTTTATGGCTATCATTGTATTTGAGTTATTTTCAACAAATCTTCAATTGTATACATTATCTTATGTTATCCTCAATTTTATCATACATATGTTAGATGAAAATCTTTATTACTTTACAAAAATGTCTCCGTTTCCCTTTTCAATTACATTCTAATTGTATTTACATGCCTATTGATGTATCTGAGTTTTTTTAAAACTTTGAATTTTATAAATTGTTATGTTATCCTCATTTTTATCATACATATATTAAATGATAATCTTCAGTTTTATATGAAAATGTCTCATGTCGCTTTTAGTTATATTCTAATTGTATTTTTATATGTATCATTGTATCTGAGTTTTGTCCAAATAAATCTTCAATTTTATCAATTACCCTAGTAATCCTTTATTTTATCATACATATGTTAGATGAAAATCTTCAGTTTTATCAGAAAATGTCTCCACTTCGTTTTTCAGTTGTATTCCAATTGTATTTCTAGGTTTATCATTGTATCTGAGTGTTTTTCCAAAAAAATCTTTAATTTTATAAATTACCATATGATATCCTCATTTTATCATACGTATGTTATATGAAAATCTTGTTTTATATGAAAATGTTTACACTTCCTCCTTCAGTTAGATTCTAAATGTATTTGTATACCTATCATTGTATCTGATTTTTTTTCAAAAAAATCTTCAATTTAAAAATTATCTTAAGTTATCCTCAATTTTATCATAGATATTTTAGAGGAAAATCTTCTATTTTAAATAAAAATGTCTCCACTTCATTTTCCGATTACATTCTAATTGTTTTTGTTTTGTTTTGTTTGCCTACCAATGTATCTGTGAAAATTACCAAATATTTTTCAATTTTTAATTTTTTCTTATGAATTTCCCTTACTTTATCAGTAATATGTTATACAAAATCTTCAGTTTTGTCAGAAAATATCTCTAGTACATTTTCAAATATGTGAAAATTCTATTTGTATGCCTATCATTGAATCTGAGTTTTTTTTTAAAAATCTTCAATTTTATCAGATATCATATGTAATCCTCAATTTTATGATACATATGTTAGATTAAAATTTCAGTTCTACCAGCAAATATCTCCACTTCCATTTTCAATTATATTCTAAAAATATTTGGATGCCTATCATTGTATCTGAGTTTTGTTTCAAAAATATCTAAAAGTTTATCAGTTATCCTAGGTCATCCTCAATTTTATCATGCATATTTTAGATGAAAATCTTCAGTTATATCAGAAAATATCTCCACTTCCCTTTTCAATTATATTCTAATTGTATTTGTATGCAGATCATTGTATCTGAGTGTTTTTCCAAATAAATCTTCAATTTTATCAATTATCTTATGTAATCCTCAATTTTAGCATACATATGTTAGATGAAAATCTTCAGTTCTTTACAAAAATGTGTCCTCTTCCTTTTTCAATAATACTCTAGTTGTGGTTGTATGCCTATCTTTGTATCTGAGTTTTTGTTTTCCAAAATATCTTCAATTTTATAAATTATCTTATGTTATCCTCAATTTTATAAAACATATGTTAGATAAAAATCTTCATTTTATCAGAAAATGTCTCTATTCTTTTTTTCAAATACATTCTAATTGTGTTTGCAAGCCTATCTTTCTATCTGTGAAATTACCACAAAAATCTTCAAATTTTACAGCTTTCCTTTGAATTTCCATAATTTTATCACATATATGTTATGAAAAATTCTTCAGATTATCAGAAAATATCTCCACTTCCTTTTTCAACTATATTATTATTTATTTGTATGCCTACATTGTATCTGTGAAAATTAACACAAAAATCTTCAAATTTTAACATTTCGCATGAATTTCCATAATTTAATCAGAAATATTATACAAAAACTTCAGTTTTATCAGAAAATGTCTCCACTTTCTTTTTCACTTATTCATAGTTGTATTTGTATGTCTTTCATTGTATCTGAGATTTTATCAAAAAATCTTCAATTTTGTCAATTTTCCTATGTTATCATCCATTTTATCATCTGTGAGTTAGATGTAAAGCTTCAGAATTAACACAATATGTTTCCACATCCTTTTTAAATTGTATTCTAATTGTATTTGTATGCTTATCATTGTATCCAAGTTTTTTTGGAATAAATCCTCAATTTTATTGATTATCCTATGTAATTCTCAATTTTATCATACATATGTTATATAAAAATATTAAGTTTTATCAGAAAATGTCTCCTCTAACTTTTTGAATTGTATTCTAATTGTATTTGTATGCTTATCATTGCATCTGAGTTTTTTTTTTCAAAAAAATCTTCAATTTCATAAATTACCAGAAGTTATCCTCAATTTTTTCATACATATGTTGGAAGAAAATCTTCAGTTTTATAAGAAAATGTTTCCACTTCTTTTTGCAGTTACATTCTAATTGTATTTGTATGCATACCATTGTGTCTGTGAAAATTTTCACAAAAATCTTCAATTTTAAAATTTTTCCTATGAAATTCCCTTATTTTATACAAAATGTTATACCAAATCTTCAGTTTTATAAGAAAATATCTCCACTACCTTTTTCAATTATGTGATAATTGTATTTGTATGCCTATCATTGTATCTGAGATTTTTCAAAGAAAATCTTCAATTTTATCAATTATCCTATGTAATCCTCAATTTTATCATACATATGTTAGATAAAAATCTTCAGCTCTATCAATTGTATTTTCATTGTATTGTATGCCTATCATTGTATCTGAGTTTTCTTTTTCAAAAATATCTTCAGATTTAAAAATTATCTTATGCTATCCTCAATTTTATCATACATATGTTAGATGAAAATCTTCAGTTTTATAGAAAAATATCTCCACCTTCTATTCAATTATATTCTAAGTTTATTTGTATGCCTATCATTGTATCTGAGATTTTCCTAGAGAATATCTTCAATATAATCAGTTATCCTATGTAATCCTCAATTTTATCATACATATGTTAGATAAAAATCTTCAGCTCTATCACAAAATGTGTTCAGTTCCTTTTTCAATTGTATTTTCATTGTATTGTATGCCTATCATTGTATCTGAGTTTTCTTTTTCAAAAATATCTTCAGATTTAAAAATTATCTTATGCTATCCTCAGTTTTATCATACATATGTTAGATGAAATCTTCAGTTTTATAGAAAAATATCTCCACCTTCTATTCAATTATATTCTAAGTGTATTTGTATGCCTATCATTGTATCTGAGATTTTCCTAGAGAATATCTTCAATATAATCAGTTATCCTATGTAATCCTCAATTTTATCAAACATATGTTAAATGAAAATGTTCAGTTTTTTGAGAAAATGTCTCGTCTTCCTTTTTCAATTGAAATCTAATAGGATCATTCTGAGTTTTATTGCAAAAAATCATTAATTTCTTAAATTATCCTAAGGTTTCCTCAATTTTATCACACATATGTTAGAGGAAAATCTTCAGTTTTATAGGAAAATGGCTCCACTTCCTTTTTCAATTACATTCTAATTGTATTTGTATGTTTACCATTGTATCTGTGAAAATTACCACAAAAAATCTTCAATTTTTAAGTTTTTCCTATGAATTTTCCTTACTTTATCTGAAATATGTTATATGAAATCTTTAGTTTTATAAGAAAATGTCTCCACTTCCTTTTCAATTATCTGATAATTATATTTGTATGCCTATCATTGTATGTGAGATTTTTCCAAAAAATCTTCAATTTGATCAGATATCCTATATAATCCTCAATTTTATCATGTAGATTTTAGATGAAAATCTTCGATTCTATCATAAAATGTCTCCACTTCCATTTTCAATTGAAATCTAATTTTATTTGTATGGCTATTATTGTATTTGAGATTTTTTCAAAAAATTTTTTCTTTTTTCTTTTTTTTTTTTTTTGGTTTTTTCGAGACAGGGTTTCTCTGTGTAGTCCTGGCTGTCTTGTAACTCATTCTGTAGACCAAGCTGGCTCAGAAATCCAGCCTGCCTCTGCCTCCCAAGTGCTGGGATTACAGGCATGCGCCACCATGCCTGGCTTCAAAAAAATTTTCAATTTTTTTAAATTATCTTATTCTCAATTTTATCATACATATGTTAGATGAAAATCTTCATTACTTTAGGAAAATGTCTCCATTTCCTTTTTCAATTACATTCTAATTTTATTTATATGCCTATCAATGTTTGTGAGGTTGTTTTAAAAAATATTCAATTTTATAAATTATGTTATGTTATCCTCATTTTTATCATACATATATTAAATGATAATCTTGTTTTATATGAAAATGTCTCCATGTCTCTTTTAGTTGTTTTCTAATTGTATTTTTTTTGTTTTGGTTTTTTTTTTTTTGAGACAGGGTTTCTCTGTGTAGTCCTGGCTGTCCTGGAACTCACTCTGTAGACCAGGCTGGCCTCGAACTCAGAAATCCACCTGCCTCTGCCTCCCAAGTGCTGGGATTACAGGCGTGAGCCACCACGCCCGGCTTCTAATTGTATTTTTATGCATATCATTGTATCTGAGTTTTGTCCAAATAAATCTTCAATTTATTAATTACCCTAGTAATCCTTCATTTTATCATACTTATGTTAGATGAATATCTTCAGTTTTATCAGAAAATGTCTCCACTTCATTTTTCAGTTGTATTCTAATTGTATCTGAGTATTTTTCCAAAAAATCTTTACTTTTATAAATGGACTATGATATCCTCATTTTTTCATATGTATATGAAAATCTTCAGTTTTATATGAAAATGTCTACACTTCCTCCTTCAATTATATTCTAAATGTATTTGTATGCCTATCATTCTATCTGATTTTTTTTCAAAAAAGTCTTTAATTGTATAAATTATCTTAAGTTATCCTCAATTTTATCATAGATATTTTAGAGGAAAATCTTCAATTTTAAATAAAAAAGTCTCCAGTTCTCAATTACATTTTAATTGTATTTGTATGCCTACCATTGTATCTGTGAAAATTACCACAAATATTTTTAATTTTTTCCTATGAATTTCCCTTACGTTATCAGTAATATGTTATACAAAATCTTCAGTTTTGTCGGAAAATGTCTCTACTTCATTTTCAAATATGTGATAATTCTATTTGTATGCCTTTTATCATTGTATCTGTTTTTTTCCAAAAAAATCTTCAATTTTGTCAGTTATCATATGTAATCCTCAACTTTATGAGGCATATGTTAGATTAAAATTTTCAGTTCTACCAGAAAATATCTCCACTTCCCTTTCAATTATATTTTTATTATATTTTGCTACCTATCATTGTATCTGAGTGTTTTTTAAGAAAAATCTAAATTTTTTATTGGTTTTTCGAAACAGGGTTTCTCTGTGTAGTCCTGGCTGTCCTGGAACTCACTCTGTACACCAGGCTGGCCTCGAACTCAGAAATCTGCCTGCCTCTGCCTCCCAAGTGCTGGGATTAAAATCTAAAATTTTATCAGCTCTCCTACATAATCCTCAATTTTATAATGCATATTTTAGATGAAAAGCTTCAGTTCTATCAGAAAATATCTCCACTTCCCTTTTCAATTATATTCTAATTGTATTTGTATGCAGATCATTGTATCTGATTATTTTTCCAAATAAATCTTCAATTTTATCAATTATCTTCTATAATCCTCAATTTTATCATACATATGCTAGATGAAAAATTCAGTTCTTTGCAAAAATATGTCCTCTTCCTTTGTCAATAATACTCTAGTTGTATTTGTATGCGTATCCTTGTATCTGAGTTTTTATTTTCCAAAATATCTCCAATTTTATAAATTATGTTATTGTCAATTTTAACATACATATGTTAGATGAAAATCTTCAGTTTTATCAGAAAGTTTCTCTATTCCTTTTTTCAATTACATTCTAATTGTGTTTGTAAGCCTATCATTGTATCTGTGAAAATTACCACAAAAATCTTCAAATTTTAGTTTTCTTATGAATTTCCATAATTTTATCAGATATATGTTATGCAAAATTCTTCAGATTTATCAGAAAATATCTCCACTTACTTTTTTTTTTTTTGGTTTTTCGAGACAGGGTTTCTCTGTGTAGCTCTGGCTGTCCTGGAACTCACTCTGTAGACCAGGCTGGCCTCGAACTCAGAAATCCGCCTGCCTCTGCCTCCCAAGTGCTGGGATTAAAGGCGTGCGCCACCACACCCGGCTTCCACTTACTTTTTAAACTATATTATTTATTTGTATGCCTATAATTGTATCTGTGAAAATTACACAAAAATCTTCAAATTTTAACTTTTTCACATGAATTTCCATTATTTAATCAGAAATGTTATACAAAAAAATCAGTTTTATCAGAAAATAGCTCCACTTTCTTTTTCACGTGTTTATAGTTGTATTTGTATGCCTTTCATTGTATCTGAGATTTTAGAACAAAAATCTTCAATTTTATCAATTTTCCTGTTATCATCCTTTTTATCATCCATAATGTAGATGTAAAGCTTCAGAATTAACAGAATATGTCTCCACATTCGTTTTCAATTGTATTCTAATTGTATTTGTATGCCTATCATTGTATCCAAGTTTTTTTCTAAAAAAAAATCTTCAGTTTTATCAATCATCCTATGGAATTCTCAATTTTATCATACATATCTTAGATAAAAATCTTTAGTTTTATCAGAAAATGTCTCTACTTCCTTTTTCAATTATGTGATAATTGTATTTGTATACCTATAATTGAATCTGAGATTTTTCAAAAAATATCTTCAACTTTATCAGTTATCCTATATAGTCATCAACTTTATCATACATATGTTAGATGAAAATCATCAGTTCTATCAGAAAATGTGTCCAGTTCCTTTTTCAATTGTACTCTAGTTGTATTTGTATACCTATCATTGTATCTGAGTTTTCTTTTTCAAAAAAAACTTCAGATTTAAATATTATCTTATGTTATCCTCAATTTTATCAAACATATGTTAAATGAAAATCTTCAGTTTTATACAAAAATGTCTCCACCCCCTTTTTCAATTATATTACTATTTTATTTGTATGCCTATCATTGTATCTGAGATTTTTCTAGTAAATAACTTCAATTTAATCAGTTATCCTATGTAATCCTCAATTTTATCATACATATGTTAAATGAAAATCTTCAGTTTTATGAGAAAATGTCTTGTCTTCCTTTTTCAATTGAATTCTAAAACTTTTTTAAACTTATCATTGTATCTGAGTTATTTTGCAAAAAAATCAACAATTTTATAAATTATCCTAAATTTTCCTCAATTTTATCATACATATGTTAGAGGAAAATCATCAGTTTCTTGGGAAAATGGCTCCACTTCCTTTTTCAATTACATTCTAATTGTATTTGTATGCTTACCATTGTATCTATGAAAATTAGCACAAAAATCTTCAATTTTTAAATTTTTCCTATGAATTTCCCTTACTGTAGCAGAAATGTTATACGAAATCTTTAGTTTCATAAAAAATGTCTCCTCTTCCTTTTCAATTATCTGATAATTATATTTCTATTCCTACTATTGTATGTGAGATTTTTCAAAAAAATCTTCAATTTGATCAGATATTTATGTAATCCTCAATTTTATCATGCAGATTTTAGATGAAAATCTTCGGTTCTATCATAAAATGTTTCCACTTCCTTTTTCAATTGAATTCTAATTATATTTTTATGGCTATCATTATATTTGAGTTTTTTCAAAAACAATCTTCAATTTTATACATTATCCTATGTTGTCCTCAATTTTATCATACATATGTTAGATGAAACTCTTCATTACTTTATAAAAATGTCTCCATTTCACTTTTCAATTACATTCTAATTGTATTTATATGCCTATCAATGTATCTGAGGTTTTTTTTAAAAAATATTCAATTTTAAAAATTATGTTATCCTCATTTTTATCATACATATATTAGATGAAAATCCTCAGTTTTATATTAAAATGTCTCCACGTCTCTTTTAGTTATATTCTAATTGTATTTTTATGCCTATCATTGTATCTGAGTTTTTCCAAATAAATCTTCAGTTTTATCAATTACCCTAGTAATCCTTTATTTTATCAGACATATGTTGGATGAAAATCTTCAGTTTTATCAGAAAATGTCTCCACTTCATTTTTCAGTTGTATACTAATTGTATTTCTTTGCCTATCATTGTATCTGAGTGTTTTTCCAAAAAATCTTTAATTTTATAAATTACCTTATGATATCCTCATTTTATCATACGTATGTTATATCAAAATCTTGAGTTTTATATGAAAATCTCTCCAACTTTCTCCTACAATTATATTCTAAATGTATTTGTATGCCTATCATTGTATCTGGGATTTTTTTCAAGAAAATCTTCAATTTTAAAAATTATCAGCCAGGTGGTGGTGGCTCACGCCTTTAATCCCAGCACTTGGGAGGCAGAGGCAGGCGGATTTCTGAGTTCGAGGTCAGCCTGGTCTACAGAGTGAGTTCCAGGACAGCCAGGGCTACAAAGAGAAACCCTGTCTCGAAAAAAAACCAAAAAAAAATCTAAAAATTATCATGAGTTATCCTCAATTTTATCATAGATATATTAGAGGAAAATCTTCAATTTTAAATAAAAGTGTCTCCACTTCATTTTTCGACTACATTCTTTTTTGTTTTGTTTTGTTTTGTTTTTTCGAGACAGGGTTTCTCTGTGTAGCCCTGGCTGTCCTGGAACTCACTCTGTAGACCAGGCTGGCCTCGAACTCAGAAATCCACCTGCCTCTGCCTCCCAAGTGCTGGGATTACAGGCGTGCGCCACCACTGCCTGGCATTTCGACTACATTCATTTAGTATTTGTATGCCTACCATTGTATCTGTGAAAATTATCACAAAATTTTTCAATTTTTAATTTTTCCCATGAATTTCCCTTACTTTATCAGTAATATGTTATATGAAATCTTCAGTTTTGTCAGAAAATATCTCCATTTCATTTTCAAATATGTGATAATTCTATTTGTAAACCTATCATTGTATCTGAGGTTTTATCCAAAAAAACTTCAATTTTATCAGTGATCATATATAATCCTCAGTTTTATGATACATGTTAGATTAAAATATTAAGTTCTACCAGAAAATATCTCCACTTCCTTTTTCAACTATATTATATTTATATTTGGATGCCTATCATTGTATCTGAGTTTTTTTCAAAAAATCTAAAATTTTATCAGTTATCCTATGTAATCCTCAATTTTTTAATGCATATTTTAGATGAAAAACTACAATTCTATCAGAAAATATCTCGACTTCCATTTTCAATTATATTCTAATTGTATTTGTATACATATCATTGTATCTGAGTATTTTTTCAAATCAATCTTCATTTTATCAATTATCTTACGTAATCCTCAATTTTATCATACATATTTTAGGTGAAAATCTTCAGTTCTGTACAAAAATGTGCCCTCTTACTTTTTCAATAATGCTGTAGTTGTATTTGTATGCCTACTCTTGTATCTGAATTTTTGTTTTCCAAAATATCTTCAATTTTATAAATTATCTTACATAATCCTCAATTTTAACATACATATGTTAGGTGAAAATCTTCAGTTTTATCAGAAAATGTCTCTATTCCTTTTTTTCTATTACATTCTAATTGTGTTTGTAAGCCTATCATTATATCTGTGAAATTACCACAAAAATCTTCAAATTTTACAGTTTTACTATGAATTTCCATAATTTTATCTGATATATGTTATTCAAAATTACTCAGATTTATCAGAAAATATCTCCACTTCCTTTTTCAACTATATTATTATGTATTTATATGCCGACCATTGTATCTGTGAAAATTATCATGAAAATCTTCAAATTTTAACATTTCACATGAATTTCCATAATTTAATTGGAAATATTATACAAAAATCTTCAGTTTTATCAGAAAATGTCTCCACTTTCTTTTTCACTTATTTATAGTTGTATTCGTATGCCTTTCATTGTATCTGGGATTTTATCACAAAAAATCTTCAATTTTATCAATTTTCCTTTGTTACCACCCATTTTATCATACATAAGTTAGATGTAAAGGTTCAGAATTAACAAAATGTCTCCACATCCTTTGTCAATTGTATTCTAATTGTATTTGTATGCCTATCATTGTATCTGAGAATTTTCAAAGAAAATCTTCAATTTTATCAGTTATCCTATGTAATCCTCAATTTTTTTTTGGTTGTTTGAGACAGGGTTTCTCTGTGTAGTCCTGGCTGTCCTGGAACTCACTCTGTAGACCAGGCTGGCCTCGAACTCAGAAATCCACCTGCCTCTGCCTCCCAAGTGCTGGGATTACAGGGGTGCCCCACCACGCCCAGCTAGTAATCCTCAATTTTATCATACATATGTTAGATGAAAATTTTCAGTTTTATACAAAAATGTCTCCACCTCCTTTTGCAATTATATTTTAATTGTATTTGTATGCCTATCATTGTATCAGATTTTTTCTAGAGAATATCTTCAATTTGATCAGTTATCCTATGTAATCCTCAATTTTTTCATACATATGTTAAATGAAAATCTTCAGTTTTATGAGAAAATGTCTCGCCTTCCTTTTTCAATTGAATTCTAATAGTATTTGTAAGCTTATCATTGTATCTGAGTTTTTTGGCAAAAAAAATCATCAATTTTATAAATTATCCTAAGTTTTCCTCAATTTTATCACACATATGTTAGAGGAAAATCTTTAGTTTTATATGAAAATAGCTCCACTTCCATTTTCAATTACATTCTAATTGTATTTGTATGTTTACCATTGTATCTGTGAAAATTACCACAAAAATATTCAATTTTTAAATTTTTCCTATGTATTTCCCTTACTTTATCCGAAACATGTTATACGAAATCTTTAGTTTTATCAGAAAATGTCTCCACTTCCTTTTCAAATATCTGATAATTATATTTGTATGCCTATCATTATATGTGAGATTTTTCCCAAAAAAATCTTCAATTTGATCAGATATCCTATGTAATCCTCAATTTTATCATGCAGATTTTAGATGAAAATCTTCAATTCTATCATAAAATGTGCCCACTTCCTTTTTTAATTGAATTCTAATTTTATTTGTATGGCTATCATTGTATTTGAGTTTTTTCAAAAAATCTTCAATTTTATACATCATCTTATGTTATCCTCAATTTTATCATGCATATGTTAGATGAAAATCTTCATTACTTTACAAAAATGTCTCCATTTCACTTTTCAATTACATTCTAATTGTATTTATATGCCTATCAATGTATCTGAGGTTTTTTTTAAAAAATATTCAATTTTAAAAATTATGTTATCCTCATTTTTATCATGCATATATTAGATGAAAATCCTCAGTTTTATATGAAAATGTCTCCACTTCTCTTTTAGTTATACTCAAATTGTATTTTTATGCCTATCATCGTATCTGAGTTTTGTCCAAATAAATCATCAATTTTATCAATTACCCTAGTAATCCTTTATTTTATCATACATATGTTAGATGAAAATCTTCAGTTTTATCAGAAAATGTCTCCACTTCGTTTTTTAGTTGTATTCTAATTGTATTTCTATGCCTATCATTGTATCTGAGTGTTTTTCCAAAAATATCTTTAATTTTATAAATTACCTTATGATATACTCATTTTATCATATGTATGTTATGATAAAATCTTCAGTTTTATATGAAAATTTCTCCAAGTCCTAATTCAATGGTACACATACAAATACAATTAGAATGCAACTGAAAAAAAAGAAGTGGAGATATTTTCCTATAAAACTGAAAATTTTCCTCTAACATATATATGATAAAATTGAGGATTACATAGGATAATTGATAAAATGAAGATTTATTCAGAAAAAAACTCGGATACAATGATAGGCATAAGAGCCGGGCGTGGTGGTGCACGCCTGTAATCCCAGCACTCTGGGAGGCAGAGACAGGATGATTTCTGAGTTTGAGGCCAGTCTGGTCTACAGAGTGAGTTCTATGACAGCCCGGGGCTACACAGAGAAACCCTGTCTCGAAAAAACAAAAACAAAAACAAAAAAATGATAGGCATACAAATACAATTAGAATACAATTGAAAAAGGAAGTGGAGACATTCTGTTAATTCTGAAGATTTACATCTAACTTATGTATGATAAAATGGATGATACCATAGGAGAATTGATAGAATTGAAGATTTTTTTGATAAAATCTCAGATACAATGAAAGGCATACAAATACAATTAGAATATAAGTGAAAAAGAAAGTGGAGACATTTTCTGATTTTTGTATAACTGAAGTTTTTGTATAACATTTCTGATAAAATTATGGAAATTCATGTGAAAATGTTAAAATTTGAAGATTTTGTGGTAATTATCACAGATACAATGGTAGGCATACAAACAAAATAATAATATAGTTGAAAAAGAAAGTGGAGATATTTTTCTGATAAATCTGAAGAATTTTGCATAACATATATCTGATAAAATTATGGAAATTCATAGGAAAACTTTAAAATTTGAAGATTTTTCTGGTAATTTTCGCAGATACAATGATAGGCTTACAAACACAATTGCAATGTAATTGAAAAAAGAAATAGAGACACTTTCTGATAAAACTGAAGATTTTCATCTAACATGTATGTTAAAATTGAGGATAACATAAGTTAATTTATAAAATTGAAGATATTTTGGGAAAAAAACACAGATACAAGGATAGGCCTACAAATACAACTAGAGTATTATTGGAAAAGAAAGTGAAGACATTTTCATAAAGAACTGAAGATTATAGCAGGGCAGTGGTGGCACACGCCTATAATCCCAGCACTTGGGAGGCAGAGGCAGGTGGATTTCTGAGACCAGCCTGGTCTACAGAGTGAGTTCCAGGACAGCCAGGGCTACACAGAGAGTAGCCTGTCTCAAAACCAAAGCCTGACCAAAGCATCATTGTGGGGGAGTACAAGAACAGGGAGGTAGGAGGGGGTGGATGAGGGAGCAGGGGGAGGGAAAAGGGCATGTGGGACCTTTGTGGGGTGGGGAACCAGAAAAAGGGAAATGAATTGTAAATATAGAATATATCCAATAAAAAATAAAAAATAAAAAAATAAAAAATAAAAATAAAAAAGAACTGAAGAATTTCATCTAACATATGTATGATAAAAGTGAGGATTACATAAGATAATTGATAAAATTGAAGATTTATTTGGGAAAAAACTCAGATAAAATGATTGGCATAGAAACACAATTAGAATATAATTGAAAAGTGAAGTGGAGATATTTTCTGATATAACTGAAGATTTTCATCTAAAATATGCATGATAAAATGAGGATTACATAGGATAACTGATAAAATTGAAGATTTTTTTAAAAAAACAGATACAATGATAGGCATCCAATATAATTAGAATATAATTGAAAAACAGGTGGAGATATTTTCTGGTAGAACTGAAGAATTTAATTTAACATATGTATGATAAAATTGAGGATTACATATGATATCTGATAAAATTGAAGATTATTTTGGAAAAAAACTCAGATACAATGACAGGCATACAAATAGTATTATCATATAATTGAAAATGAAGTGGAGACATATTTTTCAAACTGAAGATTTCACGTAATGTATTTCTGATAAAATAAGGGAAATTCATAGGAAAAAATTTTTAAAATGAAAATTTTTGTGGTAATTTTCACAGATACAATGGTATGCATACAAATACAGTTAGAATGTAATCAAAAAATGAAGTGGAGACATTTTCATTTAAAATTGCAGATTTTTCTCTAACATATGTATGATAAAATTGAGGATAACTTAAGATAATTTATAAAATTGAAGATTTTTTTGAAAAAAACTGAGATACAAAGATAGGCATACAAAGACATTTCGAATATAATTGAAGGAGGAAGTGGAGACATTTTGGTATAAAACTGAAGATTTTCATATAACATATGTATGATAAATTGAGGATATCAGAAGATAATTTATAAAATTGAAGATTTTGTCAAAAAAACTCAGATACAATGATAAGAATACAAATACAATTAGAATACAATTGAAAAATGGAGTTGAGACATTTTCTGATAAAACTGAAGATTTTCATCTAACATATGCATGATAAAATAGAGGATTACATAGGATAATTGATAAATTTGAAGATTTATTCAGAAAAAACTCGGATTCAATGATAGGCATACAAATACAATTAGAATACAATTGAAAAAGGAAGTGGAGACATTTTCTGATTTTTGTATAACTGATTTTTGTATAACATTTCTGATAAAATTATGGAAATTCATGTGAAAATGTTAAAATTTTAAGATTTTTGTGGTAATTTTCACAGACACAATGGTAGGCATACAAATAAAATAATAATATAGTTGAAAAAGGAAGTGGAGATATTTTCTGATAAATCTGAAGAATTTTGCATAACATATATCTGATAAAATTATGGAAATTCATAGGAAAACTTTAAAATTTGAAGATTTTCCTGGTAATTTTCACAGATACAGTGATAGGCTTACAAACACAATTGCAATGTAATTGAAAAAAGAAATAGAGACATTTTCTGAAAAAAACTGAAGATTTTCATCTAACATGCATGTTAAAATTGAGGATAACATAAGTTAATTTATAAAATTGAAGATATTTTGGAAAACAAAAACTCAGATACTAGGATAGTCATACAAATGCAACTAGAGTATTATTGAAAATGGAAAAGGAGGCCAGGCATGGTGGCGCATGCCTGTAATCCCAGCACTTGGGAGGCAGAGGCAGGCGGATTTCTGAGTTCGAGGCCAGCCTTGTCTACAGAGTGAGTTCCAGGACAGCCAGGACTACACAGAGAAACCCTGTCTCGAAAAACCAAAAAGAAAAAAGAAAAAAAGAAAATGGAAAAGAAGACATTTTCATAAAGAACTGAAGATTTTCATCTAACATATGTATGATAAAATTGAGGATTACATAAGATAATCGATAAAATTGAAGATTTATTT
Organism: Apodemus agrarius; assembly: GCA_964023405.1. Classification (NCBI taxonomy): domain Eukaryota; kingdom Metazoa; phylum Chordata; class Mammalia; order Rodentia; family Muridae; genus Apodemus; species Apodemus agrarius. The sequence continues at coordinate 38,741,423 of OZ030024.1, forward strand.
GGAAAAATCTCAGATACAATGATCAACCTACAAATACAATAAGAATTAATTGAAAATGGAAGTGGAGATATTTTCTGATAGAACTGAAGATTTTCATCTAAAATTTGCATGATAAAGTTGAGGATTACATAGGAAAACTGATAAAAATTGAAGATTTTTTTGAAAAAAAAACTCAGATACAATGATAGGCATCCAAATCAGTAGCCTTCCTATACACAAAGGATAAGCAGGCCAAGAAAGAAATTAGGGAAATGACACCCTTCACAATAGCCACAAACAATATAAAGTATCTTGGTGTGACTCTAACCAAACAAATGAAAGATTTGTATGACAACAACTTCAGGTCTCTGAAGAAGGAAATTGAAGAAGACCTCAGAAAATGGAAAAATCTTCCATGCTCGTGGGTTGGCAGGATTAATATAGTTAAAATGACAATCTTGCCAAAAGCAATATACAGATTCAACGCAATCCCCATCAAAATTCCAACTCAATTCTTCATAGAGTTAGAAAGAGCAATTCTCAAATTCATCTGGAATAACAAAAAACCCAGGATAGCTAAAACTATCATCAACAGTAAACGAACTTCTGGGGGAATCAATATCCCAGACCTCAAGCAATACTACAGAGCAGTAGTGTTAAAAACTGCATGGTATTGGTACAGTGACAGGGAAGTGGATCAATGGAATAGGATTAAAGACCCAGAATTGAACCCACACAACTATGGCCAATTGATCTTCGACAAAAGAGCTGAAAACATCCAGTGGAAAAAATATTGCATTTTCAACAAATGGTGCTGCCTCAACTGGAGGTCAACATGCAGAAGAATGAGAATTGATCCACTCTTATCTCCTTGCACTAAGCTCAACTCCAAGTGGATCAAGGACCTCCACATAAAACCAGACACACTAAAACTAATAGAAAAGCAACTGGGGAAGACCCTTGAGGACGTTGGCTCAGGGGAAAAATTCCTGAACAGAACACCAATAGCTTATGCTCTAAGATCAAGAATGGACAAATGGGACCTCGTAAAATTACAAAGTTTCTGTAAGGCAAAAGACACTGTCAAAAGGACAAATCGGCAACCAGCAAATTGGGAAAAGATCTTCACCAACCCCACATCCGATAGAATATAATTGAAAGAGGAAGTGGAGATATTTCTTGTAGAACTGAAGATTTTAATCTAACATATGTATGATAAAATTGAGGATTACATATGATAACTGATAAAATTGAAGATTTTTTTTGAAAAAAAGCTGAGATATAATGACAGGCATACAAGTACATTTAGAATATAATTGAAGGAGTAAGTGGAGACATTTTTGTATACAACTGAAGATTTTCATATAACATATGTATGATAAATTGAGGATATCATAAGTTAATATATAAAATTAAAGATTTTTCAGAAAAAACTCATATACAATGATAGGCATAGAAATACAATTAGAATGATATTGAAATATGAAGTGGAGACATTTTTTCATATAACTGAAGATTTTCATCTAATATATATATATATATACATATATATATATACATATATATATATATGATAAAACTGAAGATTACGTAGAATAACTGATAAAACTGAAGATTTTCTTAGAAATTTTTCAGATACAATGATAGGCATACAAATACAATTAGAATATAATTGAAAAAGGAGATGGAGACATTTTTGTAGAAAAGTGAAGATTTTCATCTAAAGTATTATGATAAAATTGAGGATTACATAGGATAACTGATAAAATTGAAGATTTTCTTAGAAAAATCTCAGATACAATGATAGGCATACAAATACAATTAGAATATAATTGAAAAATGAAGTGGAGACATTTTTGTATAAAACTGAAGATTTTCATCTAACATGTATGATAAAATTGAGGATAAAATAATTTTTTAAACAAGATTTTTTTGAAAAAGAAAACTCAGATACAATGATAGGCATACAAATACAATTAGAATTCAATTGAAAAAGGAACTGGACACACTTTCTGGTAGAACTGAAGATTTCCATCTAACATATGTATGATAAAATTGAGGATTGCATAGGATAACTGATAAAATTGAAGATTTTCTTGGAAAAATCTCAGATACAATGATAGGCACACAAATACAATTATCACATAATTGAAAAAGGAAGTGGAGACATTTTCTGATAATACTGAAGATTTCGTATAACATATTTCATATAAAATAAGGATAATTTATGGGAAAAATTTAAAAATTGAAGATTTTTGTGGTAATTTTCACAGACAAAATGGTATGCATACAAATATAATTAGAATGTAATTGCAAAAAGAAGTGGAAACATTTTCCTTTAATACTGAAGATGCCAAAAGGAAAAAAAAGCCAGGCATAGTGCCACATGCCTGTAATCCCAGCACTTGGGAAGCAGAGGCAGGCGGATTTCTGAGTTCGAGGCCAGCCTGGTCTACAGAGTGAGTTCCAGGATAGCCAGGACTACAGACAAAGAAACCCTGTCTCAAAAAACCAGAAAAAAAACTGAAGATGCCTTCAGAATGTAAACAAAGAATATAGAAAATTTAAAAAATTGTTAAAAAAAAGAAAAAAACTGAAGATTTTCCTCATATATATGATAAAATTGAGAATAACTTAAGATAATTTATAAAATTGAATTTTTTTTAAAAAAAAAACTCAGATGCAATGATAAGCATACAAATACAATTTGAATACAATTGAAAAAGGAAGCAGACATTTTCTGATAAAACTGAAGATTTTCATCTAACATGTGTATGATAAAATTGAGGATTACATAGGATAATTGATAAAAATTAAAGATTTATTCAGAAAAACACTAGGATACAATGATAGGCATGCAAATACAATTAGAACACTATAGAAAAAGGAAGTGGAGACATATTCTGTTAATTCTGAAGATTTACATCTAACTTATTTATGATAAAATGGATGATGACATAGGAAAATTGATAAAATTGAAGATTTTTTGAAAAAAATCTCAGATACAATGAAAAGCATACAAATTCAATTAGAATATAAGTGAAAAAGAAAGTGGAGACATTTTCTGATAAAACTAAAGATTTTTGTATAACATTTCTGATAAAATTATGAAAATTCATGTGAAAATGTTAAAATTTTAAGATTTTTTTGTGGTAATTTTCACAGATACAATGGTAGGCATACAAATAAAATAATATAGTTGAAAAAGGAAGTGGAGATATTTTCTGATAAATCTGAAGAATTTTGCACAATATGTATCTGATAAAATTAGGGAAATTCATAGGAAAACTGTAAAATTTGAAGATTTTTTGGTAATTTTCACAGATACAATGTAGTTGAGAAAAGAAATAGAGACATTTTCTGATAAAACTGAAGATTTTCATCTAACATATATATGTTAAAATTGAGGATAACAAGATAATTTATAAAATTAAAGATATTTTGGAAAAAATAACTCAGATACAACTATAGGCATAGAAATACAACTAGAGTATTATTGAAAAAGGAAGAGGAGACATTTTCATAAAAAACTGAAGATTTGCCGGGTGTGGTGGCACACGCCTGTAATCTCAGCACTTGGAATGCAGAGGCAGGCAGATTTCTGAGTTCAAGGCCAGCCTGGTCTACAGAGTTCCAGGACAGCCAGGGCTATACAAAGAAACCCTGTCTCAAAAAAACAAAAAAAAAAGAACTGAAGATTTTCATCTAACATATATATGATAAAATTGAGGATTACCTGAGATAATGAGATAATTGATAGAATTGAAGATTTATTTGGTAAAAAACTCAGATAAGAGGCGGGCATGGTGGCGCACGCCTGTAATCCCAGCACTTGGGAGGCAGAGGCAGGCGGATTTCTGAGTTCAAGGCCAGTCTGGTCTACAGAGTGAGTTCCAGGACAGCCAGGGCTGCACAGAGAAACCCTGTCTAGAAAAATAAAAAAATAAAAATAAAAAAAAAAACCTCAGATACAATGTTCGGCATACAAATACCATTAGAATGTAATTGAAAGGGGAAGTGGAGATATTTTCTGATAGAACTGAAGATTTTCATCTAAAATAAGCATGATAAAATTGAAGATTACATAGGATAACTGATAAAATTGAAGATTTTTTGAAAAAACTCAAATACAATGATAGGCATCTGAATATAATTAAAATATAATTGAAAAAGGAAGTGGAGATATTTTGTGGTAGAACTGAAGTTTTTAATCTAACATTTGTATGATAAAATTTAGGATTATATATGATAACTGATAAAATTGAAGATTCTTTTGGAAAAAGCTCAGATACAATGATAGGCATACAATTAGAATTATCACATAATTGAAAATGAAGTGGAGACATTTTCTGACAAAATTGAAGATTTCATATAACATATTTCTGATAAAGTAAGGGAAATTCATAGGAAAAATTTAAAAATTGAAAAATTTTGTGGTAATTTTTACAGATACAATGGTAGGCATACAAATACAATTAGAATGTAATCGAAAAATGAAGTGGAGACATTTTTGTTTAAAATTCAAGATTTTCCTCTAACATATGTATGATAAAATTGTGGTCAACTTAAGATAATTTATAAAATTGAAGATTTTTTTGACAAAAAACTAAGATACATTGATAGGCATACAAATACATTTAGAATATAATTGAACAAGGAAGTAGAGACATTTTTGTATAAAACTGAGATTTTCATATATCATACATATGATAAATTGAGGATATCATAAGGTAATTTATAAAATTAAAGATTTTTTGGAAAAAACTCAGATGCAATGATAGGCATAGAAATACAATTAGAATACAATTGAAAAACGAAGTGGAGACATTTTCTGATAAAACTGAAGATTTTCGTCTAATATATGTATGATAAAAGAGAGGATTACTAGGGTAACTATAAAATTGAAGATTGGGCTGGAGACATGGCTCAGTGGTTAAAGAGCACTGGCTGCTCTTCCAAAGGTCCTGAGTTCAAATCCCAGCAACCACATGGTGGCTCACAGCCATCCATAACAAGATCTGACTCCCTCTTCTAGAGTGTCTGAAGACAGCTATGCTTTTCTGACATATAAATAAATAAATAAATAAATAAATCTTTTAAAAAAACAAAAAACAAAAAAATAAAAAATAAAATTGATTTATTTGGACAAAACTCAGATACAATGATGGGCATAAAAATACAATTAGAATATAAGTAAAACAGACATGGAGACATTTTCATATAAAACTGAAGATTTTCATCTAATATATCTATGATAAAAATGAGGATAACATAATTTATAAAATTGAATATTTTTTTAAAAAACTCAGATACAATGATAGGCATATAAATACAATTAGAATGTAATTGAAAAAAGAACTGGAGACATTTTCATAAAGAACTGAAGATTTTCATCTAACATATGTATGATAAAATTGAGGATAACATAAGATAATGTATAAAATTGAAGATTTTTTTGAAAAAAACTCAAATACAATGATAGCCATACAAATATAATTAGAATTCAATTGAAAAAGGAAGTGGAGACATTTTCTGATAAAACTAAAGATTTCATATAATATATTTCTGATAAAGTAAGGGAAATTCATAGGAGAAATTTAAAAATTGAAAATTTTTGTGGTAATTTTCACAGATACAATGGTATGCATACAAATACAATTAGAATGTAATTGAAAATGGAAGTGGAATCATTTTCCTATAAAACTGAAGATTTTCCTCTAACATATATATGTGTGATAAAATTGAGGAAAACTTAGGATAATTTATAAAATTGAAAATTTTTTTGCAAAAAAACTGAGAATCAATGATAAGCTTACAAATACTATTAGAATACAATTGAAAAAGGAAGACGAGACATTTTCTCATAAAACTGAAGATTTTCATCTAACATATGTATGATAAAATTGAGGATTACATAGGATAACTGATAAAATTGAAGATTTTCTTAGAAAAATCTCAGATACAATGATAGGCATACAAATACATTTAGAATATAGTTGAAAAGGAGGTGGAGACATTTTTGTATAAAACTTAAGATTTTCATCTAACATATGTATGATAAAATTGAGGATAAATTAAGATAATTTTTAAAACTGAAGATTTTTTTTGAAAATGAAAAGTCAGATACCATTATAGGCATACAAATACAATTAGAATAGAATTGAAAAAGAAACTGGACACATTTTTTGATAGAACTGAAGATTTTCATCTAACATATATATTATAAAATTGAGGATTACATTGAAAGGATAAGGTTATAAGCTAGGAATCCCCTGTGCCTGGGCACGTGGGAGGCACCTGGATCTCCAACTCCAGTGGGGGAGGGTGGGCGCGACAGTGCGTGGAGGCCACGTAAGCGGAAATGACTTAACTAGTTCTTCCAGCCTCTGTGAGAGGCTGGGAGGTTGTCAGAGAGCTCAGGTTCAGATGGTTTGAACTGATTGGCTTAGAAGCTTGTGGTAGGCGGGTTCTGTTATAAGTCTATAAAGGCCAAGGCAAGCCACTCCTCGGCGGGCTTACTTCTTCACCTAGCTGGGGAAACTGTAACCCCCCCAGAGCTCTGGATATTAAAACCCTCTTGCGAAATTGCATCAGGTCTGTCTCTCGTGAGTGTTTGGGGTGCCGGTTTCTGAGGCATGGGGGTACAGAAGTACCCTGTTTTTTCTTTCGGTTCTTACATTTGGTGCATGGGCCAGGAAATGCGGACACCCCTACACACTCGAGAAACAACTTGGAGGTAAGGGGACCCCTTCTGAAGTGTGTGTGTGCGCTGGCCGGCCGATGTGATGTTGTTCGTTCGTCCTGAGTGTCCTGTTCTGTTCTTGGGATGTGAATCTGATGAGACGCGCGCTTTTAGATATGCAGCTGTCTCCTTGGACCGTGATGGCCAGGAGACCGTGGTATAGGCAGACGTGCTAGTGGGCCACAAGCTGTAACTCGGGGAGACGTCCCCGAGTGGGGGAAATCCAGGGACGCCTGGAAAGTTCCCATCTGGGTGTCGGGAAGATACGGTAGTTCTCGGCCGTCTGGTTTTCTGATCTGGTTCTGTTTTCTGTTTGTCTCACTGTTTTGTCGAAAGCCTGACTGGGGCGGAGAGTTCCGCCTGGCAATCGAAACCTCGGGGTCTGGAGGAAGCTGGAGAAGCCGAATAGGGTTCTTCTCTTTGTATTTGTGTCCTGCAACTGGCAGGAACATTCGGTATCTGAAACTGGGTTGTCTAGAGGCAAACTGTCTTGAACTGAGACGCCTGATGGTGGCAGCGTCAGGCTGTCTATGTGGCGATTATTTCTGTGATCTTGTGTTTTCGTTGTTTGTGTTTTGTATAGTCTTGTGTTCTCGGACTTAGATGACTGACGCATAGGGATTTAGACTGACTGATAATTTTGTTAAGAGTTTAGAACGACTGAAAGGACCGCCATGGTGGGCTCTGTGGCGGCAAGATCAGGTCCCGTGACTCCGGCCCGCCATGTTAGGGTCTTTGGTGCCAAGATCAGGTCCCGTGACTCAGGTCCGCCATGTTAGGGTCTGGCTGCAAGATCGGGTCGCGTGACTCCAGCCCGCCATGTTAGGGTCTTTGGCGCCAAGATCGGGTCCCGTAACTCAGGCCCGCCATGTTAGAACAAGAGACAAAATATTTAAGCTGTGAGGCCCCCTAGTGGGGGAAATAATTTCTAACAAGACACTCAAAGTGGTGGATGTAGGAATTCTGAATTTAAGTTACAGATGGCTTATTTCATTTATTTTAAATTGTTTAAATTATTATAATAGATATACTGTTAAGCTGTGGCTTTATTGTTTCTCTGGGGAAGAGGTCAAAAATAAGGGGGACCTCTAGAAGACTAGATTCTGAAACATTAAGCAAAAAATCTGTCTTGGTAATACTAAAAGCTTGTTTTGAGAATTATATTATGTTCAAGGCATAAATTCTTATTTGATACTGATTTTATTTTGATACAAAATCAAGGTTTTCATTGGTATAAATACTAAAAATGCAAAAATGCAGGATTTACACCCAGTCCTTTCTTGCTGTTATTGTTATAGATCTGAAATGTTTAAGCCTATGAGTTTGGGGCCATACAAAAATATAAGGCTCTGAGTTTATTAGGGTGTTTTCAATGTTTTAATTAGAGATGCTTCTGTTATGGAGAGAGAGAGAGAGAGAGAGAGAGAGAGAGAGAGAGAGAGAAACGAGATTGCCTCTCTTCATTTACAAACTCAATGTGTCTATAGATTATTATATGACTTAATAATTCCTGATTCTTTAAGTCTGTCAGATGTTCTTGTGCCAGAAGGTTGAAGATCAATGTTTCAACATTTTGAAGTATAAACTGTTCAGGTGTTTAGCAATCTCTATCATTTGGCTAAGTCTTAAAAAGTGTGTTAAGCTTTCTATATATTTTCAGTTAATATTGGTCACTCTTGGATTTTTGACGGGGATAAAAACTGTTAGTCTCATAGTCAGCTCAAGCTCTTTAATCTTGAAAGCTGATATAGGTTTACAGAAATGATTTTCAGGTTATATAAAATTTATAGCCAAAACATGAGTCAGGTGTTAATTCTTATAGTCTTTCAAGATAGTAAAGATGACAAAGGTTCTGTTTGACAGAGATTGGATGTTATGCTCAATTTATATTTAGAGAAGACCACAGAATGGAGCAGAAGATCTGAAACCACCTATCCTGATTCACGGTGACACCCTCACTAAAGACGTATTTCCCAAGAGACTGATTAATCTCTTTGAGACTGTTTTATTTGTAATACAGGAAGCCAGAAAAGAATACCCCCTCAGACGAAAGGTAAGAGGCACCTGAAGGACCAACACCAGACTCCACTGGCAGGTCTTGAGGGCATGATAGCCCACAGATTTGGCAAAGGTATGTGAAGCAGGGACCAGAGGAGTCACTGGCAGCCTTTCTAGTGCAGCTCAGAAGCATTTTGCTATACACCCCAGACTAGAAGGACTTTAGTTTGCTGAGAAAGTATGTAGAGGGATTTGGTACAAGTTATTTAGAAGGTCTGTAGAGAGATTTGGTGGTGCAGGTTGTTAGAAAAGTCTATAGAGAGATTTAGTATAGTTTGCTGAGACAGGGAGAGAGAGTAGAAAGAAAAAAACAAGAGAAGGAAGCTACAGAAAATCCTGGCTAAAAGGCAGAAAGGAATCAATGTGCATACTATATGGAGAGGCCACTAAGCCAGAGTGTGCCCTAACAAGCTGAGAGCAAGAACTCACAGGTCTTGGGAGAAGTGGCCCCAAATGGCAAAGGTGTTATCCCTGGATAAAGACAATGACTAGGGGAGATGGGTGTTCTGACCACCTCCCCCAACCCTGGATAACTGTGAGAGGGAAAGAGAAATCCACTCCGTTCTTGATGGACACGGGGGCTTAACACATGGTCTTCCAACCCAATGGCCCTGTTTCCAAGAAAAGATCTAGGGTCCAAGAAGCCACTGGCACCAAAATATGTTCATGGACTACCCGAAAAACAATGGACCTAGGGATGGGATGGGTAACCCATTCATTTAAGGTCACCCCAGGATGTTCCTAACTGTTGGAGCAAGGCATACTCTCCAAAATGGTGGGGAGGACAGATATATTTACTGTCCAAAGGGCTGCAGCAACTGGCCCAAAAAGAGAGACTGACCCCTGCTGAAAGTTGCTACAGACAGGAGCAATTTTCTCCGTGAAGGACAGGGACAAGCAGGTGCTGCTATGGTGGGCAGCACAAACGGCATCTGGATAGAAGAATCTTTACCCCCTGGCATGTCAACGCAGAAAGTGGAGCTAATGGCCCTTACCAAGACCTCGGAACTTGGTGACAGCAAGAAAATCAACATCCACATGGGTAACAGGTATGCCTTTGCCACAGCCCACGTCCACAGGTGTATATGCCAAAAGGACTGCTCACATCAGAGAAAACCAACAGGAAATCTTGGACCTCTTAGATGCCCTAATGAAGCCAACAACTGTGAGTATCACCCTCTGCCCAGGATGTCAAAAGGGAAAAGACTCAGTGGGCAATAGCCCGGCAGAGCAAATGGCTCCAAGGATAGATATACAGGAGCCTATACTGGTTGTGGGTCTGCGAGAGGCATCCACTGAAAAATGGGACAAAGTGAGATAGCCTCACTTAAAATATGCCGAAGAAAAAAGGACTGAGATTGATAGCCATCTGACCAACTATTACTGTGGGGAGCCGATGGCCGGCCCAAAACATCCTGCTGGCCCAAAACATCCTGCCGGCCAAAAACATCCTGCCGGCCCAAAACATCCTGCCGGCCCAAAACATCCTGCCGGTCCAAAACATCCTGCTGGCTTGAAGTAAACAAGTCAGTGCACAGGTGCTGGGTAGTTTACCACCCCTTGGTCTCCGCCTCTCCCGAGCTGCAGCCAATCAGGGGATGACACGTCCAAGGCAGGGGTTGCAGCCTATATAAGGGATGGGCTTCTGGGTATCTGGGTCTCTGCTCTGTGGGCTTATGCTCTCCCTCTCAAGAGCATTAAAGCTTTTCTGCAGAAGGATCTTGAGTGTGCCGCGTCGTTCTTGCTGGCGAGACGGTAGCGCGGGACATATTACCAAGGAAAGGTGCATACAAGAAGGGAGAATTATACTCCCCAGAGAGTAAGCCAAGGACTCGCCAGGGCAAATGCACACATGAACTCATTTAAGGGATCAATAAAACAGTGTAAGGTATGCCAGCGAGTGAATGCTTATGCAGCAAAGAGTAAATAAGGCAGAAGACCTAGAAGAGAACAACCTAGAGTATATAGAGGTTTTATAAAAGATAAGGCAGGAAAGTATTATCTCCTAGCACTTGTAGATAGTTAATCTAGATAGATTGAGACTTCCCCTAGCAGGCAGGAAACAGCAGCCAGGGTTAAAAGAAATTTTCCCGAGTTTCAGAGTGCCCAAGGTAATTGGATTAGACAATGGTTCTGTTTTTGTTTCTAAGGTAAGTCAGAAATTGACAGATATTGGGGACTAATTGGAAACGTTATTGGATATACTGTCCCCAGGGCTCAAGACAGCTAGAGAAAAAAAACAAAACTCTATGAGAGACCTTAACTAAATTGACCTTGGAGACTGGTTTAGGCTGGGTGGTGCCTCTCCCCTTGTTTCTGAATAGTCCTTGCCATTTTAATCCTCTTTGTTACCCCAACTTCTTTGTCATCTACTGGGTCCTCCCGAGAGGTGTACCACAACATGAGATTTGACTCAAACTGTCCGCTTTAATGCTCTAGGCATGTCAGAGACTCCTCGCTGCTTCCAGACAGGTTACCGGATCTGTCAAAGAAGGCTTCAGAAACAGTTGCTGGAACCCTGGTAAAAGAGATCCTCACCAAATTGATCACAGAGACTGGACCTTTGCTCTCTAGGCTCGAGGCGCTCCAATAGATAAGGCATCGAGGTCCTGGAGGCCTACTCAGGAGGAGATCCACAAGTCCCACATCGCTTCCAAGTCGGAGATATGGTCTACATTAGATGCCACCACGCGGGAAACTTTAAGACTCAGTGAAAAGACCCTTATCTTGTATTCTTGACCACCCTGCTTTCTGCCCTGATAGGACCCCTAATGATAATGCTCCTGTTTCCTACAGTTAGACTTATACAGTCAATAGATTAGTTGCCTTCATCAGGGACCAGGTGTGAGCGGTCCAGATTATGTACTTAGGCAGCAGTATAAGAGCCTTCTGAGACAAGAAGAGGCTGACCTTTAATTCTCCTAGTTCTAAGGTTAGAACTATTAACAAGACAGGAAGTGGGGAATGAAAGGATAAGGTTATAAGCTAGGAATCCCCTGTGCCTGGGCACGTGGGAGGCACCTGGATCTCCAACTCCAGTGGGGGAGGGTGGGCGCGACAGTGCGTGGAGGCCACATAAGCGGAAATGACTTAACTAGTTCTTCCAGCCTCTGTGAGAGGCTGGTAGGTTGTCAGAGAGCTCAGGTTCGGATGGTTTGAACTGATTGGCTTAGAAGCTTGTAGTAGGCGGGTTCTGTTATAAGTCTATAAAGGCCAAGGCAAGCCACTCCTCAGTGGGCTTACTTCTTCACCTAGCTGGGGAAACTGTAACCCCCCCAGAGCTCTGGATATTAAAACCCTCTTGCGAAATTGCATCAGGTCTGTCTCTCGTGAGTGTTTGGGGTGCCGGTTTCTGAGGCATGGGGGTACAGAAGTACCCTGTTTTTTCTTTCGGTTCTTACAACATAGGATAACTGATAATATTGAAGTATTTCTTGGGAAAATCTCAGATACAATGATAGGCATACAAATACAATTATCACATAATTGAAAAAGGAAGTGGAGACATTTTCTGATAAAACTGAAGATTTTGTATAACATATTTCCTATAAAATAAGGGAAATTCATAGGAAAAATTTAAAAATTGAAGATTTTTGTGGTAATTTTCACAGATACAATGGTATGCATACAAATACAATTAGAATACAATTGAAAAAGGAAGAGGAGACATTTTCTGATAAAACTGAAGATTTTCATCTAACATATGTGTTGAGTTCCGTAGCTCTCTGCAGTGACCGCGGACTATGGGATGGATGGGGAAAGCGGCACAAAAGAACTGGGTCAAGGAGACATTGCCTTTCAAGACCCGGATTTTAATAAATGAAAGTCAATATATAGTCTGGGAGGTTCCCTCCCCCCCCCCAGGCATGAGGTGGAGTCTTGGAATCTTGCTGGCTCCAGATCTCAGCAGGTGGTTGGCTCTGGAGCGCTTCCAAGGCTTCCAGGTGAGGCTGGGTTGTTCTATACAGAACAAAGGCCAGGAAGTTCACCGGCTGGTGATAGAACAGAGCAGAGGCCGAACTGCTTAGCTCGAATGCTAAGTGGGGGAAGGGACAATTCCCCCTAATTTATAATTTTTTTAAAAGAACCAGTGGATAAATATATCCGTCTAAAGATGGTGGGCATTTACCAGTGAGAAAAAGCAGAGACCTCAGCTCCCTTAAATATTAAATGATGTCCTTTTTCGGGGAGGGGAAATAGACTGCCTTATTATTATAAGGACAGTCTCTCAACTTCAACCCCCATGCTGCCAGGTGTGCTTTTAGTGAAACTCAGACACAGGAATTTTTCCTTTTCCCTTGCAGTGCCTCGCCTCACACCTCAACGGGTGCCCATGTTTGCTTGAAAAACAAACATGCATAGATCTGAGTTCTATGCAGCATTGGAGCAGACAGAAAGCAACCAGGAGGAGATTCTGATTCCATACTAGGTGGAGGTGTAAGACCCCCAATATATGAAGACCTTAACTGTACCTCAAGAGTGCACGCCCCAGGAGACACGAGAGACCAGCTTGTTGCAAAACGCATGAAGTAGCTTTAATAAATGGAGCTCCGGGCCAACACATGCCCAACCAGGGGCAGAGGAGTTGACCCCGAGGCTCAAATATTGAAGGTTTTTATAGAAAGAAATTGAGGGAGGTTGACGTGGTAACACGTGATAGGTTAGTTCAAACGGTTACAGGCAGATTCTTGGCGGGCAATTACATCAGCAGGCAGTACGTAGGACCGGTACATCTGGAATGCAGGAGGGCAGCTTATCTTTTGGAGTCAGACCGGGTGACACCAGCCTGTCCGGATGGTTTGAGGCTTAGCGAAGATAGTCCAGACATATCCCTCATCTATATGGTTTGGGATGCCATAACAACATGCCCAGGTGTATCCTGGATTTTTATTGCCCTTATCCTTTCCCAGGACTGTTTGTTTCTTTAAGTCCTGGGCCCTGAGAAATTTTAACTTCTTTTATTCTTTCTTTCAGAGGCTGAGCATAGGAGACCTCAGAGCCTACCTCCACAGCTACACACTTCCTCCAATGAGGCCACACCTACTCCAATAAGGCCACACCCACTCCAATAAGGCCATGCCTCCTAAGAGCTCCACTCCCTATGGCCAAGCATATGAATCAATCTAAGGAGGCCAAGCCTGTTCACATACACCAAAGGCCTACCATAGAAAAGAGCTTTGGCACCATAAGCATTGTTAGAAGCCAGAAATAAGATTAAAAATAAACATAAAAAACTCCAAATTAAACAGAAGAAAAAGCTAGAAACTGAAAGTCTTTGGGAAAAAAATCAGTGTGGCCTCGGCCGGCAAAGGAGCATGCCTTGCTGAGTAGGACCGTTTCTCGGGACACCAGGGGGCTCAGGCTACCAGTGGGCCTGCCTCACCCAGTTGTCACCGGTTAGGTCCGGTCTACCACGCGGAGCCATCTCCGCTGCTGCCGCTTGAGCAGCTTGCCAGGATGGGGACGGGAGAACATAAGTGTGCTGTCCGGGGGACTGTAACTGAATGCTGTTCTGAGTCTGGGAGGGCAGCGGCTGCGGAAGGGAGGGAAGGTGGCGTGGCAGCCTGGAACTACTGGAGGAGCGGGAACTGCCTCCAAACACGCTGCCCAACCTTGCCATCAATCTGACTCTGAGCAACAAGCTATCCAAGAAGAACAACTGTCCATTTGCTGGATTAAGCCTCCTCTGAAGACTTCCGTGGTCCGTGCTGCCACTGGAGGCTGTGTTGATGTCCATGGCCTAAGCAGTCACCAGCTACTATAGACAAGGAAGCCTCTCTCCCGCAGTGGTATCAGCGACTGCAGACTTACAAGTGAGAATGAGAGACATTGAAGGTTTTTGTGACAATCTCTCACACCCCACCCCACACCCCAAAAAGAAACAGTCCAGACAGGAAGCTATAAAAAGGAGTCCTTAAAAATTGTGATGCCACATGGTAGCTCACCATCATCTATGATGGGATCGGATGCCCTCTTCTGGTGTGTTTGAAGATAGATACAGTGTACTTATATACATAAAATAAATCTTAAGAAGAAAATTATGATAAAGATGTTCTTCAGGGTTGATGGCTTCTGGCAAGGGTGGGGGTGGGGGAAGAATTTTTTTCTTTAAGGAGCTGGCCACTGGGAGTTCTGCCATGCTCACATAAGTATATGGACAACACGAGCCGGGCGTGGTGGCACACGCCTGTAATCCCAGCACTTGGGAGGCAGAGGCAGGCGGATTTCTGAGTTCGAGGCCAGCCTGGTCTACCGAGTGAGTTCTAGGACAGCCAGGACCACACAGAGAAACCCTGTCTCAAAAAACAAAAAACAAAAAAAATAAAAGTATATGGGCAACACAAATTGGACTTTGTGTATTTGGGGTGGGGATGGGGGATGGAAGGGGTTGGACACAAGGTTGGGTAGACCTAGGAGAAATGGGAAGTGTGTGTGATCAGGGTGCATTGTATAAAATTCCAAAATAATTAATAAAAATATTATGTTAGGAAAAATAAAGTTGGAGATAGCTCAGTGGTAATGCATTCTGCCCAGGTTCAATTTCCGGTACCACAAATAAGAAGAAGAAGAAAATTCGTGCAAAATTTAAATGTTTTAGCTTGTTCACAAATTTATGCACTATCACCACAATCAATTTAAGACATACAGTGTTGGACGCTAACCTGGGCTACAGGACCTCCCCTGATATCACTGCTGACAAAGCCGAAGGAAAACTCAGTAGTCCTATAGGGTGCAATCTGAAACGTGACCACCAGATGGCAGCCTCTGCCCACAGACGCTACAAACCAAGCATGTGGCAACTTTAAGATAAAAGATTCTGTAGACCAAGCTGGCCTTGAACTCAGAAATCCGCCTGCCTCTGCCTCCCGAGTGCTGGGAATAAAGGCGTGCGCCACCCCAGGGCTACACAGAGAAAACCTGTCTCGAAAAAACCAAAAAACAAAAAAATAAGATAAAATAAAATAAAAGATCCCCTAAGACCAACGTAGGGACTTGAATAGGAGTGGCATTTAGTGCTATCTACTAAAGCTGCACACATTCCTATCCCCATTCGCTTAGAAATCCTGTTCATTGTAATACTTCTTTAGGAGTTGTTTTTCATTATATAGGTATGGGTGTAGGTATATGTGAGTGCAAGTTACCTTTGGAAGCCAGAGAAGGGCATCAGATTCCCTAGGGCTAGGGTTATAGAAGGTTGTGACCAGACTAAAATGGGTACTGAGAGCAGAACTCCTGTCCTCTGCAAGAGCAGCAAGCTCTCTCCAGCCCCTATAATATGCTACATGGGTATACAAGTATGGCTCTCTGTCTTAGCAGCTGCTCCAACGCTGAGCTACAGCCTCAGCTCCAGGGGTATCTCAAGCACATGCACACAACCACACCCAGGCTGTCCTCACTGACAAAGGGCTAAGTACTGCCAAAGGCCAAGGTTCCCACTGGCTCTGCCTCGGTGTCTTACGTCATATTCTAAACGCAGGAGTAACCGTATGTGATGGCACACACCGGTAGTCCCACCTACTCTAGGGGGCTGATACGGGAAGATCACAAGTTCAAAACCAGCCTGGACAGCGAGAATTCTGCCTCAGAATAAAATCTGTGATTCAGTAGTAGGGTCTAGCCACCAACCACGTGTGAGGTCTCAGTTCGACCCCAGGCATTACGTAAAGGAAAAGCCATGGGGGATATTGTAATTTAGGCAACACTTTCCTGTGTCAACCAGAGTGACGAGGGGCAGGGGAGAGCCCAAGGGCCCAGGACCAGGAGGAAATGCTGGCGCGTGTGGAGTTGGTGTGCGCTAGGCCCTTCTCAGCCCCGGCACTTTAGTCCCATCTCTTCAGGGACTGACCCTCAGTGTTCCTTCCTCATATCCATTGTCACCCCAGGTGCTAGGAAGTCAGCTGAGGCCAAGGTCACACAATCCTAAGCCCTTTCTACAGTCCTGGCATATTTATATCCATATTCTCTCCCCGACCCCACACAGGGTATCAAGTAGCCCAGGCTGGCCTTAAACTCAAACAAGGTATCCAAAGATAATCCTGAACTACTACCTCCCAAATTGCCATCTTGGTCTGTCCCGATATTTCTACAGGACTGGAAAAACGGGAATATCCAGTTCTCTGAAAAGAGCTTGGAGTCTCTTGTGATTTCTGTTAGACTGAAATGCTGGTCGCCCTGAGTAGCCGGGTCTCGGAGCCAGCGGTGACCTAGTCACGATCTCCAAGGCTCACTCTTTCTCTCCTCTTTTTCTTCCTTTTCTCTTCCTCCCTCCCACACCCCTCTCTTTTTCTTTCCTCCCTTCATCCTTCCCTTTTTTTCTCTCTCTAAAGAGTTAAGAAGCCATACGTGCTATGGCTTTACATTTCTGCTCTCTCTCCTTACCTGGCTCTTGCATACCTCTCCTCACATCAGGTGATCCAAACTAAGTCACATGGTGGGGTCTTCTCACCACCCCACAGATGGATTTACAAGTCTGATATCTCCCGGAATATTTGGACGCTTTCTCTGAATGTTCCTCCTCCTGCACTCTCGCCACCATACTGTGGGTGGCAGCATACGCTCTCTTTGTGTCTCTGTCTTTGTGTATCTCTCTGTCTCTGTCTGTCTCTGTCTCCATCTCTGTCTCTCTCTCTGTCTCTCTGTTCTCTGTCTCTCTCTCTTCTCTCTCTCTCTCTCTCTCTCTCTCTCTCTCTCTCTCTCTTTCTCAGCTATTCCTCTTAATTGAGTTCCTCTCCAGTTTTACAGGAAAAACCTCTTGCTCCCTTTAAAGCCCACCACGTTGCCCCTGGTATGATGCCTGTCCCCTCTGTAAGCTCTCCCACCTTAGAGTCCAGTCGTGATTCCCATGGTCGTGATGTCTTCTCTCCTAACAAAGCTCCTTCCAGAAGGGCCGTTTTGTGTCAGCCCCTCTCTCCTGATCCAACCACCACCACTCTCATACTTCTAACAATTTCTTCCTCCTACAAAATAGGACGAGAGTTACAAATCAGAGGAGAGCAGGAGGTTAGTTTGGGAAAACATCACCCTCTGAGAGAAGTACAGTGGGAGCGAGAGCCTTGTGACCACGGAAGGGTGACAAGCAGACCCGGGAGTAAAATCGTCTCAAGAACATTAGGAGAGCTGGGCGTGGTGGCCCACGCCTGTAATCCCAGCACTTGGGAGGCAGAGGCAGGTGGATTTCTGAGTTCGAGGCCAGCCTGGTCTACAGAGTGAGTTCCAGGACAGCCAGGACTACACAGAGAAACCCTGTCTCAAAAAAAAAAAAATTAGGAGAGATAAAATCATCACCTGAGAGTCACAGAAAGCGCTTAATTAGGAGAGAGACCTTCAAGCAGGAAAATAGGAGAGAGGTCACTCACTATGCACAGTGTGATGGGGGTCCTGAGGAAAGGGTCTTCAGATCCCCTGAATAAAGGGGGGAGGGGTCTTCTGCTTTTATGGTTTTAGAAAGTCACTGATAAGTTCCACACCACGTGACTTAGTCTGGCTTACCCAATGTAACAAGGAGTCATGTTCTGGGTAGGTCATAAATGAATCTTGGAGCTTGAAGCAGGAGACACCACTAGCGGCTTCCTAAATTCTTGGGGGTGGGGTGGGGGTGGGGCGATCGGGAGGACATGGCACTGATTTCTGACAGTCTATGATCTGCCACAGTTGCATTAAGCAGAGAATTTTGCCAAATGCCCAGTGGACGTTTTTCACCAGAGACAAGTCTATTCAAAATAAAACGGAAGGCGAAGGGAGCCCTCAGGAGATAGGGCTTACAGGCGTGAAGACTGTTTCTCCCTGAGATAGTCAGTCTGACAAGGGCCCAAATGCTTTTGTTTGTTTGTTTGTTTTTGGTTTTTTGTTTTTTTTTGTTTTTGTTTTTCAAGACAGGATTTCTCTGTGTGTAGTCTTGACTGTCCTGGAACTCACTCTGTAGACCAGGCTAGCCTCGAACTCAGAAATCCTCCTGCCTCTGCCTCCCAAGTGCTGGGATCACAGGTGTGCGCCACCACCTCCCGGCTGAGGACCCAAATTCTTCCTGAACCTCTCTAAGCCCCACCCCTCTTCCTTTGTGCCAACTACCTCATCACATAAGGATTGTGCAGGTGATATTAGAGGATCAACATCTCCATATCCACCCCACAAAAGCTAAGGCCCTATCTAAACCAACAGCTTCAGGGGCAGTTCTATGGGGACTACAGAGAAAAGCAGCTACCCCCATCCCACCCCAGACACTGAGACACAAAGAAACCATAAAAAACCCGGAAAAACAAGGGTGCCCCAGCACCCCATGCCTTGGAAGGCGACACACCATGAGAAACAGTCTTGATGCAACAGCAAGAGGATTTTTATTCCAGAGGTTCTGGGGTTCACAGTCTTACACCACCTATAAAAGCTGTCCCAATTCTGCACTCGGGGTAGAGGGCTGTGGACCCCGAGTGCAGAATTGGGACAGCTTTTATAGGTTCATAACAAAGCACATCGCAAGCCAATCGATTTGTACCACTCCATAGCTTCTAAGCCAATCAGTTTAAATTATCCAAGCCTGCACTCCTAGGACCAATCAGCTTTCTATAGAAGCCAGATAGCAACTAGTTAGCTCATTTCCCCTTATGGGGCCAGGATCACATACTCAAGGCCTTTTTAACTAGTTTCTAACAAAGAGCAGGGTCTAGAATTTGAGTTGTTTAGGGCTTCTTAGGAGGCTGGAGTTAGAGCTGTATTTTTTTTTTATCCTTTCAACCACAGACCCTGCATCTCAAAACAGCTTATCCAACTTCCCCAATTCTGACACTAAAAAAACCCCTCGTCTATCCTTAGCTACAAACACACCAGCTTAAAGCCGGTACAACCTGCGCTCCAGCTCCCGTGGCTTGGCCCTGCACCCTGATCGCACTGCGTGAGGGCTGATCTCGACACACCACATCTCAGGTTAAATAAAGCTCTAGCTGGGGCTGGAGAGATGGCTCAGCATTTAAGAGAACCTACTGCTCTTCCAGAAGTCCTGAGTTCAAATCCCAGCAACCACATGGTGGCTTACAACCATCTGTAATGGGATCCGATGCCCTCTTCTGGTGTGTCTGAAGACAGCGGCTCTTATGTGTAAAATAAATAAACGAATTTAAAAAAATAAATAAATAAGCCGGGCGGTGGTGGCGCACGCCTTTAATCCCAGCACTTGGGAGGCAGAGGCAGGCGGATTTCTGAGTTCGAGGCCAGCCTGGTCTACAGAGTGAGTTCCAGGACAGCCAGGGCTACACAGAGAAACCCTGTCTCCAAAACAAACAAACAAACAAACAAAAAAAACCCAAAAAAAACAAAAAAAAATAAAATAAAATAAAAAATAAATAAAGCTCTAGCTGTCAAGGTTGTGTAAACTCTCGTTCTTTACTTCTTCCTACAAACTTAATTCTTACAGAGTTCCCACCAATGGGATGAGACACAGTTACCACCCACACCAGGATAAACGACACAGGACACTTTGGCTGAGTGTGAGTTCACTAGGCCAGTCTAGGTGCTCTTGTACCCACACAGGTGCTTCCTGACGGCAAGGTAAGTGTCGCTCGCACACCACAGACTTTCCTTAAGTTCTACTCAGTAAAGTGAAACGTGTGTTCTTACTTTACAGACACTCAGACTCAGGCCTGGAGAGATGGCTCCGTGGTTAAAAGCACTGGCTGCTCTCACAGGTGTCCTAAGTTTGGTTCCCAGAAAACACATGAGAGCTCACAACCAGCTCCGAGGGATCTGATACCCTATTCTGGTTTCTGTGAGCACTGCACACGTAGTGCACAAGCAGCCGTCCGTGCAGGCAAAACCCTCATACACAGAAAATAAGAGCAAAGGAACCTGACCAAGATTTTGGTTTGTTTGTTTGTGTGTGTGTTTGTTTTTTCTAAGCATGTCCGTTGTACCAGCAAACCAGCATGAGCTTATACCTTGTTCATAAAAGAATAAAGTTCTTTTAAAATGGACTGTGCGTCCTCAGTTTGAAGGACCGATGAGGAAAGGTGAAACTTTCTGGGCTCAGAGGGCCCCTCACCCTGGCGCGTCAGGAGCAGATGATCAACCTCTGACCGCTCTGCTTCCGGCGAGATCTCCCTGGCCGACGAGCTGCCCTGGAGTGTGCAGGAAGCTCAGGGTGGCAGTTCTCTATGGGGCCTCCTCTGTGTCAGCTCTGCAGCTGTTCCTGTCCATCCTGCTCCTGGAAACAACCATGTTTCCTGTAGGTAACCCCAAGAAAAACTCACCGAGTCACCAGGTGTGAACCCTCCTGGACAGAACGGGGAGAGGGATGCACCTCTCGAGGAAAAAGGTCTCACACGACAAACTCTGATGGGGAAGTCTTTCTGACTTAGTGCTTCAGGTCCTAGGGCCATTATAATTAGCAAATCAATATGTGCTTAATTGTCACTAAAGAACTGTGAAAGGTCAAACGGGAGCTCATGAGCAGCTGGAATTGCAGATGTGAACCACCACACTTGACCTATGGTGAGGTTTTGTTCTTGTTTTTTTGTTTGTTTGTTTGTTTGTTTGTTTTTGTTTTTGTTTTTTTTTTTAGATAGGGTCTCACTATGTAGTAGTAGCTGGTTCGGGTGTTTTGTAGATGAGGCTAGCCTTGAACTCATAAAGATTCACCTGCTTCTTCCTCTTAAGTGTCAGGATTAAAGGCATGCATCACCATGCCCAGCTTTATTAGGATATTTAAGATGGGTTTGTCAATGAAAGGGCAAAGGTCAGATGATCAGGGTCCAGGCCAAACAGAGTCGGGGCTCTCAGCTGTTTCCTGTGTCACCCTAAGCTTAAGAAGAGATGAGTTTGGGTTTGTTCCCCACCCCCACCCCAGACAGGGTTTCTCTGTGTAGCCCTGGCTGTCCTGGAACTCGCTCTGACTTCAAGCTCACAGAGATCCACCTGCCTCTGCCTCCCGAGTGCTGGGATTAAAGGCATAACCCATCACCACCCAGCGATATGCTGAGATTTTAATGAGCTGATGAGATAGATGTGTAAGAAGGAAAATATTTGCATAGATATGATGCCCTCTACCAGATTCTGAAGGTACAGTGAAATTGTTGGCATGGGCTCTGTCTGTACCTCCACAGACCTTCATACAGAAAACAGACCAGAAATACAGGAAGTTGTGTAACGCCATATAAAATGCACTAGCATTTAAAACAGTGTGTTGATCCATGTTCTGTTGCTATGACAAAATATCTGAGGAAAACAACTTTCAGCAGAAGCGTTTATTTTGACTCATGGTTTATGGGTGTCAGGGTGCAGTCACTTGAGTCCCTCGGAGCAGTAGCAGCAGCAGCAAGGACAGAGGACAGCTAATTGCTGACATGGCCTTAGGAACTCACTTAGTACTTCACAGACCTCAGCTCAAATAAAACTGTCCTTGGCTGCATCACAGAAAAGGACTGCCGGGCAGTGGTGGCGCACGCCTGTAATCCCAGCACTTGGGAGGCAGAGGCAAGTGGATTTCTGAGTTCGAGGCCAGCCTGGTCTACAGAGTGAGTTCCAGGACAGCCAGGGCTATACAGAGAAACCCAGTCTTGAAAAAAAAATTCACGTGAAGATCAATAGAAAAGGTTAGCCAACATTTCCTCTGGCCTCCCACACATGTCTATGCATACACCTACACCAAAGAGGAGATGGAGGGGGGAGGATGGAGAAGGGAGGGGGAAGGGAGAGGGTGGGGGGAGGAGGGAGAAGGAAGGGAGGAGGAGAAGGGAGGAGTGGAGGGAGAAGGGAGGAGGAGAAGAGATGGGGGAGGAGGAGAAGGGAGAGGGACAGGGAGAGAAGGAAGGAAGGCACACAAACTTCATACCACCTCCAAATGATGCTGTCAGGCTATGAGCCCACAGTGGTCAGCGCCCTCGTGGTCCTTGAGAGCCACATGCACCACTTTTCTTGGCCTCTGAACACAGGATCAGTAGCCAAACATGTCTTCATGACCCTCTGTGGGGCTCGTCCTGTCTAAGCATCCATGAAGGAGCCCTTGAAGAACTCATCTCTAGGTAGTCAGACAATTCCTGGGAAAGGGCTCCCAATGTGAAACCTAAGTGGTAAACTGGAGCTGAATGAATAAACAAGGCAGGAGAAAGAGAAGAGTATCTTCAGGGACCAGTGTTCCTTCCCAAGCAAGCATCTCAGGACCACCTTCAGATACATGACGTTCATAAACACAAGAGAGGGGAGAGAGACAGACAGAGACAGACACAGAGAGGCACAGAGAGTCCCATTGTTACCAGTGACCTAGTGAGGTCATTGCCTCCCACTAGCTCCTTGAGGTGGGCTGAGACGATGGCCTTGCAGGTCTGACTGCTGGTTCTGGGTCCCTGGGACCAGTTCTCCTCATTTACCCAATCTGGAAAGCCAGACAGAACCCGTGTCTACCACAGTGGGTGTGGTTCAGGGAAGTGGAAGAAAATAAGGAGGGCCTTGCCAGTCACACAGGGCCCAGGCCTTGCTCTAACACGGCATCAGGCCTGCCCCACATTATATTGGTCAAAACCAGCCACAAGATCCACTTGCATCCAAGGAATAGAGGAAAAAATGCCAGGTCTGATAGCATGACACGGAGAGACAGTGCAGAGGCTCCTCCATCTTTTATTCTCGCTGGGTCACTGAGGTCACTTCAGGTTTAACTAGAATTTGATCTCCTTGATGAAGAATCCCACGGAAAATTGCCCAACCCGATTCTAGGAATCATAGGTCAGAATGCCTAAGCTAACTTTTCTTAATTTTTGTTAAAACTACCCATTTTTAGAAACTCCCTTCAGATAACTGATTATCATAACTTCTGTTAAAACTCGTGGCTTCCCCGGGTAGTGGTGGTGGTGTATGGCTTTAATCCCAGCAAGAGGCAAGTGGATCTCTGAGTTCTGGGCCAGCCTGGTCTACAGAGCAAGTTCCAGGACAGTCAGAGCTACACAGAGAAAGCCTTCTCAAAAAAAAAAGAAAAGAAGAGAAGAGAAGAGAAGAGAAGAGAAGAGAAGAGAAGAGAAGAGAAGAGAAGAGAAGAGAAGAGAAGAGAATAAAAGAAAAGAAAAGAAAAGAAAAGAAAAGAAAAGACAAGACAAGACAAGACAAGACAAGACAAGACAAGACAAGACAAGACAAGACAAGACAAGACAAGACAAGACAAGACAAAAAAAATCAACCTGCTTGCTGCTTGCTTCTCACTGCTTTCTTCTCTGAGGCTACCTGCAGCTGCTGATGAGCAGCCCGGGCGTGGTTTCTGCCATTAATAGCCCCCGAGTTCTGGACACTTAGATCCCCCAAATAACTGGGATAGTCCCAGGTAGCTGGAATAGACTTCCTTTTTTTTTTTTCTTTTTCTTTCTTTCTTTCTTTCTTTCTTTTTTTTGTTTTTGTTTTGTTTTTTGTTTTTGTTTTGAGACAGGGTTTCTCTGTGTAGCTCCGGCTGTCCTGGAACTCACTCTGTAGACCAGACTGGCCTCAAACTCAGAAATCCACCTCCCAAGCAGTGGGACTAAAGGTATGTGCCACCACCGCCCAGTGACTTCCTTTTTTTAAAGATTTATTTATTATTTATTATATGTGAGTACACTGTAGCTGTCTTCAGACACTCCAGAAGAGTGTCAAATCTCATTATGGATGGTTGTGAGCCACCATGTGGTTGCTAGGATTTGAATTCAGGACCTTCAGAAGAGCAGTCAGCGCTCCTAACTGCTGAGCCGTCTCTCCAGCCTGAATAAAGACTTTCAATGAGATATAAACTGTTTGTGAGTGGTCATCTAAGGTTGACCACCTGTAACAGTGACACCTACTTGTAATCCCAGTGCTGGAGAGGCAAAGACAAGAGGGTCCCTGGGGCTCAATGACAAGCTAGTATGGCCAATTGGTGAACTCCAGGCCAGTGGGAACTCAAAGAAGGTGGCTCAGGATGATGAAGATGACACCTGAGTTTGTCTTCTGGCCTCCACACAGACCACTCATGCACACACACACACACACTTTGGCCTCCACACAAACCTTTCATACACACACACACACACACACACACACACACACATTTGTGTGTGTGTGTGTGTGTGTGTGTGTGTGTGTGTGTGTGTGTGTGGTTTTTTGAGACAGGGTTTCTCTGTGTAGCCCCCTGGAACTCACTTTGTAGACCAGGCTGGCCTCGAACTCAGAGATCCGCCTGCCTCTGCCTCCCAAGTGCTGGGATTACAGGCGTGCACCACCACTGCCCAACACACACATTTTAAAAAGCAAAGAAACCAGCAGAGTCCGACATGTCTGAGATCAATTTTGCTGCCATGCAGATTCAGCTCTCATTTTTTTCTAACAGACTTATTACCACATCTATAGTAGAAAGTACCTTTGTTCCCACCACCCATTCGTTGGCTGATTTCCTTCCTCAATATTTCCATGTGCCCAAGCTCAAGCCATCCGTATGTTAAGCTCCCATTTCTGTACTGTTATTTGGAGAGAAGTCTTATATCTCAACAGAAGACATGCCTGAATAGCAAACTGCCTCGGTAACCAAAGACAGTGAGTTTTGCCTGAGAGACTTGGAGCTGTCCCTCTCCAGAGTTGTCTCAGCAGTGTAAAAATAAACATTCTCCTCTTCCCTTGGAGGAGATTGGTTAATATTTCAGGGTAATGAGTAATCTCTCCAGAGTATGAGAAGAGACCTACAGATCTGCAGTTTCATGATTTCAACTTGACACACAAATATGATCACTTTTAAGCCATGATCTTCTATCCCTTATCTCCATAGGCTCATGGCCTCATAACGCAAACTGCACTCAGCCCTCCTTCAGAAGTCCTATAGTCTTTAAGCGTTCCCACACTGTTCCAAAGTATAGATGCAGGGTCTCTTCTGAGACTCAAGCGAGTCCCGTATTTCCAGGACAATAGCCACACAAGAGATGGCCGTTCAGGGGCCAAGGCTGTTTGCTGTTCAGGTGGGGGTGGATGGGAGCAAGGAAATATAGGGCTGAGGTGAGACCACAATCATGCATGGGGTACCCCACTGCATAGCATACCCAGGTACGGTCGGCTAACCCATCCACTGTCCTGGCTGCCGTCTACCTGTGCGTCATCAATCTGTTGTTGCCCCGGGGATCCTGTGTCTTCCCATACTATGTGGATATAAAGCTGAAACACGATTGCTGGGTAAGCTTCCAAGCAATTGCATCTCGGCCCATTGACAACCTCTGGTCTGCTGGTTTATGAAGTGGATAATGAGGGCTGACTCAGCATCCTCTCCAAAGCCGTGTGAACTATGCACAGGGAGCTTGGAGCTCTCATCTCTCCCTGGCCGTGCCCTGGCAGCTCAGTAATCTATTAGAGACATGGCAGGGGCAAGAAAGGGATTTAGCATTTGGGCTTCTATCAAGAAATCTGAGCTTAAATCAGGCACATGACCTAAAGCACATGAGATCTCATGCAGAGACTCTGTATCTCATCTGTAATAACAGAATATTGGAAGAGATTTATTAGAAAATGCCTTTAATCCCAGCACTCAGGAAACAGAAGCAAGTTGATTTGTAAAAAACAACCAAAAAGAATGAAGGAAGGAAAGAAGGAAGGAAGGAAGGAAGGAAGGAAGGGAGGGAGGGAGGGAGGGAGGGAGGGAAGGAAGGAAGGAAGGAAGGAAGGAAGGAAGGAAGGAAGGAAGAAGGAAGGAAGGAAAGAAGGGAGGGAGGGAAGAAGAAAGGGAGGAAGGGAGGGAGGGAAGGAAGGAGGGAGGGAGGGAAGAAGAGAAAGAGAGGGAGGGAGGGAGGGAGAGAGAGAGAGAGAGAGAGAGAGAGAGAGAGAGAGAGAGAGAATATCAACCCATTCAGACATGAGACCCATACGATATTCTTGGAGCAAAGGCATTTCTTGGATACCAGGTCTGACTTCCAAGACATTTTGAACCTTAAAGCTCACCACAGAAAAGAATAATGTGGGGACAGGGAGATAAATCAGTTGGTCAAGTACTTTTTTTTTTTTTTTTTTGGTTTTTTTTCGAGACAGGGTTTCTCTGTATAGCCCTGGCTGTTCTGGAACTCACTCTGTAGACCAGGCTGGCCTCAAACTCAGAAATCTGCCTGCCTCTGCCTCCCAAGTGCTGGGATTACAGACGTGCACCACCACCACCCGGCAGTCAAGTACTTCTTACACAAGCATGAGGATCCAATTTTAGTCCCCAGAAGTAGCATTAAAAAGACCACCACAGGACCATGTTTAGGTCAACACCTCTGGAGAAAGTCTCCTACCCCACAGAGGCCTTGCCAGCTTCCTAAAACCCAGGTAAGCTACCACCACCATCCCTACCCCATACCTCCCGTACATGCCCAGCATAACTCCAACCACCCCTCCTGTCCTTGTCACCATATCCTGGCCCATACCTCCAGCAGAAGCCTTCTTCCACTCCACCAGAGGCCAGGCCATCATCCTGAACCCCAGAGGACCTGCAGAAAATCAGAGGCCACATACACCAACAGAACTCTAGCCCCAGCTTCGAAGAGAACGTGACCAGAGACCAAAGGAAATAATCAAACTGCTGAAATCAATAAAATAAAAAAGAACAATACAAAAAGATCAATTAAACAAAGAGTTGGTTCTTTGAGAAAATCAGTAAGATAGATAAGCTCTTATTGAAATTTACTGAAATACAGAGAGGGAATGTAAGTGCCCACACTTACTTATGAACCATAGTCACCTGATATGACCCCAAGGAATTAAATCAGGCCAGTTGAGGGGCCACATCACACCTGAGGCTGTGACAATTTTATAAAGAGCAATCCGACTTTTTTGAACTTACAGAGATCTGCCTGCCTCTGCCTTCCAAGTGCTGGGGTTATGTCACTCCAGTGCCCGTTTCCTAACCCTTAATGGCAGGACCTTCCCTTGTCCCAGCTGGTAGATCCCAAGAAAGGGAGAGAGGTGGGAATGGTCATAGGGATGGAGTCCCAAGGCAGGGAGTGATCGTAAGAAGGCAGATTTCAGCAGGACAGTTCATTTAATTGGGAGAACTGAGGTTGTATAATCCTTTGGGGGATTGGATAGGAGTCTCTGGGAAGAGTGTACACCATTGGCCAGGGCCAGGGTGCTAAAGATGCCTCATGTGCTTGGGAGAAGTTTGAGATATTTCTCAACATAACCTTACAAGGAGAAGGAATTGCCAGACTATGTGACGTCTGAGGGGAAAAGGTGAAGGTGCAGGATTATGTGGGCCTGGATATGTAGGCCTGGGGCAGGGTGGGAAGGAGCAACCCTATTCCTGCTTATCTCAGGATCAGATTTCTGGGTTTTGGACTTACCTCAACCCTGCTCTTGCTCCAGGCCATGGCTTCCTGGTCTCACAGGATTAAAGGCATGTGCCATCATGCCTGGTCAAGAGTAATCAGGCTTTTTATACCTTTCTAAGAAACAGAATATAATGGCAATTTCCAGGATAGGATAACATTTGCAAGTTATACAGGGTACACAAGATTAATGTCTAAGACCAGTTGACCTGTGAAGCGTTCATGCTTCCTTGACTTCTATGGGGACATTCAGAGAAACACAGAGTGTCTTGAAGACTTTACTGCCTCAGGGAGTGCACCGGTCCCTCAGGAGCTGGAAGGCACACTATACCCCTGGAGCCACAGACTCTAACCTGAAAAACCTCTGATGCTCGACTCTCAAGGAAGCTAGGCCAAGCCAACTTCATGATTCCCTGGAAGAGATTATCCAAATCGGCAAAATCAGAAATGAATAGGGGGACATAACAACAGACACTGAGGAAAGCCAAAGAATCAAAAACCTATACTCTGCAAAACTAAAAAATCTAATGGAGCCGGGCGTGGTGGCGCACGCCTGTAATCCCAGCACTTGGGAGACAGAGGCAGGCAGATTTCTGAGTTCGAGGCCAGCCTGGTCTAACAGAGTGAGTTCCAGGACAGCCAGGACTACACAGAGAAACCCTGTCTCGAAAAAACAAAAAGAAAGAAAGAAAGAAAGAAAGAAAGAAAGAAAGAAAGAAAGAAAGAAAGAAAGAAAGAGAAAAGAAAAAGAAAATAGAAGCAGTCGTTAAATGTTTCCCAACCAAAAAAGCTTAGCTCAGAGCCAGACTTACATAAGAGAGTTAATGCCAATACTCCTCAAATTATTATACAAAATGGGAATAGATAGAACACTGGCAAATTCACTTTAGGAGGCCACAGTCACCCACATAACCAAAAAACACAAAGATTCAACAGAGAAGAGAATTATAATTTCCCTCACAAACAAATGCAAAAGTACTCAATAAAATACTTGCAGACTGAATCCAGGAACACATCAAAAAAGATCATCTACTATGATCAAGTAGGCTTCATTCCAGAGATGCAGGGATAGTTCAACATAGAAAAATCTGTCAAAGTTAAACAAAGTGGAAACACACACACACACACACACACACACACACACACACACACACACGGATCATCTCAATAGATGCTGAAAAAGCCTTTGACATCATCCAACACCACTTTATGATAAAAGTCTTGGAGACTTTGTCCAGGAATACACAGGACATATCTAAATGTAATAAAGGCAATTTACACCAAGCCTGTAGACAACATAAGATTAGATGGAGAGAAACTCAAAGCAATTCCACTAAAAACAGGAACGAGGCTGTCCACTCTCTCCATATCTATTCAATAGAGTACTTGAAGTCCCCGCCCATCTCAGAAATAGGGTTGCCATCTTGATGGACACATCCCGAGATGGGAAGGAAAGTGGAAAGACCAGGATTGGAAGAGACTTCAGGCAGCTGTGAACATGAGACCAGAGTCTCGGGAGACAGCTTCAGTGAAATCGCTATCTCTTCCCACCTTGCTGTCCCAATATCCTGTGTGGCCACAGTCCAGGGGAGCCTGCACTCAGAGGTCATACCCAAATGATGTTTTTTAAGGAGGAGGCCTTTTTTTTTTCTTTCTTTCTAAGCTCATTTGAGTTATAAGAGTCAAGTCAGAGAAGAGTCTCTTCCAGGTTTTGGCAGCAGAAAGGCAGGAAGGAGGCAGGGTCTTGTGAGATGAAAGGTAGGGTGATTCTGTCCCGAGCATGTGTGCCGAGGCCTCCTGCCTGGCTGGGCTGCCCGCAGGGCTCCTGTGGAGAAGTCCCCTGGCCAAAAAGCTCACCATAGCCCCTTGCGATGTCATCTCTGTCCTGATTCCACCTGACCTGCTGGAGGCATTTGTCTCTGTAGAGAGCTTCCCAGGATAGGAGAAGCCTCGGGCTAGAGGGGAATGACAAACAGCTCACCGATCATGAGGCATGTTTAAAGATTTGACTTTGGAAAAAAAAAAAAGATTTGACTTTGGAGGGGGGATTTAGTCTAAGGGACATGAATGTCACCCTCCTTGACTGCCTGTCTGAGCTCTTCTGAGACTCCAGCCTGATAAGGATTCCAACTTAGAGGCTTAGCCCAGGTAAAACCATTATTAACCAGAAATGCCTGGATTTCTGGGCCCACAGGAGAGTTCAAGGGCTGCTGAGGAGTGGAAGGAGGGGCGGAAGGAGGACTGTCCTGGGGTACAACGTAGGGAGACAAAGGAAAAGGGGGGCACAGAGTGCATTGGGTGCAACCAGAAGGTGCGACTGAGTGAGGAAATCGATTGTGAAATCTCCTCTCTGACCTTTTCTAGGGCTATGAGGTCGGCAACCAGATGGTCTTCAGGACATTTATCACCATTAGAGTCATCTGATGTGGGACGGGGGAGTAAGGCCTCCTTAGTGGACTTTGAGGGACCCTCATTAGCGGACAACAGATATAAGGAGCAGAAAACAGAGGGAGGGAGCTTTCCTCCACCCTCCGGTGGAAGCCCCTACTAAAACTAGAACTAAAATGAGCTTAGAAAGAAAAAGGGCCTCCTTCTCAAAACCAACATTTGGGCAGGTATGACTTCTGAGTGCAGGCTGCCAAGGCCTCAGAGATGAACGCCGTGAAAGATGGGCAGTGGCCGCGCAGGCTATGGAGCCAGCATCCCATCAGGCTCCGTTCATTGCCCAGGCCTTTGCAGCAGCAATAGAAACAGAGGGGGGTTGCTTTAAATGTGGTGAAAAGGGACACTGGAAGGTGAGTGCCCTAAGCATGGGGGTCCACCGAAATGACACCCCACACAAGAGAGTCTGTCCCTGAGCTGTGGGGGCTTCTACTGGAGGGAAGAGGTCTTGTCCTATAGTGGTTTGAAAAGGTTCGGCCCGGATACACTCATGTGTTTGAATGCTTGGCCCACAGGGAGTAACACTGTTAAGAGGCGTGTCCTTGCTGGAGGGGTGTATCACTGGGGGTCAGGCTTTGAGTTCTCACATCTGTACTCAAGTCTGGCCAGAGTCGGTCTCTCCTAGTTTCCTTCGAAGACGGAAAATTCTCAGCACCTTCTTCAGCGGCATGTCTGCCTGCATCCTGCCATGATGATAATGGACTGAAGCTGCGAGGCCGTAAGCCAGCCCCAATTAAATGTTGTCCCTTACAAGAGTTGCCTTGGTCATGATGTCTGTTCCCAGTAATGAAACCCAAACGAAGACAAGGCAGCTAGTGAAGTAAGTGGCCCAAGTCCATGTATCGGGGGTGCAGGGGCCTCCTGCTACTCTTCCAGGGGGCTGCCTCAAGGACTTTTTCCCAAAAAGACATGGCCTCCCTTTGGGTCAGTTACACGTATGAATTTTGTGTAACACTCATAGTCCCCCAATCTGAGATTCCTGCTGATGAGATGAAGAGTTTCCCATGATGGAGAAAGTTTGGAAATGCCAAGGCCAGAGGTGAGCATTCCTGTACTGGCTGGTTTTGTGTCAACTTGACACAGGCTGGAGTTATCACAGAGGAAGGAACCTCCCTTGAAGAAATGCCTCCATGAGATCCAGCTGTCAGGCATTTTCTCAATTAGTGATCAAGTGGGGAGGGCCCAGCCCATTGTGGGTGGTGCCGCCCCTGGGCTGATAGGCTTGGGTTCTATAAGAAAGCAAGCTAAGCAAGCCAGTAAGTAACATCCTTCCATGGCCTACTGCATCAGCTCCTGCTTCCTGACCTGCTTGAGTCCCAGTCCTGACCTCCTTTGGGGATGAACAGCAGTGTGGAAGTATAAGCTGAATAAACCCTTTCCTCCCCAGCTTGCTTCTTGGTTATTATGTTTTGTGCAGGAATAGAAACCCTGACTAAGACAATTCTCCAAGCCTTTGCGCCATCACGAGGGATTCCCTAACTTCATATGGAAAATCAAAAAAACCAGGAAACACTTACCAGGAAAATTCAAATCAAAACAGCCCTGAGGAAAAAAAACAGCCCTGAGATTCCATCTCACACCAGTCAGAATCACTAAGAGCAAAAACTCAGGGGACAACAGATGCTGGAGAGGATGTGAAGAAAGAGGAACAGAGGAATGGATACAGAAAATGTGGTATATCTACACAATGGAGTACTATTCAGCTATTAAAAACAATGAATTCATGAAATTCTTAGGCAAATGGATGGAACTAGAAAGTGTCATCCTGAGTGAGGGAACCCAATCACAAAAGAACACACATGGTATGCACTCACTGATAAGTGGATATTAGCCCCAAAGCTCAAAATAAACAAGTTACAATTCATAGTCCACAGGAAGCTCAAGAAGAAGGAAGACCAAAGTGGGGGTGCTTTGGTTTTTCTGAGAAAGGGAACAAAATACTCACAGGAACAATTATAGAGACAAAGTATAGAGCAGAGACTGAAGGAAAGGCCACCCTGAAACTGTCCTACCTGGGGATTCATCCTATAAGCAGTCACCAAACCCCGTCACTATTATGGATGACAAGAAGTACATGCTGAAAGGAGCCTGTCTCTGGAGGTTGTCTCCGGAGGGGCCCTGCCAGAGCCTTACAGATACAGAGGCAGATGCTAGCAGCCAACCATTGGACTGAGCTTGGGGTCCCCAATGGAAGAGTTGGAGGGTGGACTGGAGGAGCTGAAGGGGTTTGCAGCCCCATGGGAAGAATGAAATGTTGGCCAACCAGATGCCCCAGGACTCCCAGGGACTAAGCCGTCAACCAAGTGTGGTAGAGGAATGCCTTGTTGTGCATCAGTGGGAGGAGAGGTCCTTGGTCCTATGAAGGTTAGATAGATGCCCCAGGGTGGGGAAATCGAGGGGGGGTAGGTGGGAGTGGGTTGGGTGGAGGAGCATATTCTTGGAGGCAGGAGGTAGGAGGATGGTGTAGGGGTTTTCTGGGAGGGAGAAACCAGGAAAGGGTATAACATTTGGAATGTAAATGAAGAATATATTCAATACAAAAAAAAATGCTGGATTGTGTTATCTAACACCTTTTTTCCCTCTCTATCAATAGCCACACTCACTAATTTTCTTCTACAGTTTGAGGCTCAGGAATTAATAGGGATGGTCTTTTTATGGACATGAACCACGATTTACACTTCTAAACCACAAGGTGTTGGCAACTAAGCCAGTGGTTCTCAACCTGTGCTGCTTGATGACCAGAAAACACATACCTCTGATGGCCCTAGGAATCCCCCGACCATAAATCTATTTTCATTGCTACCTCATAACTGTAATTTTGCTACTGAGCAGTGTCTCAGCTTCTAAGACTATTGGAAATAATGTGGGTTTTGATGGTTGCAACCCACAAACTGAGAACCACTTAAACTCAAGAGATACTAGTAAACTATGTACTCATGAGTTCCCAAAGAGGACAATGATAGAAAAGCTCTTAAACGGTTCCCATAATATTTATTTCTGTTGCCACCAGCCTCCTTTGTTTTGAAGCTTTTCCTTTGGTAATTCCATTCCATTCTTTTCATCTACACAGAAAGCCAAACTTAAAACAGAATTGTGCTTTTTTTGTTGTCAGAATTTTTTTTTTTTGTGGGGTGTTTGGTTTTGTTGTTTGGTTTGGCTTGTTTTGGGAGAATTTTTTGTTTGTTTTGTTTTGTTGAGACAGGGTTTCTCTGTGCAGCTCCGGCTGTCATGGAATTCTTATTCTGTAGATCAGGCTGACCTTGAACTAAGAGATCTGCCTGCCTCTTAGGGGGCTGAAGGGTGCTGGGGCTAAAGGCGTGCGCTACCACTGCCCAGCTTGTTGGCTTTTTTTTTTAATATATATTTTATTTATATGAATACACTGTAACTGTCTTCAGACATCAGAAGAGGGCATAGGATCCTATTATAGATGGTTGTGAGCCACCATGTGGTTGCTGGAAATTGAACTCAGGACCTCTGGAAGAACAGTCAGTACTCTTAGCCACTGAGCCATCTTTCCGGTCCTTGTTGAGGTTTTTTAAAAATACATATTTTATGTAGATGAGTTTTTAACGTGCATTTTTGTATGTGCACTGCACACATACCTAGGACTCTCAGAGGTCAGAAGAGGGCATCAAATCCCCTAGAACTGGAGCTACAGATGTTTATGGGCTATCGTGTAGGTCCTGGGCACCAAACCCTCTTCAAAAGCAAAAGCAAAAGCAACAGACACTCTTAACCACTCAGCCATGTCTCTGGACTGAACCAGAAGGTTTTTTGTTTTTTGTTTTATTTTGTTGTTTTGTTTTTTCACTACTTTCAATTGGCTAAGTTTTTAAAAAGAGATGGTCTGAAATCTGGAAGAATAGATTCCAATTTTTTTTAAAGATTTATTTATTATAAGTACACTGTAGCTGTCTTTAAACACCCCAGAAGAGGGTATCAGATCTCATTATGGATGGTTGTGAGCCACCATGTGGTTGCTGGGATTTGAACTCAGGACCTTCGGAAGAGCAGTCGGTGTTCTTAAACGATGAGCCATCTCCCCAGCCTGTCTCACGTGTCTCAAAGCAAGTCACCTTCCAAATCAAACCCTGTATTTTTCCATGTAGAAAGTAAAGCAATGGAGTTAGGCAATCGCTGTGTTCTCAGCTGAAGAATGACATTTAGTTTCCTTTGAACTAACTTAAATCAAAGATAGGTGAGTTTGGGTGCAGTAGTCCTGCGTTGTGCTGTGGACGTCTGTCTCTGGTAAGCAATAGTAGAAGGTAAGATCAGATCAAGAACTTCTGCATTGGTTTTGTTGTTATCACTGAACCCAGAGCCTTAAGTATATACCCTGCAATATCACTATCAAATTATGAGTTCATCAGTGGATTCATCCATAGATGAGGTCAGGGACTACCCATAAGGCTTATCCCCGGTTATCACTGCATGTAGACCAAGCCTTCAACACGTGTGTAAAAGTATGGGGCTTTTCTACACCTGCCCTTGCTCTAAAACAGTCATACAGAGACCAGGTATAGTTATTAAAAGCTTCAGGTACTAAGCTGGGCAGGTCCTGAGCTATCCCAGCCTAATTCCCAGCCACATGGCCCTTTACCTGCCATCTTGGTCCCCTGGCACTTCCTTCTTCATTCGTGTCCTGATGGCGACTACCCAGGACCCACCTGAGATGCTCTCTCATTCTCAGGGCACAGAAATCTTACCTGATCCTCTCCAGTGCAGCTATAGACTATTCAGCTCTTTATCCAATCAGGAGGTGGTGGAGGACAATGCTTTATATAATGCTGAGCCATGCCAAGGCCCAGACAGCAAACACATCTCTGGGTATAGAAATCAGCATATGAATGCACAGTGCACAAAAATCATCCCCCAGCACAGATGAGCCTTTGGGAGACAGTCCATTAAGACGGTTCCACCCACTTGTTTCCTTTGAATCACTGGGCTGCCCTGGTAGCCAACCAGAAAGATGGGGCAGGACACACTGCTTTTCTCCCTATGGATGTGAATCTCAAGCACTATGAGTCTCAGAACACATCCTCAGCACTATGAGTCTGCAGAACACATCCACTCAGATCCCCTACAACCTGAGGACCAGCTGACCTCAAGAACTAGCCAGTTTCCAGCCAGCTCACCCAAGCTTGGGACCGGGCACAGACCAGACATCTTGGGATGTCTGTGTATATTTGTTGGGGTGCAGCAATCACCTCACAAAACGCCCATCTCAGTCAGACAGGGATAGTTCATTGAGCGTACACGCCAGGGCTGATCGATTAGGGCCACGGTTCAGACTTGGAAGCTGAACCGTGACATTATGATCCTGCAGGGTTTTTAAGCCTAAAATCCACAAACATAGGTGCCACGTTATTTCACCAATCAAGATTTGGAGATAGGGGATTTCCTTGGGAACATGTCTTTGTTGTAACATTTACCTTGTGTCCATGGGTTGCAATATTCAACTGTGGCAGGGCACTTGCTTTGTGTAAGACTCATGTCTTAAGTTGTTAACCAGCGTGGGACTTTTCTTGTGACGTTCATGTCTTAACTTGCCAGCCAGGATGTCAGTTGTCCTGTTCATGTCTCTTTCTGCCAAGTTGGTGTCAGCTCCCAGGAAGGTCTTGGGAAATTTAAACTTTACTCAACCTCCTACTCAACATGCAAGTCTTATTTTAAATGGTTTCTTATATTGGTGCAAGTCTATCCTAGGGGCAGCTTATAAAAGAAAATACCATAAAAGCTTATACACGGGTACAGAAGCATTGCTGGGCGGTTGGTTTGGGTCCAAGCTTATTGTGGAGAATTATATAAAACAGTTCTACTGACTTCTATCATAACTGATTTCCAAGGGCACAGAGCATAACAGAATATGTAATCAACTTGGGCATGAGAAAGTTTCCTAGTAACAGCAGAAACAACATATAGTTTCCTTATAATATTAGTAAGGGCACAAAATGGCGGGCTAGACAGGTAACAGTTACCTAGGCCTTAACATTCCACCCAGGCCTTAACGACACTGAAATTGGTTAATCTACCTTTCATTTATGTTTCATTTTTAACTTTACTATCATTGTGTGTATGGGCACAAATGTGTACATTCATGTGCCAGGTTTTCAAGGCAAGCATCTTCACCCACTGAGCCGTCTCACTAGACCTCTTTGTTGACTCAAACAACTGAGAGTTCCTTTAGTTTGTTTTTGGTGCTAGGAACTGATCTCCAGTTCTCATTGATGACAGGATAGGCCTCTACAACTGAACCCCAAGCCCAACACCTTTTGTTGTTTTTAGGTTGTTTAGATGTTTGGGGTGTTTTTTAGGTTGTTTTGCTCTGTTTCATTTTGCTCTGACAGAGTCTCTG
Organism: Apodemus agrarius; assembly: GCA_964023405.1. NCBI lineage: Eukaryota > Metazoa > Chordata > Mammalia > Rodentia > Muridae > Apodemus > Apodemus agrarius. The sequence continues at coordinate 38,778,258 of OZ030024.1, forward strand.
TAGCCCAGACTGACCTGGACTCTGTACCAATCCTCTTGCTTCAGCCTTCCGAGTGCTATGATTACAGGCATGAGCCACCACACCAGGCTTTTCCATCTGTGCTTTTGTCTCTGTCTCAAACCACAGCCTGCTCCACGTCCTTACACAGTGACCCCCTCCTTGTCTTCAGGGGCAAGTGAGAAGTGTGGAGTTGGGAGCAGTTTCCTCCCCATGGGCACAGCCCGCCCTCTATAAGTGGTTGGCAGGCTGTCTGAGTTCTACTTCCTGTTGCGTGAAGAGACACCGTGAGCATGACAACCCTTATAGAGGACAACATTTAATTGGGGCTGGCTTACATCATGGAAGGAAGCATGGCGGCACACAGACAGCGCTTGAGAGATGGCTGAGAGTTCTGTATTTGAATCAACAGGGAGCAGGAAGAGAGACACTGGTCCTTGAGTGGGGGGAGATAGGCCCAGACTTTTGGAGTTGGGAGCCGAGGTAGAACACATAGTTGGACTGAAGCCAAAAGACTGAGGCTCTCTGGCTTTGTAATTCTAACTATAGCCGGGACTAGAGGTTGAAGGCTTCTGGAGACTTAACACTCTCTTGCTTATTCTGTGGTTTTTTTTTCTATTCAACTAAGTGCTGGGGAAACTCAACTCTTTGTTATTGTTCTGTGCTTAAATAAATGCAAAAGGAACTTTTTTTTTTTTTTTTGATTTTTCGAGACAGGGTTTCTCTGTGTAGCCCTGGCTGTCCTGGAACTCATTCTGTAGACCAGGCTGGCCTCAAACTCAGAAATCCGCCTGCCTCTGCCTCCCAAGTGCTGGGATTACAGGCGTGCACCATCACCGCCCGGTGCACACATTCTATTCTTGATTCTAACTTTATTACATCTTTCTAGCAAAACAACTAAAGCCATCTAATAACTTCTTCCTAAAATTACTTTAATCAAATCAGGAATTCTGTGAAATCATTAATTCATCTAAACAACATTAACTCATGAAAGCTCATCTTTATGCTGATCTTCAGGAAATCTGCTCAACAGGGTGGAGAAACGCCCAGGAATCCTTTGGCTATGTAACAGTAACAGGAAAGGCAAATCAGCTGCAAGAGGCAATCCTGGAGGCTGGCTCACAAGTTCCGAGGTTCAGTCCATCATCACAGTGGGCACATGGCATCAGGGTAGGCATGGTGCTGGAGGAGCTGAGAGTTCTACATCTTGTTCTGAAGGCAGAGAGAAAAAGACTGTTCTCCAGGCAGCTAGGAGGAGAGTCTCAAAGCCCACCCCACAGTGACACAACTCCAGTCTCCTACAAAGCCGCATCTCCAATAGTGCCTCTCTCTTGGCCAATCATATTCAAACACAGTGTGCAGGAATCCAAAGCCATTGCCTATAGACTATAGCCCAAGGTCAGGGAGACACCATATGGTTGAGACAGTAGGTTAAGGTAGACCAAAATGTGACTCCATGCAGGGATCTGGACTTTGTGTAAGAACCCTGGCAGAGATGAAGACACCCTAGAGAGACACTGTGCCTCTCAGTTTGACTATTGAAACAATGGAACCCAAAGAAATGGGAATTTCTCCAGGAAACTCATACTGAAATAAGAAAAAGGCCCCAGCCAGAGAGGTAACTTTTCTCCCAGAGAGTGTACACAGTCCTAGCAACTTATCAGATCACCGTACATGATGGGTCAGTGGTGGGCAGGCCCACACCTTGACTGGGAACCTGTTAACATTGGAGTCTCTCATCAGAACCCCGAAGGAAAACTGGATCTTTCTGTCCAACCCCCTAGCGTGGCCACATTGAGTAAATCTTTTTCTGCTTTCCGCTATTAATTTTGAGGTTCAGTGGCTGGACCTCATTTGGAGCACATGCTGTGTGGCCCCCAGATTTGATAACAATCATACAACTGGAGGGGCTGGATAAATTAAATCGGCAAGTGGTTCAAGTCTATACAGATTTCGGAGAAGTCTGCCTGGGAAATAATAGCCCGTGTTCAGAGTGGACTTGGCCAACTTGTGGGCTTGTCTCAAATTCATTCCCCCACCCTTTAAAAAACGTATTCATTTCTTCCAAGCATAATTATGAATATTTGATGTACAAAAGTTTGTCGTTGCTCGTGGGTAATTTTGTATTTATTAATCAGGCCCTATTTTTTTTTATTTTTATTTTTTAGGTATAATGTGCTAATCTCAGTTAATCCTCACAACTGCCCCTCACAAAAAGCTTGCTGTCCTCTAACAGGGACATGGATGTAATCTGGACCTTGAGAGACCTGCATTTAGGGAAACTCCAGCTGGTGGGTTGAAAGGAAAGCCACACTGTGTATTAAAGGCTGTGGAGCACTGGGGTAAAAAATAACTTCCTCGGGATCAGCCCATGTCTTCTCACCTTTCAAACCGGCACACTAGCAGCTGCCTCTAGCATAGCAGATGACTAACTGGATGCAGAGCGCTGCGCACCGCGGACTGCGCATCCTCACATACAAGCTTCACAGGTCTTATTGGCGGTGATTAGCAGTGCCCTTGCGAGTTTCCATGACCTCCGTGAAGGTGTCGTCGTTTTACCCCGGACCGCAAGGGGCCGCTGCGACCTGGCTCGCTCCCGGCGCCGGGCCGCTCTAGCCACGCCCAGGGAAGTCACTGTCCTCACCTTTTAGGAGCCCGCGCCTCGGTTCCAGCGGACGCTTCCCCGGTTCTCAGCTCTACCACCATCCGCTGCCGTCTTACCGCCCACCATGGCCCTCCTGCACTCCAGCCGCGTCCTCTCAGGGATGGCTGCTGCCTTTCACCCAGGCCTTGCAGCTGCAGCCTCTGCCAGAGCCAGGTGAGCCGAGGGATTCGGAGATGCAGCGGGACCGCGGGCCTGCCCCTGCCCAGCCGAACTGTGGACCCTGTGAAACCTGCACCCCACCCCGCGATCGGGCACGCGTGCGCACCCTCACCCTCCCGTGTCCCCAAGGGTTGCCTATCCCGGGTCTTAAGAGTATAGTGTCTGCGTCCCGGGGTAACCTCAGGACCCCTCATCCCTCCCCTGCATCGCTGGGCGGAGAGCCAGCGTAGTCCCCGAGGATGGGAATTGTGGCTCTCGACTACACCCAGACCCCCATTCTAGCGGGTGATGGGAGTCCATGATGTGGACTCAGCGCAGTGGGGTGCGGGGCGAGGGGTGAGCACGTGGGCGGTGGCGCTGGGCCATCCTCTCGCCGATTGGCTAGGGTGCCGGAGCTGCCTGTCGCTGATTGGCTATGGTTCAGGGGGGCGCGCGTGCCCTTGACCAGCTGCCCTGCAGGGTAGCGGGTCCACCGGGCCGGGTACAGAGAGTTAAATCTAGCAGCGCTGTGTAGACGGAGGCCGCCGCAGAGTGCGGGGCCGAGGGAAATGTGACCACCTGGAGGGAGGTTCTCAGGACGCCCAGATCCGGTGTGCATCCATGACCTTGGCGTGGCGCATCCTTCCCTCAGTGTCACCACGCTAGTGCCTGACGATACCCCTTCCCCTGGCAGACCAGCCCGGCCTTTGGATGGAAAAGGGTTGAAGTTCTTTGTTTTAAACCCTTGGGGGATTCAGCTGTCTGGAAGCCAGCAATCTTTCTCTGCATCTCAGTCGGCTTTTTTTGTCCCGTAAATATTTCGTAACCCAGTTTCTCCGAGCCAGGCACTGGACCAGTTGCTGTTGATGCAGCTGTGAGCGAGGCAAGAGGACTGACTTCGTTTAAAAAAAAGAGAGAGAGAGAGAGACAAATGAGTCATCTTAAGCTGAGGTGTACCGAGTTAAAGTTCCAGGCCTCCACCGGAACTAGTAACTCCTAATTCTTCCCTGAACTCCAGGAGAGCAGATTCCAGACAGTCTCCTGGAGTACTACAGAAACCTCCCCAGAGCACACACTAACTGGAAGCGAAGCCCACTTTAACTTTAATGCTTGCCTTCTTTCCTTTGAATGTAGTCAAGCGTCTTCAAGCTAGCTCAACAGTCTGCCCTTCCCAGGGCCCGTTTTTTTGGCGCCATGCCAAGGGTGCCCTTTCAAGCCTACCCACCTGGAGGGGAGAATGGGGGCGTGGGGGGGAGCTATTTACGCTGCAATTTGGAGAACAACAAAAGAGGTGCTGCTATGGGCAGGAGAATAAAAATCGGTTTCCCCGTTATTTTAACCTTGAAATATCCCTTGGTTTTATGTATATACCTGAAAGACCTGACCTTTACTTAAACTGCTTGATGAGGTTTCCCTTGGGTGTGACTGCTTAGTGATTTCAGTCTGAGAGCCTGACTGCTGTCCCCTTTCTGTCCTTTCCCAGTTAGAATTTAAGGTAAGGGAGAGCAGAGACCTCGGCAACTTAGTTCTGAATTGTATCTAAACACTTGCTTTAGTGTGGGGTGGGGTGTTGGTTACTATGTAGCCCTGGCTAGCCTGAAACTTACTATGTACACCAGGCCTGGCTGGGACATGCGCCCCTCATCTTCCCTGTCACTTCCCAGGGTTACTACAATCAGCTTCCTTCTTCCTTCCCCCACTGGGGATAGAACCCAGGGCCTCAGTGCATACCAAGCAAGCACTGTGCCAGAGATAGATGCCTGGCCCGTGGAATGCCTTTCACTTTGTATATTTTTATTTCAAGCCCTCTTTAAAAAACAAAACAACAAAAAAAACACAAAGCCAGGCGTGGTGGCGCACGCCTGTAATCCCAGCATTTGGGAGGCAGAGGCAGGCGGGTTTCTGAGTTCGAGGCCAGCCTTGTCTACAGAGTAAGTTCCAGGACAGTCAGGACTACAAAGAGAAACCCTGTCTCAAAAAAACAAAAAACAAAAACAAATGCAGCATTTTTATTTATTTTTTTTTTTACATCAAAACTACACATAGTGCTGCAAAATACATATCAAAAACAAGGCATGAGACAGCTCAATTGCCTTGAGTACAGGGCCATTCTGAGCTACCAAAAAAAAAAAAAGTTTTAGGCCAACCTGTGCTAGAGTGTTAGACAGTAAATAAGAAAAAAAGCTGCTTAAGCCTCTGGGAAATATGAAGCATTGGAAATGCTTATCTGAATACTTTGTACCCAGCATCTTTTGGCTGAGTGGTCACTGTTGCTCAATGGTTGTGGCCCTGCACTCCTGTCCGAAGGGCACTGGTAGGAATCATTTTGTAGGCCATGGGTTATCAGTTTACCCTCCCCCCACCCCCAGCACTCTGGTTTTCATCTAATGTCATTTCTTTACAAATAGCAGAGCTCTCCCGTGTCTATAATCTTTGAGGTTTTAAGGCGTGGGATAATGAGGGACAGAGAGAACTTGAAATTTGATCAGTCGTAGCTGATCAAAGGATTACTGCTCCTTTGCTTAGCATGCTTGAAATTCAGTGTTTGGAAATTGTTCAGGGCGTCAGTTTGGTTTTTGTTGTTTTTTTGTTTTGTTTTGTTTTGTTTTTACGAGGTATGCAAGAATGTTCATGGTGGAGGCTTCTGAGGAGTCTATCTGCTACATATTTTATGTAAGTGTTGTTCACACTATTAAGCAAGGATGATAGCTCCTGTCCTTTCGAGAAGCAGCTCTGTCATTGTGTAAGGGCCTTTTTTAAAAATGAAAGTTGCCTTCTGGACGTTTGAATGTCCTTGACAGTTAAAGTAACTCCGAGCTTACTGACAGTGATGTTGACTGTCAGGTGGCTGCGAGACTCCTGACTGAGCTGGGCATGGGAAACAACCAAAACCTATTCAAGTTGTTTCAGAGTATGTGTTTCTCCCTTACAGCTTACTGTAACTGCTAAAAGGAGGAAAGGAAAGACATTTTTGTTGTTGTTGTTGTTGTTGATTGGCTAGTTTTGTTTTAGTTTTGGTTTTCAAACCAGGGTATCTCTGTGTAACAAAGCACTGACTGTCCTGGACTCACTTTGTAGACCAGGCTGGCCTCAGAGATCTGCCACTCTCTGCCTCCTATGTAACTGGGATGAAAGGTGTGCTCCAGCACTACCTGGCTAGGAAAAACATTTTTTTATTCCTTGCCAAGAGCAAAGGATAGAAAAAGATGATATCACCTGAGGATGTAAAATAATAACAATAATTTTAAAGCCAGAAAGATAATGCATTTGGCCATAAGTTCCCGTGGCCATATGCTGTTTGCAGGCACTGCATATTGGTCTTGCAGGGCTCTATAGCAGTGGCTGAATGGTGAAACTGTAGTAAATGACTTAGAAAGGAATGCCAGTTAACATCAGAAACTCTGCGCCTGGTGCCTCTGACTGTGTTTTCATTAATACCGACCCTCTGAGATAGATATCATTACTGTTACGTCACACTTAACAGACGAAGATTCCTGAGATTGGAAGTCCCTTCTCTTGCTTCTACTCCCACAGTTCATAAGCGGGTAAAAGCTGCTTGAATCCCTGCAGTTTGCCTGGGGCAGGCTATTAAAAGACACCACTAAAAGTAGTAAAACCCTGGGAAACCGCAAGCCAGAAAACAGTCTGCTCTTAAATAACCGGGATTAACAGCCCACCAAGCAAGCACAGGTTCTGGCGGAAGCCCCCACCAGGCTGGGCGGAGCCTGCCGCCAGCCTTACTCATGAGAGTGAGGCTGCCAGGAGAGTACAGACTGGCTGCACTTTCCACAGGACTTGGCTGGCTAGAAAATCCTAATGAATAATTCATTGCGCTCTGCTCGAGCATTTGGCGGAGACCAGAAACCAGAAAGATGAAAGAACTTGAACATTCCTCTTAAGTCACCGGAACCTGATTTCCTTTCCGTACCTTCCGTTTCTACTGCAGCGGGCGCAGCTTCCACACCCTCTGGCTTTCTTCTTAACCCTGTGTCGCAGGCACTTCTCCTCCTACCCCTTTCCTCCTTAGCACTCAGCTCATAGGGCCCCTTCTCCCAGAAGGTCCCCTAACATTCCTTCAAGGACTTCAGTTGTCTTTCTGGGGGCATTGCCAAAAGCATTCTCAGTTCCCTATCCCAAAGTCATCGCTGTGACTGACAGGCAGGCTGCACTGTTAATGTCTCCGGGCTGGTCACCTCACCTCTAATGTCGTAGGAGGTGCTAAATTTTCTCCTCTTTACAGTCCCAACTCCGAGCACCTTAGCACAAGACAAGTTTACAATCATCACCTTAGGACACCTTAAAGCGGCTGTTTTTCTTTTTTTTGTTTGTTTTTTTTTTCCAAGTTTTTTTTTTTCTTTAACTCTTTGCTGATTCTTAGTGAATTTCACATCATGCACCCCGGTCCCACACAACTCCCTGTCCCTTCATGTCTACCCTCTGCCCCTGCAACCTTCCCCACCCTCAAAAAAAAAAAAAAAAAAAAAAGATTTAAAAAAAATTATGGAAGCTATAGTGTATCCCACAGTATACCCTTTTGCCCAAGCATCTTTACATGCAAATGTTCATTGCAACGAGTCATTGGTCTGTTTGGAAACCTCTGGCTTCTGCTACACTATCAATACTGGATCCTCCCTGGGACTCCTCGTGTGTGCCGATGTTACCCTATATCTTGAAGAACCTGCAGCTTGGGATCTTCAGGAACAGGCCTTTCACTCACTCCCAACAGTGAGCAGGCCAACTCAAAAAAGCCCCGGATGTGGGCCTGGGTGGTAACTGAGTTGGTCGGCCCACCAGCTCTCCTAGGAGGAGGGTACCACTAGGGTGAGCCTTCCGGCACTGCCCCCAGCTAGCTCACCCACTGCCACAGCCTACAAAGAGGCAGAATGCATAGCAGTAGCAGAATTACAGCCATGAAGTAGCAGTGAAATAGTTTTATGGGGGGGGGATCACAATATGAATAACTGTATTAAAAGCTGAGAACTATATAGCCAGGCATGATGGCCCACACCTCTAATTACAACACTCAGGGGCAACTGGATCTCTATATGAGAGGCCAGCCTGTAGACACACACACATACACACACAACAACAACTTTGTTTATATATGAAACTATAAAAAGCTTCTTGTTTATTCTAAGAAAAACTGGAAAATGATCTTTTCCTCAGAGGAACAGTCTCCCATGAAGTGAAAGCCTTCCGTTTGATACATTTCATGTACCCATTCTCCCAAGAGGGTGCGTTTATCATAAGGAAAGCTAATATTCTTCAGGAAATTTCAAACATGGTTTTAAATGAAAGCCCAAGGTTTCTACTTACCTATATTTCATATCTAGTTTTAGGAAAGCCACAGCGTAAAGAGCCTGCAGATGAAGTTTGGTCATGTGATTGAAACAGGACCATGATTCCCTGGAAAACAACCATCGGTTACCTGTTTATCCAAAATGACAATAAAACATTAAAATTAAACGTGCAATGTATTCGTGTAACAATCTTAGCTTTGGGGACTAGGGAAATGGTTCAGCAGTTAAGAGTACTTGTTGCTCTTGCAAAGAACTCTTTGTTCCCAGCACCCACATGGATTCTCACACTCATCTCTGGTTCCACAGGATCTGATACTTCAGACCTCTCTCTGTGAGCACCAGGCATGCACACGGTGCACATATACACATGCAGGCAAAGCATTCAGACACAAAAATAAATCTGAAAATAATTCTTAGTGAGGAAATCCAGGTGAGAGGTTTCCATTTAATCAGGACCATAAATGGAGTTAGCATTAAGTTTAGGGAAATCATTGAAGAAAGCATACACTCTACTTTCTGAGCTGATTGGAAAAGGTTAAAAATGGTGTTTTACATCATAGCAAAGTAAAGTTATCACTACACCAGGAACACTAGGCCACCCAGATTGAACAAACACTGAACACGTGGACGCATCAGTTATAAACCAGACACCACTGCCTTCTCCCACATTCTCTCTGATACTTGCTTTCCATCCTGGGCCTGGCAGGATGGTTCCTGCCCCAGCAAGTGTTAGGAAGGCTGCTCTGATGACAGCAAGGTGGTGACCCGAGAATACACCTTCAAATAATACGCTGACGAATGCACTCACCGCTGGAGAGCTGGACATTTGCATGAAGGAGAATGGAACTCCAATATGCAAGTAGATAGATACTGAATTCCACAAGGTGTATGCTCTGTGCTTGTTCTAAAGATGCCAAGAGGGCTTACCCCTCTAGTTGCCTAGGTCCCCATTACCAAAGCCTGAAGATAGTCACTGGAGATGAAAACTTTGAAACCACAAAGGAGGGAAGGAGAGAGAGATTGAAACAGGGTTCACCATCAGCCCTCATTTGCCCTCACATGCCCTTTCATATATCTGATATTATCATATGCTGAGGTTTCAAGCAGGCACCAACACAGCTGGCAGGTCAAAACTATTTTCATAGCAATACAAGGCGTTATTTATAGTAATGCACATGGTTTTCCATGATTCCTGTTTTCAGATGATTAATAGCTAACATCTCTTAAGTTTAGTTCCCAACACAGTAAATATTAAATAGCTAAACCCACACAAGTGGAAGCTTTGTGAGAAGGAGCTGCAGCTAGGCGCTCAACTAGTCTACACCACCCTCTCTGTTAATAGCCAGACACAGTAATCCCTGCAGTCAGGGCATCTGTAGGCAAGTGGCTTAACAGCTCCAGGCCACCTTGGGCTACATAGAAAGAGAGCTTGTAGTCCTCAGTGCCAAGTGGCTGAAGCCATATCAGCACCTAAGATAACCAACCAGGTGAGGGTCTCAGGTACCCAGTCTCCCGTGTGAGGAGAGACAGGACTGGGTGACTCGGGGACTAGCGTCTGTGTGAAGCTACCATCCTCTTGTGCCTTTTGTATAACTGACTCTCAGGGGCCTGGAGAGATGGCTCAGCAGTTAAGAGTCCCGACTTCTTCCAGAGGTCCTGAGTTCAAATCCCAGCAACCACTTGGTGGCTTACAACCACCGGTAATGAGATCTAACGCCCTCTTCTGATGTGTCTGAAGACAGCTACAGTATACTTAGATATAATAATAAATAAATTTTTAAAAAATAACAACAACAACAAAAAAAAAAGAGTAAAAGGGTATCCAGAACCAACTAATGGGTTCAGGGCAAACAGCCTATTTTTCCCCCTTAAAAAAAAAAAAAAGAAAAAAGAAAAAACAGTTATAAGCCGGGCGGCGGTGGTGGTGCACGCCTTTAATCCCAGCACTTGGGAGGCAGAGGCAGGCGGATTTGAGTTCGAGGCCAGCCTGGTCTACAGAGTGAGTTCTAGGACAGCCAGAGCTATACAGAGAAACCCTGTCTCAAAACAAACAAACAAAAAAAGTTGTATTTCTCCTGGTGCAGTGTGGTTTCAACCACTTGTTCAGCATCTTTTATGCTTCCAGTGAAAACTGAAGAGGGGGGGAAGCAGTGATGCGAGTCCCCACACAGACATCTTAAGCAAGCAAAGTACTTGACTGGGTTTAGCACATGTGTCCTTTATCCACTATTAAGAGAGCATGCCCACAAAGTGACTGCTCTCCATAGAGAATGTCAGAAGACAGTGTCTGCCCAGTCACAGAAATTATCTGTGTAGCCAGTTAACACGTTAACACATTGTCTGAGCTTGCAAAGGTTATTAGAAATTGTCCTCAGGGACATAGTATGAAATATAATTGTTCTCAAAAGAATCATATTACCCCAATCTGATCATGAGACAAACCTCTAAAGGGAGGCCGGTGGTGTGTATTTGGCTAGAATGTACCAAAAGCGTCAATGTCACCAAAATGGAAACTACCTCAGCCAAGGGAAGCCTGAGGAATTAGATGGTTTCCTAGAGAGAGCATGTGAGCAAAAGCATACGTAACCAATCTAGGAAAATATGCAGGGTCACTCTAGGGCTCTGTAACAGTAACGAATTCACTTTAGTAACTCCTGGTGCTTCTGGGGGTGAAGGGGATGTGACCTCTTCAATTCCTCTAAGTATAAACATAAAAATAAAATAAAATCCAGGGCTGGAGAGATGGCTCAGTGGTTAAGAGTACTGGCTGCTCTTCCAGAGGTCCTGAGTTCAATTCCCAGCAACCACATGGTGCCTCACAACCATCTGTAATGGGATCCAATGCCTTCTTCTGGTGTGTCTGAAGACAGCTACAGTGTTACTTTACATAAAGTAAATAAATCTTTAAAAAAAAAAAAAAAAAAGAATAAGATCCACACTAGGGTATGGCTCAGCAGTAGAACCCTTCACTAGCAAATAATTTTTTTGGGGGGGGGGGTTTGTTTGTTTGTTTTTGTTTTTTGAGACAGGGTTTCTCTGTGTAGCCCTGGCTGTTCTGCTCTGTAGACCAGGTTGGCCTCAAACTCAGACTCAGAAATCCAGCTGCCTCTACCTCCCAGGGGCTGGGACTAAAGGCGTGCACCACCTATGCCCAGCTAGAAACATTTTAGGAATTTGAGTTCATGTAACCAAGGTGAGTAAAAGTAATGGAGTTTTTATTCAGAGCAGTTATGCCTTTCACCTGGGTTAAGTATTCATCTAATACATGTTTTTCCTAAACCTTCACTGGATGGCAAACTTATATTTGCCCGGAAGCTTACAAATCGATTGCTCTTAACTGAGAACTTCAACAGAAGCCTGTTTGAGGATTTTGTAATCTAATCCATCAGTACTGTACAGAGGTGGAAAACACATCAGTTGGGCACTCAGTCTTTCCACATTATTGACACATAGTGAGGGTAGGTTTTGTTATTTCAGGTACAGAAATCCTAGTGTAAGCTCCAATAGACAAAAGCACCAGAACGAGGAGATTTAAAACAAACCAAGGAGCAAGGCTCAACTGTTAGAGTCATCCTTGTCCAACATGCATAAAGCCCTGGGTTCGATCCCCAGCAACTACACAAGTTAGACATAGTGGTGCACTTGTTTTCTCAATGGCTGTGTGTGTGTGTGTGTGTGTGTATACTGGGGTGGGGGGTGCGGTTTGCCAACTCTTAATAGACTTAAACTCATTGGTTGCTGCTACTAGCTTATTGGCCACATGTGAACTAAAAACATAAGCAAAAGAAAATACCAAAGAAAGCTATCAGTGGCTATGGAACATCCTGTCGCATCTTGAGATTTACCAAGAGCCAAGGCAAAATGAGGGACACTGCTCTGGCAGTATAATCGCCTGGCCCAGGTGACTTTAGTGGGAATGGCTCAGAGGGCCAAATCCTTGCTATTCGGGCATGAGGATCCGAGATAAGATCACTAGCACGCATGTAAAAGTTGGACGGTGTGTTGCAGAATATTTGATCACACCATGAACCCCGAGATTGTGTTTACTGTAAAAATCTGATTCTAATTGTGTTGTGGATCAGCCTCAGCACACACACCTTTAATTCCAACAATGAAGGTGAAGTTAGTTTGTAGAAGAAAGCAGCCATGTTTGAAAGTGAGGTCTAATTGAGTGGCAAAGTGACGAATCTGTCAGAACAGTGCAGAGAGGAGAGTTTTAAAGAGACAAGTTGAAGAGAGAGCAAATCAGAATGGGAAGACACGCCACCAGGCGTGGTGGCGCACGCCTGTAATCCCAGCACTTGGGAGGCAGAGGCAGGAGGATTTCTGAGTTCGAGGCCAGCCTGGTCTACAGAGTGAGTTCCAGAACAGCCAGGACTACACAGAGAAACCCTGTCTCGAAAAAACTAAAAACAAAACAAAACAGAATGGGAAGACAGAAAGGGGGAGCCAAAGAATGAGAAGGAGCCAGAACACGAGAACAGATTGCCAAATTTAGTTTGAGGCCAAGCAGAACAAAGTCTGAGAGAAAGAGACCGAGAGAGAGGCCAATTTGAATCAGTCAACTTGGAGAGGAGTTTGAGCCAGAAAAACAGCTGAGTTGACCAGCCTGCCAGAATTCAGAAAGAGCTACGAAGCAGTAAGTCTCGGAGGCTAGACGCTTCCAGGACTAGGCCCAGGTTAGCAGACGGAGGCAGTAAGCCTCCAAGATGACAGTTACATCAAGGAGAGTGCAGAAACATGTGGAACCTGGAGTTCACTGGCCAGCCAGTCTAGCCAAAATGGCCACCTCTAGCTCTAGTAGGAAACTCTGACTCCAAAATAAGGTGAAATTGGACTGAAGAGATAGTCCAGGCTTAAAAGGACCTTCTTCACAATCACTGCTAGTTTTGATCCCGACACCTGCCTAACAACTGCCTATCTTGCACACACCTGTAACCATAGTTCTCAGGAGAATGGATACTGGAGACCTGTTAGAACCAACTTCAAGCCTAATGAAGAAAATGTAAGCCACTTATTTGTGGCTTAAGGATAAATATTTAGAATGCAATTAAGTATGCTGAGAATGCAATTAAGTATGCTGATAGGCTGGTGAGATGGCTCAGAGGCTAAGAGCACTGACTGCTCTTCCCAAGGTCCTGAGTTCAAATCCCAGCAACCACATGGTGGCTCACAACCATCCGTAATGAGATCTGATGTCCTCTTCTGGTGTGTCTGAAGACAGCTACAGTGTACTTACATAAATACATAATTACATAAATAATAAATAAATCTTTTTTAAAAAGATATACTGATTTAGGAAAGTGACAGTAACAGGTTCTCCTCTAGGGTTCTTGATACAGGCAGTTGGCTAGATTTATAATACCAGGCATTATCGGGACAGTTTTTGGAATTTTGGTTTCATACATATGAATGTTTTCATTTTCATCCCAGGTGTGAGACATGGGGCTGCTCCAGATTGTCTATGCAGCTGTGATTTGCCTCGTGCTCTGGCAGGGCATGATTTTGCCAGCTGCAGATACCTTCTGCAATTGTATGATGTTTGGAATTCTGGAGACTTCAGAGGGTTTATAAATGCTAGGGCCCCAAGAGGTGGGTTGCTGGTTGCTGCTGGTCAAGGTCTGTTATGTAGCTGTGCAAAAAGAAGAAACAGGAAATTAGATATCCTGACAGCAGAGATCAGATTTGCCCCAAAGGAACTCGACACCCCTAATCTGCAGGAAGTAGTCTTAACCTTATAACGTTGCCCGGTTTCCAACCTTTGACTTCATTCAGGAATCTCTTTCCTTTCCTCTCTATCCTTTTTTCTCTCATCTAGTGTTAGGGGGCTGAAGGGTGGAAGGGAAGGGGTGGAGAAAGGTGGAAGAAAGAAAACCACACACAAAGTAACAATCACCAACTACAACCTCTTCTTTAGGGACCCTTCGTTGTACTGGACAGCTGTGGATTGGGCAAGATACACTGTATCAGTCTCTCATGCCTGGAGCTATCTTGCCATTGCTGATCACTGTTGTGGTTGTAGGTTTTAAGGCGGAGTAGGACTACTGATTGCTCCTCCCCCTTGGCAGTTTGCAGAGCATTTTGGGATACTAAGAAAGCTAGTCTGCAGGAGGCGGCTTCCAGATCACTTTCTCCAGGTCTCCCATGCGCTGTTTTCAGCAATGGGGAAACTTACCTTCAGTTTCTGAGAGGACAACGGCAATAGTCATCTTAGTTTGGGAGTCTCTTAGACTTCCCCTGACCAACAAGCCAAAGGAAGGTTTCCCATGCCCGGCACCCTTGTTAGGTAGTCTAGTGCACTTGGGAAACGTTGTCATTCAAGTGGCATAGCTTCACGAAGTGAGTGTGTAAATGAAATGAAAAATGTTTATAGCTTTTTCAACCCTTGTTGAGTTATTATCCCGCCCCCCCCCATTGGCTTCCTCCCTTCCTGCCTCCCAGTTAAACCCCTCCCTTGCCTTCCCATTTCCCCCTTTATAGCACGGATGTCCTGTCCCCTCTCTAACAGACCTTGCCTCCTTGGTCCTTTTTATCCTCCTGATTTCTGTGATGACTCCAGATTATGTACTTACATCTAAAGATTCTGAGCTAGGGAGAGATCATGCTGCATCTGTCTCTGGGTCCGAGTTACCCCACTCATAATAATTACTGGTTCTGTTCACTTACCTGAAAGTTTAACGTTGATTTTTTTTTTTGTTGAGTTCCGTAGCTCTCTGCAGCTACCTCGGACTGGTCCCTGCAAGAGAAAACTATGGGATGGATGGGGAAAGCGGCACAAAAGAACTGGGTCAAGGAGACATTGCCTTTCAAGACCCGGATTTTAATAAATGAAAGTCAATATATAGTCTGGGAGATTCCCTCCCCCTAGGCATGAGGTGGAGTCTTGGGATCTTGCTCTCAGCAGGTGGTTAGCCCTGGAATGCTTCCACGGCTTCCAGGTGAGGCTGGGTTGTTCTAGAAAGAACAAAGGCCAGGAAGTTCACGGGCTGAGCAGAGCAGAGGCCGAACTGCCTAGCTCGAATGCTGAAGTGGGAGAAGGGACAATTTTTTTTTTACAGCTTAATAAAATGTCCCCGTGTATATGAGCCACGCTTTCATTATTGATAAGTTGAATGAAAAAAATGTTTGTTTGTTTGTTTTTTTGAGACAGGGTTTCTCTGTGTAGTCCTGGCTGTCCCGGAACTCACTCTGTAGACCAGGCTGGCCTCGAACTCAGAAATCCGCCTGCCTCTGCCTCCCAAGGGCTGGGATTAAAGGCCTGCGCCACCACCGCCCGGCTGAAAAAAATGTTTTAAACCTGTGGTTGTACCCTATCCTACCCACAATAGCCTGGGTGCTGTCCTGCATCTTGTCATACCTGTGTTGAAGATGCTGATCTCCAGTCTTCTGAAGGCTTTTGTTCTATTGGATAGCTGGTACCTGTTCTGTAATACACATGTGCCAAAATGGGTCTTTGGCGAAGCAGAGACAAATCTGGCTGTACGAATCTAGCTCGTGGCTGAGGTAAAATATTTCTCATTTCAGCTCCTGGTGGACCCATGTCGAAATGGGACCTCCAGATCCCATCCTGGGAGTTACCGAAGCCTTCAAGAGAGATACCAACAGCAAAAAGATGAACCTGGGAGTCGGTGCCTACCGGGATGATAATGGAAAGCCGTACGTGCTGCCCAGTGTCCGGAAGGTGAGCTTGGCCCCTGTCTCCTGCCAACGTAGGATGTGGAACCTGAAGGGAGCAGAAAGGAGTGTGGACCATAGTCGTAGACCTCCCCCCCCCCCCCCAGGGGCTTGGTGACTCACCTGGGTTTTCTAGACCATGATCTTCCGTACTGTGAAAGTGGATCAGAGCCACAAGCCTCCAAGATTGTAAGTCAGGCATGGTACCTAATCCTGAGGGGGCACAAGAGGCCAATTTTAACGTTATCTCTTAACGAGAGGCACTCTTATTTCCATTCCTCGTGATTGCTGTGGTGAAATCCGTGTGCACAGAGAGGCATGTGCTGTCCACCCTTCCTGAACTACAGGATAGCTTCTTTCATTCGCGATTTTTGTTACATTTTCAGAAGTTGAGGGTGGAGATACTAGGTGTTAGCTAAGAGTGTTTTCTGGCCCACCGAAGGCCTATGTTTGATGTCCTACATCACAAGAAGAATTCTAAAAATGTATTCAGTGATTGATAAGCTATTGTAGCAAGCTGGACCACAACCCTTACTGCCCGTTGATAAGCTGTTGTTGTAGGCTAGACCACAACCAAGCACTACGTCCGTTATCTCAACAATTCACCACAACCCCGAATTGGGAAGGGTGGATATCTTACCCACTGTCACAGTGAAAGTTCCTGGAATACATATATCCTGAAATGCATTCCTTTTATACATTCAATTCAATTTTATCATCTCATACACCTAACATGTAACGTTGTAAGTGTCGTTCTTACACATTGCAAGAGAGCCCCATTATGTTAAGTGGTAACCAAGAAAGACTATACCTTTCCATGTACAAACCTTTAGACAGAATGACACACATCCCAGTAATTGTGCTGGACACGGTGGCACATATCTTTAACCCCAGCCCCCAGGGGGCAAAGGTGGTTTTTTTTCTGGGAGTTCAAGGCCAGCCTAGTCTACATAGCAGGTTCCAGAACAGCCTAGGTGACATAGAGAAACCCTGTCTCAAAACAATTTAAAAAAAAAATCAGCCGGGCGTGGTGGCGTATGCCTGTAATCCCAGCACTTGGGAGGCAGAGGCAGGCAGATTTCTGAGTTCGAGGCCAGCCTGGTCTACAGAGACCAGGACAGCCAGGGCTACACAGAGAAACCCTGTCTCGAAAAACCAAAAACCAAAAAAAAAAAAAAAAAAAAAAAAAAAACCTCAGCACTTGGGAGGCTGAAACAAGTTCAAGCCAGCCTGGATGTCTTTCTTAGCTACAGGTACTGTGACAAAAACAGAGTGACCAAGCAAGTCATAGAATGTTTGAGCTATGGTTTCAGAGGGTAAGTCCATGACGGCAGAGTGACTCCGTGCTGGAGAACACTGGAGAGTTCACATCTCGATCTGCAAGTGAGACGCAGAGAGGTGCACACACTTCCTCCTGCAAGGCTGCACCAGCAAGGCTGCACCGGCAAGGCTGCACCAGCAAGGCTGCACTTCCTAATCCCTCCCAAACGGGTCCACCTGCTGGGGCGGAGTATTCAAACATATGAGCCCGTGGGCATTCTCATCCAAACCACCTTACTGGTCCATATAAGGAAACCTTACCTCAAAAGAAATAGAATTTTATTTCACAAGTGTGATAACATTAAAATATAAAACAGTAAAAATTATTTCTGTTCCGTGATACAAAATGTCAAATATTCCACTAACTCCATATGGAATATAAGGCTTGCCAGGTGGCTGGTCCCAGCTGAGCAGGAGGACCTTGAAGGCCACGAGTTCATAGCCAACCCGAATAGCAACGTTGCTTCTGACATTTACCTCATTTATTGTCATCTCAGTAGGCCGATGGCAGAAGAAACAAAAAACTAAGACTTGTGTTTTCTTGTCTAGGCAGAGGCCCAGATTGCTGCAAAAAATTTGGACAAAGAATACCTGCCCATTGGGGGACTGGCTGACTTTTGCAAGGCTTCTGCAGAGCTGGCCCTGGGCGAGAACAACGAAGTGTTGAAAAGTGGCCGGGTAAGGGGGGCGGGTAAACGAGGGGGCTGGGGAGGGGGGGAGGAAGGGCTGCTCTTGAGTTTGATACTGGCTGTTTACACATGTGGCAATTGTTAAAAACGGGAATTGTTAACTCAGTTTACCTTTAACCCCAGTGTGTGTAAAGGCTGAGGTGGCCACATTTACTAATAACTACTTTGTAGATCAGAAATTTAACTATATCGATTATCTTGAAAATTTCCCAGAATTTGACTGATAACCTTGGCCCGGCTCCTTGGTGGTGGTGATGAGTTTCGTCTTTTTTTATGTCACATATGCGTTACAAACACCACTCTGGGCCTAGTTATAGGCCTATAATTAGCCCCCACAATCAGGTGCTAAGCTTCCTACCTGGGGGGGGGGGGATGAAGCCTTTGGGGACGGGGCTGGTATGGCTGCTGCCCTGGCCCAGGGCATGGACAGAGGGGCCATGGGCCTAAAATAAAGACATGCACTGACTGTGGTTTACTTTTCTTTTGTAAGGGAAGTTGTGGCTTAATGAATATACTTTCAAGCTTATCTTTCTGCCTAAGATGTAAAGACATAAAGGCTGGGGGTGTATTAATAGCTCACCGATGGAATACAAGCCTCGCATGTGTAAAAGCCCTAAGTTCAATCCTCAGCACCTCAAAGAATAAAAGCAAAGTCTACTAACATGGTCCTAATGTACTTGGTGACTAGCTGTTTAAAGAAACATGGTCTTTCTAAAATATCGTTTGAATATAGTGACCATTTTACTGTCTTTATAGTGTGTGTGTGTGTGTGTGTGTGTGCGCGCAGAAATCACTCCTTTATCCTATTGAGAAAGAGTTTTTATATCCTAAAATTTCCCATATAGCATGAATGGTTTTGTGGAATTCACCACCATCCAGAATTCACTGGTACGGGTCAGCAAAATGGCTTGGCAGATGAAGTGCTTGCTGCTCAGGCCTGGTGATTTAAGTTCAGTCTCCAGATCCCACAGGAAGGCTGAGGGAAAGAACCAAGCTCCAAGGCCTTGTCTTCTGTCCTCCACACATACGCATGCCATGCCACGAGTGTACCTCATGCGCATATATGCACAGCATACACACACAGTACAAATAACTGAACAGGAGCTCGAAAGATGGCTCCGTGGTTTAGAGCACTTGTTGCTCTTCTCGAGAGCCAGGGTTTGATTCCCAGCCCCCGCATGGCAGCTCACAACCATCCATATCTCAAGATTCAAAGGATCTCATACCTCCGGATTTTCTAGGGCAACAGGCAGAAGCATGGTGTACATACAAACATGCAGACGAGATATTCATAAAATAAATAAATATACGGATATGCAAACAATCAAATAGCTAAAAGAATGAAGTTCTGACGTGTAAAGGGTAGAGAGGCTGACTCTGTATCTCCCCTGCAGTTTGTCACTGTACAGACCATTTCCGGGACCGGAGCCTTAAGGGTCGGAGCCAGTTTTCTGGTGAGTGGAACTCCTTCTAGAATGAAATGGGGGAGTGGAGGGGGATACTGAAGAGATGGCTCAGCAGTTAAAGGCACTGACTCTCGTTCTTCCCAAGGTCCTGAATTCAATTGCCAGCAACCACATGGTGGTGCAGAACCACCTGTAATGGTAACCCAGTGCCCTCTTCCAGTGTGTCTGAAGAGAGTGCAAGTGTACTCATATATGTAAAATAAATAAATTTAAAAAAAAAAAAAAAAAGAAAAGAAAAGAAAAGAATGACCTTTCGGTAGAAGGTTAACAGGACTTCCTAGCCTGTGTGTGTGGCTACGCCCCAGCACCAGGCTTCCTCTTTCCACAGAACGGGCAAGTTCCCTGTTTTCTGGTGAAAGAAAGCACTGTGGAGAAATTATAAGGAATAAAATAATAAAGTCAGAGTGTTGGGCATATGGTGGGTTTTAGGGGTATTTTTTGTGTGTGTGTGTGGTTTTTGGTTTTTAAGTTTGGTTTTGGAGTTTTTGTTTTGTTGTTTCAGAAAAAGGCCTTACTATATATCTCTGCCTGTCCTGGAACTCAGCTCTGTAGACCAGGCTGGCGTCAAGCTCAGAGACTGCCTCTGCTGCCTCTGCCTCCCAAATGCTGGGATTAAAGGCGTGGGACACTATGCCCAGCACAGCATACAATATTAGTAAGCAGCATGTGTTTTCAATTCATGTCTTAGTCAGGGTTTCTGTTGCTGCATCAAAAACACCAAGACCAAAAACTAAGTTGGGGGGGGCTGGATGGAGAGATGGCTCAGCACTGGCTGCTCTTCCGGAGGTCCTGAGTTCAAATCCCAGCAACCACATGGTGGGTCACAATCATCTGTAATGGCATCTGATGCCCTCTTCTGGTATATCTGAAGACAGCTACAGTGTACTTACCATACAAAAAAAAAAAAAAGAAAGAAATCTTAAATAAAAAAAAAAAAAACTAGCCAGGCGGCGGTGGTGGCGCACGCCTATAATCCCAGCACTCTGGGAGGCAGAGGCAGGCAGATTTCTGAGTTCGAGGCCAGCCTGGTCTACAGAGTGAGTTCCAGGACAGCCAGGGCTACACAGAGAAACCCTGTCTCGAAAAAACCAAAAAAAAAAAAAAAAACCCCTAACTTGGGGAAGAAAGGATTTGGCTTACACTTTCCATATCACTGTTAATCATTGAAGGAAATCAGTACAGGAACTCAAACATGACGGGGTCCTGGAGGCAGGAGCTGGTGTAGAGGCCATGGAGGGGTCCTGCTTACTGGCTTGTTCAGCCCATTTTCTTTTTCTTTTTCTTTTTCTTTTTTTTTTGGTTTTTTGAGACAGGGTTTCTCTGTGTGATTCTGGCTGTCCTGGAACTCACTCTGTAGACCAGGCAGGCCTCGAACTCAGAAATCTGCCTGCCTCTGCCTCCCAAGTGCTGGGATTACAGGCGTGAGCCACCACGCCCGGCTTCCCATTTTCTTATAGAACCTAGGACCACCAGCCCAAGGATGGCTCCACCCACCATGGGCTGGGATCGCCCCAATCAATCAGTAACTAAGAAAATGCCTTTCAGCAGGATCCTATGGAGATGTCTTCTCAGTTGAGACTCTCTTTCAGATAGCTCTAGTTTGTGTGTAGGTTCACATAAAATAAGCCAGCACAACTGACCCCTTGTCAACTTGATACACACGTCACCTTTAAGCCACAACTTTGTTTTTATATTGAACCCCAAGATCTCATAATAAAAATGTTACTTTAAAAATCCCACACTTTACAGATTCAAACACATTAAAATTTCAGTGTCCTTAAAAATATCCAATCCCCTCTATCATCCAAATCTCTTTTAAAATTTCTAAGTTTTTCAGCTGTGGGCCCCTGTAAAAATCAAAATTAAAGGGGGCTGGAGCGATGGCTCTGCAGTTAAAAGCACTGACTGCTCTTCCAGAGGTCCTGAGTTCAAATCCCAGCAACTACATGGTGGCTCACAACCATCTGTAATGAGATCTGATGCCTCATCTGAAGATAGCTACAGTGTGCTTATATATAATAAGTAAATCTTTAAAAAATCAAAATTGCTGTCTCGGAAAAAAAAATCAAAATTGAAGACCCTCAAGGGGGAAAAACCATGGTACAAACATAATCTGAACCAAGAAAAGCCAAACTCCAACACTATAAAGAACTCAGTGTCTGTTGTCTGGGATTTACTCACGATCTGGGCTCCTCCCAGGGCTTGGGTCACTTCTCCTGGCTCCACCCTCTGCAGCAAAACCAACCTGTCTTCTAGGCTCTGGCTGGCTCCACTCCACTGCTGTTGCTGTTCTTGGTGGCCATTCCTTGGTACTGGCATCACGGAAACGCTGGGGTCTTCTGCTGTGACTGGGCTGCACTTTCACCAATAGGCTGTCTTAGGGTTTCACTGCTGTGAACAGATACCATGACCAAGGCAACTCTCACAAGAACAAAGTTCAAAGTCTCTCTGACATTCATCCAATCACTTAAATGTAATTCCCAAAGCAAAACAGGAACCCAGCTGAGCAAACTCCAAACTCTGCATCTCCATGGCTGATGTCAAAGAGGTCTTCAGATCGCCACCTCCGTTCTCATCCTTGTCAACTGTAACATACTTCTGTCACCTGGGCTGTTTCCACTCCATTAGCAGCTTTCCTCAGTAGACAGACTATGGGTCTGGCATCTTGAACATCTTAGATACTCTCCAAGGCAACTTGAATGTTACAGCTTCTTGCTTCGGTGTCTGGAATGCACGCATGACCTTATGAGCTCCCACAAAGGACTAGCCTCACTTCTCCAGCTCTGCCCTCTGTAGCACTCTAAGCTCAGGTTGATCCACTCACTGCTGCTGCTGTTCTTTGTGATCATCCCATGGTACTGGCATCTCCAATACGTTGGGGTCTTCTGCTGCAACTGGGCTTCACCAATAGGCTCTCTTCCCGATGCCAAGCCTCAACTCCTATGCATGACCCCTTCAGTCCTGGGCTGTCAACTGGAACTGAGGCTGCACCTTCACCAATGGCCCTCCGTGGCCTCTCACAGTGCCGAGCCTCAGCTACTCTCCATGACCCCTTTATACCTTCAAAACCAATACCACCTGGGTGATTCTCACACATTACCATGTTCCACTGCAGCATGAGATGCTTGGCTATCTCTGGAACACAGCTTCTTTGTGCTCTCAGAAAACACTTTGAAGATTTCACCCCGGTGATGCTGGTCTCTTCTTTTTTTTTTTTTTTTTTTTTTTTTTTTTTTTTTTGGTTTTTCGAGACAGGGTTTCTCTGTGTAGCTCTGGCTGTCCTGGAACTCACTCTGTAGACCAGGCTGGCCTCGAACTCAGAAATCCGCCTGCCTCTGCCTCCCAAGTGCTGGGATTAAAGGCGTGCGCCACCACGCCCGGCTCGATGCTGGTCTCTTCTTAATCACCACTAATTTCTTAGCTCCAGCTAACCAGCATCAATTGTCCCAGTAACGCTTTTTATTTTGGACTATAAAACCAGAGCCATTTGGCCAAAGCTGCTGAGTTCTGCTGCTTGCTGAACATGACCTAGAACATGGCCTCCTTGTTCTAGTGCATTATCACCAGCTTTCTGTTTTCCACTCCTTCACTGCCTTAACTTGGCTGTCCTGGAACTTGCTCCATAGACTGACTTTGAACTCAGAGATCTGTATACCTGATTCCTACGCAATGGGATTAAAGATGTGTTCCATATAAATTGGGCGGTGGTGGTGCAAGCCTGTAATCCCAGCACTCTGGGAGGCAGAGGCAGGCGGATTCCTGAGTTCGAGGCCAGCCTGGTCTACAGAGTGAGTTCCAAGACAGGCAGGGCTATACAGAGAACCCTTGCCTTGAAAAAACCAAATCCAAAAAACCAAAAAAGATGTGTTCCACCAAGCCTGGACTTTTTCTTCACCTAGAACTTTCTCTGTTCTAGGCTGGCCTTGAACTAAGATCTGCTTGGCTTTATCTCCTGGTATTGAAGGGCCAGACCTAAATTTAGCTGGGTGGGATCTTGCCCCAAGGCAAATCACTACTCCCTTAATATCCTTGAAAACAGGATTGAGCTACATTTCACTTCCCAGTGCCCCTTTAATACCCAAACCATATATTTTATATTTTTCCTTTCTTAGCTTGCTACGCTTGTTTAAAATGCTCTTCATGAGACTTAACCAAGCTGGGCAGTGGTGGCGCATGCCTTTAATCCCAGTGCTTGGGAGGCAGAGGCAGGTGGATTTCTTGAATTTGAGGTCTACACAGAGAAACCCTGTCTCGGAAAAGCAAAAAAAAAAAAAAAAGAAAGAAAGAAAGAAAGAAAGAAAGAAAAGAAGAAGAAGAAGAAGAAGAAGAAGAAGAAGAAGAAGAAGAAGAAGAAGAAGAAAGAAAGAGAGAGAGAAAGAGAGAAAAGAAAAGAGACTTAACCAGAGAACAAAGTCTCTGCTGGGTGTTTCTGAGACTTCCTTTGTCAATGCAAATTAATCTGAGTCTCGTCACCTTAGCATCAGGCAGACTTTTCAGACAAGGGCAAAACTTAGCCACATTCTTCATCAAAATACCATCCAGTCTCTAGGCCACATATTGAAATTCTCCATTGAAACCTCTTGGGCCAGGTCCCCACAATTCAAATCACTCTGTTAAGTAACAAAGTCTTCCATATTCCAACTAGGATAGCCTACTTAGCCCCATTTAAAGCATTCCACTGTCTTAGAATGCATACTTCCAAACAAAGCATGGTCAGGCCTATCACAGCAATAAGCCAGTCCCTGGTACCAATTTAGGGTTTTACTGCTGTGGACACAATGACCAAAGCAACTCTTAAAAGGACAACATTTAATTGGGGCTGGCTTACAGGTTCAGAGGTTCAGTCCATTATCATCAAGGCAGGAACATGGCAGCATCCAGGCAGGCATGGTGCAGGAGGAGCTGAGAGTTCTACATCTTCTTTTGAAAGCCACTAATAGAAGAATACTGGGTTCCAGGCAGCTAGGAGGAGGGTCTTAAAGACCACACCCACAGTGACTTGCCTATTCCTACAAGGCCACACTGACTCCAGCAGGGCTACACCTAATAGTGTCACTCTCTGGGCCAAGCACGAACAAAACATCACAACCCACAAGATCCCACATTAAAACATAACAAATACAACAATATAAATAACTTTTAAGTGTGTGTAAGTTAATGTAAGACTACCCAGCAAATTCCCCTGGAAGAGACTAAGTTGGTGAGGCCTGCATGGGTGTTTTACCTCAGAGCCGGAGTAACTCTGAGCCTGGCTTCTAACCCAGGCCATCTTGCTACAGCCAGCAGGGAAAAAACTTGCTCTCAAGAAATCATTAACATTTTGTTCTCTTTCTTCATTTTCTTGTTCCCTTTTATCCCGTCTTTTAGCAAAGATTTTTTAAGTTCAGCAGAGATGTCTTTCTGCCCAAACCATCCTGGGGGAACCACACGCCCATCTTCCGGGATGCCGGGATGCAGCTCCAAGGTTATCGGTACTACGACCCCAAGACTTGTGGCTTCGATTTCTCCGGAGCCATAGAAGACATTTCAGTAAGTGTGGCTTTCCAAGCCAGACAGTTGGTGTCTCCCGGCTGCTTTCATTATGTGACTTTAGAGGAGGCCAGCTGACTCCGGGGCTCTTGTTCTCACTTCTCGGCTAGCAGTGATCTGTAGTGTGTCTGTTTCCTTTAAAAGCTGCACAGCAAAACTCTCGACTGTTTCTCCTTAGAAAATCCCAGAGCAGAGTGTTCTCCTCCTGCATGCCTGCGCTCACAACCCCACGGGCGTGGACCCGCGTCCAGAGCAGTGGAAGGAAATAGCGTCCGTGGTGAAGGTGAGGAGGACGAAGTGTCAGTACCTGGTTGCTTAACCCTGAGCCTGTCCCCAACCCACACACGGATAAGCTGCCAGGAACAGGTCCTGTCATGGATGATAGGTGAATAGTTAGAAAATAGTTTTCGTCCTTCAGCCCAGATGTAGTGAATTCTGATAAAACTGTCAGACTTGTCTTTGGCACAGCCACTGCTGTGGCCCGAGAGGCCCTGCTGAGGGCTCCTCTGTCTGTTCCGGTCAGTGGCTATTGCTCGTCCTTTGAGGCATATCTCCATGTCCCCTCCTCTGCTTGCTGCTTTTCTCAGCATTGCCTTTTCTTTGAGAGGAGCTGGCTCTGACCGAAGACGCTGATCAGAATTCCTAGAGAGAAATATTCCCATCAGCCTCTGCCCGCATTCTTACAAATCTCAGCTTCAGAGTAAGGCCCAGAAGCATCCAGCAGAGAGCGAGCGCTTTATAAGTTATTGTGAGCCCCAGGTATGACAGTTCCTCATCAGAAAGATTGACGCTAGTCCTTCCCAAAAGTAATATCCCAGACCACTGTGCGCCTTAGGGGTGCCTCCTGCACCAGAGACTAAGGGCCTCTTTTTGAGGAACCATGGCCATAGAAGTATTTTAAAAAAAAATTAACTCATTAATTCAGACATCTTCCCTACTGCCATATGTGAAGAAAGTGTTGACTGTTTGGGTGAGGTAGGCAAGCATGGTGCTAATAGCGCCTATGATAGCCAGGCATCCCCGGTTGGCCCTCCTCAAACGCCAGTCTTGTTCCTTCCCAGAAAAAGAATCTCTACGCATTCTTTGACATGGCCTACCAAGGCTTTGCCAGCGGTGACGGTGACAAGGATGCCTGGGCCGTGCGGCACTTCATCGAGCAGGGCATCAATGTCTGTCTCTGCCAATCGTATGCCAAGAACATGGGCCTGTACGGTAAGCCAGAGGGCCCAATGTAAGGTGTGCTCTCAAAGGAGAGCTTAGGGAGAATGCCACGAAGCAGAGACTCCACAGGGACACTTTACAGTGCATGTTTATGCACATTTGCACGCTGCTAATATGCAGTATCCCTAAGATGGGGACCAAAGTACTGTAGATTTTCTCAGACATATCTTCAGTGTCCTTAAATTCCTGTAGTGAAGAAAGAAAGAAAGGAAGGAAGGAAGGAAGGAAGGAAGGAAGGAAGGAAGGAAGGAAGGAAGGAAGAAGGAAAGAAAGAAAGAAAGAAAGAAAGAAAGAAAGAAAGAAAGAACAATTAGTTATTTCTACATGCAAAGTAACTGATAGAGAAGCCAAGGAGATAAATACGTTAAAAAGACGTCCTGAGCAATAAGGCGCAATAGGTAAGGTGCTTGCTGCCAAGTCTGGTGACTGAAGTACAGCCCGCAAGCTGAAGGAGAAACTGACTCCCACAGATTGTCCTCTGACCTTCCCAGGCACACAGTGGTACACCACAGCAACCCCGGAAAAAATAATAATTAAAAAAAAAAAAAATGGGCTCAGTGGATAAGAGAGCCCTGACTGCTCTTCCAAAGGTCCTGAGCTCAATTCCCAGCAACCGCATGGTGACTCACAGCCATCTCCTGATGCCCTCTTCTGGTGTGTCCGAAGACAGCTACAGTGTAGCTACAGTGTAGTGCTCTGTATAAATTGAATAGATAGATAGATAGATAGATAGATAGATAGATAGATAGATAGGTCTTTTTTAAAAGGAATGGCAATGCCAAGCACAGTGACACACTTTTAGTCCCAGCACTCTGGAGGTAGAGGCAGGTTCCAGGATGGGGGGAGGGATGGGGGAGTGACCCTCTTTTTTCAGACAGAGAAACCATTCTTTGCAGGGTTGGGGTGGGGGGTATTTTTTAAAGACCCTGAATGCTTTCTATTGTGCTTCAATTCAAAATTCACCCTTCTGACTGATCAAACACTTTATTTCTAACAAGGAGCTATTATGCCAGGTGTGGTTACCTATAATCCCATCATCTCTATGGAGGCTAAGACAGGAGAATCACCTGTCTCCATGCCAGCCTAGGCTACAGAGTGATTGATACTCTGTCTCAAAACATAAACTACTGTTGTGGTTCTTCTGACAGAAACAGATACCATGTGGCAAATGTCACTATTTGTTTCAGCCTGCTAGAAGACAGTATCCTGTCTTTTCAGGTGAGCGTGTGGGAGCCTTCACCGTAGTCTGCAAAGATGCAGAAGAAGCCAAAAGGGTGGAGTCCCAGCTGAAGATCCTGATCCGCCCCCTGTATTCCAACCCACCTCTCAATGGGGCCCGGATCGCGGCAACCATCCTGACTTCTCCAGACTTGCGAAAGCAATGGTAACGCTCGCTACCTGTGTATGGGGGAAAGGCAGACAGAAGAGAAGGGGGTGTGCATTTTGTTGGCACAAATAAGTTTAGTATTTCCCCATAAATTCAGAAACAGCAAGCTCTTTTATTCTGTCATCTCCACATTTAGTAAATAAAACCTGCCTTCCCTTGAATTCAAGTTCAGTTGAAATACCGAGGACAGGAATCTTCCTTCAAAAGATACTTTTGTATTGTGATATTGGAGGTGAGACCCAGGGTCTCATACATGTAGACAAGCACACTTTGTGCTGTATCTCCAACCCCTGTACTTTTTCTCACTGGCTAGCACTGAATCAACGTTTCTGCATACTTACAGTTTTATTATCTATACTCAATCTCAATCTCTGTTTTCTCATATTAATCTGTTTTTTAATAATTTTTTTAAAGCTCTATTTATTTTGGACTAGAGAGATGGCTCAGCAGTTAGGAGCACTTTCTGCTCTTGCAGAGGACCTAGGTTCGATTCCCAGCACCCTTGTGGCTCAAAACCATTCATAACTCCAGTCCCAGGGAAGACCAACCTTGGCTACACACACACACCCCTAAAAAGTTCCCGCACACACCCAACCACCCAACCATCTAACCAACCAACCAATCAACCAATCAACCAACCAACCTACCTACCTGAAAAGTTCCCAGAATTCCAAATGTCACACAATCTGGCAAACCATACCTCTGCTAGAGCAAGGCAAATAAGTCATAGTGAGACAGCTGCTGCGGTCAGTCTGAAGCAGCCCCACATCCCTACGTTTGGATTAAAACAAAAACATATTCTAAAATTTCTGTGTTCTTTAAAGAAACCAAAATTCCAGAATTCTCACTACACGGGGATTACAGGTGTTCACCTCCACTCCCAGCTCACTGGCTCAAATAGAAACATTATTTAGTCTCTAGTTGGCTGCTATTGCCACCGCCGCCACTGCCACCGCCGTAGCCGTGGGTGATGCTGTCATAGGGAGATTGTTGGTGAAATCAAACATAAAACCCCCGAGAGAAACTTTCAGTGTGGTCAGAGTGGTCCAGTTGGTAAAAAAGCCAACAAAAGAAATCTTCTGCAGGGCCAAGGGAATGGATCATTGCCAGCAGTTCTGAGACCAGGGAAGGCTGCTGAGAATCAAGCAAGTTGAGCTGTGAGCTCCCGTCCCCTCTCTTCTTTCTCTGTGACCGTCCTGCAGCCCAGCACTGTTCTGTGCTGCCATGTGCCACCATGACCTTTACATGCTTAGCTTTTGGCCTCTATTGTAACAACTTTAGGGCTGTGACTGCATCTCAGTCCTCAGAACCTGCTATATGGAGACCGTTGTCTCCACTGTGAAAGCAGGAATGTTTAATTTCACCAAGTTTAAAAATCATGTCATGTTTTACTGTTTAACCAACAAATTGGTGTTCCTATTTTTGTTTGTTTTTGTTTTTGTTTTTCTGAGACAGGGTTTCTCTGTGTAGCCCTGGCTGTCCTGGAACTAACTCTGTAGACCAGGCTGGCCTCGAACTCAGAAATTCGCCTGCCTCTGCCTCCCAAGTGCTGGGATTACAGGCGTGTGCCACCACGCCCGGCTTTTTGTTTGTTTTTGTTTTTGTTTTTCGGTGTTCCTATTTTCAAATGATGTTTAAACTTCCTCCGTACTCAGGTATGTTATTAATGATAATAGTTAAACGATCTGGGCCTGGAGAGGTGGCTTAGGTGTTGAGAGCATTGGCTGCTCTGCCAGAGGACCTGGGTTCAAATCCCAGCATCTCCATGGTGGCTGACAAGCATCTATAACTCTAGTTCCAGGAAATCCAATGGTCTCCCCTGGCTTCCAAGAGCACCAAGCTCTGACTTACTTCCACCAATCAAAGCACTTATAATAAACAACAAAAAGCTTAAAAGAAAATTTCTCCATCAGCCACTGACTGTTAAGGACCAAGGATTAAGGCATCAGGAGAAACGCTCAAGTGAAGGAGTGTGCGGTCTCTCACTTACGTGTTAGGGCTTGGCCAGAGCATGACATGGCCCCCTCTGCTCTCCTCACAGGTTGCAAGAGGTGAAAGGCATGGCTGACCGCATCATCAGCATGAGGACCCAGCTGGTCTCCAACCTGAAGAAAGAGGGCTCTTCCCACAACTGGCAGCACATCACGGACCAGATCGGCATGTTCTGTTTCACCGGCCTAAAGCCCGAGCAGGTAAGTGTGGTCTCAGCTTCCCTGTGTCCTTGATTTAGAGCCCTTTCAGGGAAAGGGGGACATGAGGTATTTCCTGAGTGGTGGTGGTTGGTTTGGGTGGTGGGGCTGTATTGGGAGGAGAGATTTTGTTTGGTTGTTTGGTTGGTTGGTTTGGTTTGGTTTTTCTTTTCTTTTCTTTTCTTTTTTTCTTTTTTTTTTTTTTTTGAGACAGGGTTTCTCCGTGTAGTCCTGGCTATCCTGGAACTCACTCTGTAGACCAGGCTGGCCTCGAACTCAGAAATCTGCCTGCCTCTGCCTCCCAAGTGCTGGGATTACAGGCGTGCGCCACCACCGCCCGGCTGGTTTGGTTTTTCGAGACAGGGTTTCTCTGTGTAGCCCTGGCTATCCTGGAACTCACTCTGTAGACCAGGCTGGCCCTGACCTCAGAAATCCACCTGCCTCTGCCTCCCAAGTGCTGGGATTAAAGGCGTGCACCACCACCGCCGGCTGGGAGGAGAGGTTTTATTAATGTTGCCAGGCTGGTCACTCAGGCTCCAGCACCCATACCTCATCCTGGACCTGGGACTGCCTGGTTTGTGCTCTTCTCTCCTTCTCCCTCTTCTTCTCCCTCTCCCTCTCCCCCCCCCCCTTCTCTCTCTCTTATTACTTGCTGTTCTGTCTGTCTGTGTCCCCCGTGATGCTACAGTCTTTTGAAGTGTGCCTACCTTGTAGTTGGAGGTTGGTTTTGGGTTTTAGGTAGGTAGACTTTTGTTTGTTTTTTTATTTTGTTTTGAAAGCCAGGGCTATACAGAGAAACCCTGTCTCAAAAAAAAAAAAAAAAAAAAAAAATCACAATTCTGTGGGGGTTTTTTGTTTTGTTTTTTGTTTTGGGGTTTTTTGTTGGGTTTTTTGTTTGTTTGTTTTTGTTGTTGTTGTTGTTTGGGTTTTTGTTTTTGTTTTGTTTTGTTTTGTTTTTTGAGACAGGGTTTCTCTGTGTAGTTAGTCCTGGCTGTCCTGGAACTCACTCTGTAGACCAGGCTGGCCTCGAACTCAGAAATCCGCCTGCCTCTGCCTGCCAAGTGCTGGGATTACAGGCATGTGCCACTATGCCTGGCTCCTACTTTTTTAACATATTTAATTTTTTGTCTGTGTGCATGCACACACCATGGCATGTATGTAGGTCAGAGGATAACTTTCAGAAGTCAGTTTTCTCCTTCTACCATGATGACTACTGGTACATCAAAGGAAGAGGGGAAAGAGCTGTTACATGTCTGAATTCTGAGTCTGCTTAGTTGTGAGGGTTTTTTTTTTTCTCCCTACCCATTTATGCCTTAGAAATCATAATCCTGCAGTAGTAGCGCATGCCTTTAATCCCAGCACTTGGGAGGCAGAGGCAGGTGGATTTCTGAGTTCTAGGCTAACCTGGTTTACAGAGTAAGTTTCAGGACAGCCAGGGCTATACAGAGAAACCCTGTCTCGGGGAAAAAAAATCACTATACCTTAAAGTGAGAAATAGACATTTTGTTTTTGTTTTTTTTTTAACAAGTTGGTGCCCTGTCGGCTGGAATATCCCCGCAGGAAGTGGTTGTCTAGCTCTTTTCTTTCTGCAGGTGGAACGGCTCACCAAGGAGTTCTCAGTCTACATGACAAAGGACGGCCGAATCTCCGTGGCAGGGGTCACCTCTGGCAATGTGGGCTACCTTGCCCATGCCATTCACCAGGTCACCAAGTAATTACCAGGTGTGAAAGAACAGAGACCACTTTCCCTTCGGCCTTTGCTCTTGTGAGAGTCACGTGCAGGGTGAGGGAGGGTGGGTGGTGGTAGGTAGATCCTGTTTCCAACCACGGTGCATAACGCTCGCTCAGCGACCGAACACGATCCTCATCCTCGGAAAGAGGTAGGGCGGAGGCTGGTATCTGGAACTTTATCGGCTCTAAACCAAACTCCCTCATCTTTTTGTCTCCAGCTTTTCTGAAAGTTTACACATGCAAGAAAATCACAGCACCAAAAACCTGTCAGCCATAGCACTGGAATAGGTCAGAAGCTTTACCTGAAGCTCAGACGGTATCAGGGGCTCCCCTGTGGACCCCGGTAGAGCCTCTCATATTAGAGGCTGTAAGAGAAAAATAACTAGTTCTGTCATTAACAGTTGTCCTCCAGTTTGTCCTCCCAGTGTGGAGCAACTGTGTCAACAGACCACATTACAGAAATTATGCTTTACAAAAACCAACAGGTCTGTTGCCACTTCAACAGGGACAGTAGAAGGTGTAGTAGAAGCCTGCCTCTTGCCATTGCTGTTCTAGAGCCTAGAGGTTCATCCCATGTTCTACTGCTTGATTGACTGTCAACCTCATCCTATCAGGAGTTCTCTAAGAATGGAGAGAATAATTTTTCTGCTCATGCTATAGCCTCCTCTCTCATCCAAGAGCCGTGGAGAGAGGGGCCCTGCCCTTGATTTCAGTGTCCTCTTCAGCAGTTGGTTGGCTCCTACTACTGGGTTGGGGCCTCTGCCCAGCTGGACCTCTTCATCCATCCATCCTGACTGCACAGCGTGTCTCTTCACGTGAGTCAGACGTGCAGGGTAGGATCAGAAGAAGATTCTCTGGGGTTTGTGTGCTTCCAGCCCAGCCCGGCTCAAACTCCGCCCTTGGGAAAGATAACCACCATCCGCTCTAATCATGTAGACGTACTGCCGCCTGGTTTCTCTGTTACAATAAAATTACTATAGACCCAGCTACTGTCTGCTTTTCTACTTAATGGGAGGACAGGATGAGAGTGGATATATTCCAAAAGTCTGAAGTCACGTCCAGCTGACTGTAAGCCGAATGATGTGTCAACTTTCTAGTCCTGACCAGAAGTGCATCCTGCTCTTTCTCCTGCCTTTCAGCTGGTCTGGCCCAAAAGTATAATTCCTCAGACTTCAGGAATCAGGAGTTGTCTCCCAAAGGATCCTGCAGAAGGACAGAGGGGTACAGGTGACCTCCAGCTATCTAAAGGAATTGAATTCATAGTTAAATAAAAGGTGACATGAACTAGTTCTGGGACAGTCATGGGTTACCAGCCCCCATCCTCAATGTGGAAGATTAGTAAGGCAGAGGCTGGCGCTGTGACATCCATACACTAGGCTGTAGCCATAAGTTGTAATCAAATCCTAACTTGGGAGAGGTGAGTGAAGAATCGGCTTCATCCCGAAACACGAGGATGTCACCTTTGCCCACCCATTCCTATCTTTTATATTGTTATTGCTCTGAGATTCCCAGCACACACACTGCTCAGTGACCTCCAGGTAGGGGTGTGTGTGTCTGTGTGTGTGTGTGTGTGTGTGTGTGTCTGTGTGTGTGTGTCTGTGTGTGTGTGTCTGTGTGTGTCTGTGTGTGTCTGTGTGTGTGTGTTTGTGAACACACACATGGCAACTTTGTGGTCGTCTGAGGACAATCTTGAATGTCAGTCCTGAAAGGCCTTCCACACCTCTGAGACAAGGTGTCTCACTGGCCTGGAGTTCAGCCAGAGAAGCTAACCTGGCCCACAAGTTTCCCAGGATGCTCCCATCTTGGAGAACTAGGATTACAGAGACACTGATGCTCTCAGCTTTTTACATCAGTTCTGGGGATCTGAACTCAGGTTGTCCTCCCAAGATGGTTCCGTGTTTTCTATTCACCTGCTACTGCTTAGTCCTGAGGGACTGTGGAGGACGAGACATCACAAAACAAAACAGAAAAAAAAAAAGGTAACAAAGTTCATAGAGGAATACTAAAGATGACATGTAACTCAGGAAGTCCTAAAGGGGAAAAGAAAAACCTACCAGCTACCACACAGCTATGATGTCAGGACCCTCATCGGAAGAGATGGGAGTCAGCTTGCTTTCCCCCTGAGCTCCCTACACAGGTCCCAGAATACAGCAGACAGAAGCTCACAGCAGAAGCTTCTGTAATGGCACCCTATCCAAGATTTCTCAGCTTCTAGAGCAGCAAGCACTCTTAACCTGTGAACTACCCAGAACCAGACTCCAGATATGAGATTAAACCTTTCCAGAAAAAATGCATATCAATTTAGCAACACCGTCACTGTTTCACGCCCAGCTCACAGCATTCAGTCGCAGCAGCCTGCAAGGAGAAAATATAATTTTTTTAAAAGATTTATTTATCTTATCTACATGGGTACACTGTTGCTGTCTTCAGACACACCAGAAGAAGGCATCAGACCCCATTACAGATGGTTGTGAGCCACCATGTGGTTGCTGGGAATTGAACTCAGGACCTCTAGAAGAGCAGTCAGTGTTCTTAACTGCTGACCCATCTCTCTGGTCCTTGTTGAGGTGTGTGTGTGTGTGTGTGTGTGTGTGTGTGTGTGTGTGTGTGTTTGGTTGTTTTGTTTTGTTTTGTGTTGTTTTGTTTTTTCGAGACAGGGTTTCTCTGTGTAGCTCCAGCTGTCCTGGAACTCACTCGGTAAACCAGGCTGGTCTCGAACTCAGAGATCCACCTGCCTCCGCCTCCCAAGTGCTGGGATTAAAGGCGTGCACCACCACCGCCCGGCTCTTGTTGAGGTTTTTTAAAATATGTATCTTATGTAGATGAGGGTTTTTTTAATAGATTTATTTATTTATTATATGTAAGTACACTGTAGCTGTTTTCAGACAGACCAGAAGAAGGTGTCAGATCTCATTATGGATGGTTGTGAGCCATCATGTGGTTGCTGATATTTGAACTCAGGACCTTCAGAAGAGCAGTCAGTGCTCTTAACTGCTGAGCCATCTTTCCTCTCCCTGTAGATGAGTTTTTAACGTGCAGCCTGATTTTTTGTTTTGTTTTGTTTTTTCGAGACAGGGTTTCTCTGTGTAGCCCTGTCTGTCCTGGAACTCACTCTGTAGACCAGGCCGGCCTCGAACTCAGAAATCCACCTGCCTCTGCCTCCCAGAGTGCTGGGATTAAAGCGCCACCACACCCGGCTTGATTTTTTTTTTTTTTTTTTTAAAGACAGGATTTTATTATGTAGCTCTAGCTGTCCTGGGACTTTCTAGGTAGACCAGACTGGAGTCAAGTTCACAGAACTCTGCCTGCTTCCCCTGTGCTACAATGCCCCATTTAAAGAAAAGAAATAGAGAACAAGGGTCTGGGGATGGCTCCATGAGTAAGAGGCCTCACTGCGTGAGTGGAGACCTGAGTCAGAATCCTTAGAACTGCTAAAAAAGATGAAACAGGTAGATCCTTGGGACTGTTTGGCCAGCCAGTCTACTAAAAGTGGCCAGCCTCAGGTTTGGTGACAGACCCCATCTTAAGAGGATAAGGTTGAAATCAATGGAGGAAGACACCCAATGTCCTCTGGCCTCTGTATTCCTGCCTGCAGGTGCATATACCCACATATATGTGCACACAAGCATCCACCGTACACAACACAGACATACATGAAGAAAGGGGATGGGCTAGAGGTTCTAGGAGATGTCTGCTGGAAGGCCAGTGTGAGAACCGAAGGACACTCCATCCAGGAAGCAGGTAGGAGGCAAACAACAGATCGCCTTTCCCTCTGCATCTCTACATTCAATCCTGCAACCTTATTCCCCCTGCTGAAGCCTTTCTCCCCACCCACCTCCCTGGCCCTCATCTCCACTGGATCACAGATATTTCTCTCCTAGCTTCCCTCCCCCAACTCATTGCTTTATCCCAGCTCCAAACTCCAGTCAGGCACTCTGGGAGCCCACAGGCCACTCTAGCCAGGGAAGCAGGTAGGCTAACTGCAGATCTTCACTCTCCTTCCATTCTCCCAAGTCTAATGTTATGGGGTGGCACCCACCAGGAAGAATCACGCAGATACAGTTTATAGCCAATTGAAAGTCTATCCCCGCTGGTTGGGACTACACTCAGGTATTCAGGATACAAAAGTAGTGTCAAGCATTAAGAGCAAGGAGTTTTTTTTTGTTGTTTTTTTGTTGTTGTTTTTTGGGTTTTTTTTTGGTTTTTTTTTTTGGTTTTTTTTTTTTTGGTTTTTGGTTTTTTGGAGTTGGATTTTTGGAGACAGGATTTCTCTGTATAGCCCTGGCTGTCCTGGAACTCACTCTGTAGACCAGACTGGCCTCCAACTCAGAAATCCGCCTGCCTCTGCCTCCCAGAGTGCTGGGATTACAGGCGTGCGCCAACAAGGAGTTTGAGCAAGGAGCTTTTAAAGATAACCTTGAGGCTGGAGAGATGGCTCAGCGGTTAAGAGACTGCTCACTGGGCGTTGGTGGACTGTCCCCATTGGTAAAGACAGTGCAGCCACACAACTCACTGACCATGGAGAAGTGCTGGTGCCTTCATAGAGCCTCACCCTTATGTGCTAGTATCTTTGCTACAGGAAATTACTCTGACCTCACCAAAGAAGAAATGTAAACACTGACCCAACCCTTGATCTTTTCAACTACAACGAATGGTCTATTACCTGCAAGATATGCTAGGGCAGGGGCTAGAGAGATGGCTCAGTGGTTAAGAGCACTGACTACTCTTCCGAAGGTCCTGAGTTCAAATCCCAACAACTGGGAGGCAGAGGCAGGCGGATTTCTGAGTTCGAAGCCAGCCTGGTCTACAAAGTGAGTTCCAGGACAGCCAGGGCTATACAGAGAAGCCCTGTCTCGAAGAGGGGAAAAAAACAAACAAATCCCAGCAACTACATGGTGGCTCACAACCATCCGTAAAGAGATCTGATGCCCTCTTCTGGTGCATCTGAAGACAGCTACAGTGTACTTAGATATTATAATAATAAATCTTTTTTAAAAAATTATGCTAGGGCAGTGGTGGCACGAAGGTTGTGACATTAGACAACCAATATCTTATTTCACTGAGGGCCCATTCCATGAGATGGAACCCATACCTGACACTGCTTGGGTGACCAAGAACCTGAGACTAGATATCCCAGGGACCTAAGGTAAAACCAAATATTACTGTTCTAAACAAAAAAAAAGGTAGCAATGAAATCACTCTTACTGACATTCTCTATGTTCGTAGAGCAGTGCCTTGCTCAGCCATTATCAGAGAAGTGTCCTCCTGCAGCAGACGGGAACAAATACTGAGACCCACAGCCAGACATTACCCAGAGTAGGCGACCTTGGCGCACTCAGTCCTATGTGGGATGTCTCACATCCCTCTCCTTGATTCTTAGGGAAACCCAAGGAAAAGATGGGAAGGGTGTAAGAGGTTGGAGGCCACCAAGAAAACAAGGCCCTGCTGGGCAGTAGGTGGCACATGCCTTTAATCCCAGCACTTGGGAGTCAGAGGCAGGGGGATTTATGAGTCCGAGGCCAGCCTGGTCTACAGAGTGAGTTCCAGGACAGCCAGGGCTACACAGAGAAACCCTGTCTCAAAAAACAAAAAGAAAGACAGAAAGACAGAAAGGAAGGAAGGGAGGGAGGGAGGGAGGGAGAAAGGAAGGAAGGAAGGAAGGACAAGGCCCTTTAAATCAATTTAAATCAATTCGATCAAAGCTCATATGAATTCACAGACTGGTACATGTGCAGGGCCTGCACCAGGTCTTTTGCATATGTATGTACTATGGCTTCTACTTTAATGTTTTTATGGGACTCCTGAGTGTGTGAACGAGTGGGTCTCTGATTATTGCGCCTTTTCTTGAATTATTTTCCTTCTGTTTGTTTTGTCCAATTCATGTGTGTTAGGTTTTGTTTTATCTAATTATGTTCAGTAACATCGCCTCCTTTTCCATCTTGGGCCGGGGGTGGGGGCGGTTTGCATTGCTTCCTGAGACAGCATTTAATTGTGGAAACTCAGGCTAGCTTCAAACTCACAGTTCTCCTGCCTTAGCCCAATGAATGCTGGGTTTACAGGCATGTGTCATATACCTTAGCATTTTCTGTATTTTTAAAATGAGAGTTAGGCCCATTGAGAGGCTCAACGTGTGAAGGCATGTGTGACCAACCCTGAAGACCTGAATTCAATCCCAGAAGCCACAGGATGAAAGGAGAGAAGCAACTCCTGAAAACTGCCCCCTGTGGACTCCACATGCGTACTGTGAGTACACAGACACACATAAGTAAATGTAAAAGAAAAAAAATAAACTAGACTTTGAATATAACTGAAGGTATAGCTCTTGCCTGGAGCCCAGATTCAAGCTCTAGAGGCACAAATGAAGAGGCAGAAAAGAAGCCGGGCAGTGGTGGCGCATGCCTTTAATCCCAGCACTTGGGAGGCAGAGGCAGGCGGATTTCTGAGTTCGAGGCCAGCCTGGTCTACAGTGTGAGTTCCAGGACAGCCAGGGCTATACAGAGAAACCCTGTCTCGAAAAAACAGAAAAAAATAAAATGAGAAAAAGCTGAAGATGCAGAAAAGGACTTCATTTATAAACGGCATACAGCCAAGTACAGAAGCCAGCATTCACACGGTCATTCAGGAAGTTGAGAGTCTGAACACTTCTGAAATCTAGCCTTGAGGTTGTAGCCAGGGATTAATGAATGCTCAAACTGGCTCTGGCTCTCTCTTGTTCAATGGTCACTCACACTCCTCAGTCAAAAAAACCCTGGGGTCACTTGCTGTGGCAATGAATGCAGGAGCAAGCATAATGAGGCCAAATAGCTTTGGCCCATGGCTCCTGAGGACAAAGATGCCAAACCTCTTAACGCTCTTTCCAGGAGGAAGGAACAGTGTTTAATTTGGCCAAGGGACCAATTCTAAAAATATCTGGATAAACGGGTTGGCAGAGAGCCACGCTGGCTCCGAACTGTGGTTGCGTTGAGAAGCTGGTGTAGTCCGAGGGCGACACTGGCTTAAAAACTACAATTCCCAGAGTGTCCTGCGGCCTGTGCTAGCTGGACGGTCATGTGATTCAAGCTCACGTGTTTCTAGAATCGGCTCGGGAATGACGCCTACGAGGTTTGTGAAAGGAGGTACGGGAGGTGCAAGGTGGGGTTTGTAGGGTTCTTGGGTCCTCCGAGTCCCCATGTCACTGCTGAGTCCATTCCCTTCAGGGCTCCACAGCCGTCTTTCCTGTTGCTCTCTGCTGCACCGGTCCAGCCACGCCTTAGCCTGGCGGCTCTCCACTCAGTCCTAGGCCAGGATCGAGTTAGCTCCGGAGTTACACACGCAACCCATCGATTTTACCCCATCGATTTTAAACCCACCCTGCTCAGGTGCTCGCTGTCCCACCTCCTAATGCAGTCCAAGCCTCGCGTTTCAGTGCTGGTCCCAGACTGGACTGGCTAGCGTGTGAGATCTGTTCCATCTCCGACCTAATAATGTGCATCGTGCTTATAGCTCTGGCCATGCCAACTGCTCACTGTGACTTTATCGTAAACTCTTTCCTTCATGAGTCTTTTCCTAATCTGATCTCCATTCTTTTTTTTTTTTTTTTTTTTTTTTTTTTTTGGTTTTTCGAGACAGGGTTTCTCTGTGTAGTCCTGGCTGTCCTGGAGCTCACTCTGGAGACCAGGCTGGCCTCGAACTCAGAAATCCGCCTGCCTCTGCCTCCCAAGTGCTGGGATTAAAGGCGTGCGCCACCAACGCCCGGCTCTGGCACTCCATTCTTTACCATAGGTTATTCAGAACTACTCAGTTTAATCTCCTGCTCCCCACCCTGGTAGCTAGCCGCAAAAGGCCAAACTCTTCTCTCTACAGACTGCAGATTTTAAGTAAAGCCCTGCGAAGAACTTGAGGCCAGAAAGGGAGGAGAGGAGACTCTGATCCCATACCTTTAGGCAGAGGAAACAGCCCTCTTCTAGGTTAGCAGGTAAACTGGGAGCAGCGGGGCTGAATAATTGGGGTAGAGTAAAAGCTTAGACCAGTGAGATTGGTCCAAGGGATGGGGTTACTCGTCCTGAGCTTTTGTGTGGTTGCAGGAGAGGCTGGGTGGATGGCTGAGGACCGGGTAAGGGTGCCAAAGGGAAACCTGCTTCCTAGACAGACTTAGGGTTACGTCACCTGGATGTCTGTTTCTGCGGTGTGAGCAATGTGGCGTGGATGGCCTTAGACCTCTCTGGAGCTGTTCCTGGACCAGGGGAGTCCCCAGACTGCCTTTACTACTCACCACTGAGATTTTGCTGAGTTGCTGGCTGGAAAGGGAGATTGCGTCATTAGAGGAAGGAGTCTGTGGCTAGAGCGGTGTTTCTGATTTGGGCCCCAGCATTGGGACTGTGTCCCTTAGTTGCTGGATGGCAGATGTCCCAGAGCACCCGCACTTTTCTCTTCCTTCCTGGGTTGATGTCTCCAGCTTTGTCCATCATCAGAAGGCACATCTGGGAAGCATCCCCAGGGGCCTCGGTAACTATTCTAGACTTACTCCTTTGCAGTGGGCTGACCTTATCAAGATGGGTGGCTTGGGATGGGATAGACAGTAGTTGTGGCTTTTGTGGAGAAGAAATGGGATTTTAAAAAAAAAAAAAGATTTATTTAGGGCTGGAGGGGTGGCTCAGCGGTTAAGAGCACTGACTGCTCTTCTGGAGGTCCTGAGTTCAAATCCCAGCAACCACATGGTGGCTCACAACCATGGGTAATGGGTAGCCAATGCCCTTTTCTAGTGTGTCTGAAGACGGCCACAGTATACTCATAAATATACTAAGTAAATCTTTTTTTTTTTAAGGTTTATTTATTTATTTTGTGTAAGTACACGGTAGCTGTTTTTTCAGACACACCAGAAGAGGGTATCAGATCTCATTACAGATAGTTGTGAGCCACCATGTGGTTGCTGGGATTTGAACTCAGGACCTCAGGGAAGAGCAGTCAGTGTTCTTAACCACTGAGCCATCTCTCCAGCCCCAAGTAAATCTTTTTTTGGTTGTTTGGTTTTTTGTTTTGTTTTTTGTTTGTTTGTTTGTTTGTTTTTTTAAAGAATTCATTCCCTGGTCCAGCGTGATAGTTCAATGGGTAAACGTGTATACTGATAAGCTGCATGACCTAAGGCAGTCCCCTAGACCCAGGTTGTGAAGGAAGAGATATCCACACAAGTGCACACACAGACATAAAACAAGTACATGTAATTTTAAACATTATTTCCCTGCTGGGCTTGGTGGCACACTCCTTTAATCTCGTAATTCAGGCAAAGGCAGAAAGGTCAGTGTGAGTTCAAGGGCAGCCAGGACTGCATAGAGAGACCCTGTCTTTAAATAAATAAATAAATAAATAAAGCTGGATGGACTGCATAGAGAGACCCTGTCTTTAAAAAAAAAAAAAATAGCCGGGTGTGGTGGCGCACGCCTGTAATCCCAGCACTCGGGAGGCAGAGGCAGGCGGATTTCTGAGTTCGAGGCCAGCCTGGTCTACAGAGTTAGTTCCAGGACAGCCAGGACTACACAGAGAAACCCTGCCTCGAAAAACCAAAAAAAAAAAAAAAAAAAAAAAAATAGAGCTAGATGGACTGCATAGAGAGACCCTATCTTTTAAAAAAAAAAAGAAGAAGAAGAAGAAGAGCTGGGCAGTGGTGGCACATGCCTGTAATCCCAGCACTCTGGAAGGCAGAGACAGGATGATTTCTGAGTTCGAGGCCAGCCTGGGCTACAGAGTGAGTTCCAGGACAGCCAGGGCTATATAGAGAAACCCTGTCTCAAAAAAAGAAAAAAAAATAGAAATTAAATTTTCCTGAGGACTGATGTGTCAGAAATTGCCACGTGGGAAAAAGGGAATTAACCTGAATTTTGAAAGGCTTTGAAAGCCCCACAGTTTGTTGTCTGCATTGGACGGAAGCATGCTGCGCTAAAACTCCCAGAGGTCTTGGTAGCAGCTCCAGTGGGGACTGTGTGTTGTTCAGACAACCTGGGAAGCCTGGTGAAGTAGGTCCAGACTGTTGGGGCTTTGCTCACAAACCATCCTTTCTTGGTGCTTTGATTTCGCTGAACCTTCTGATCATAAGACTACCAGAAGATCAGACGATCAAAGACATGTCTGTGACACACGTGTCCCCTGGGGCCTCTCCGGGTGCTGGGATATTAGTACCCCCTCTCTTCTGTATCCTTTATTCTCCTTACAGTGCTGGGCGACAGTGGACAAGTGCCCTAATGCTGAGTCTTAGCCCCAGCGTCTCAAAATCTCATATGTTTGGGTCTTATTCACCTCTCTGGCCTATAAGGATGAAACCCGAGGATATGTTTCTATGTCTGCCGCCCACACTGACCTCAGTGCAGTAGTCTGCACAGAGCAGTCCTGCCTCTTAGCCATGTAGTGCTTCTACCATGCGCTTGATGGTACTTCTATCCTTGCCATGTGACCTTGGGAAAGTTGCTTCACCTTTTCGTGCCCCACAGTCACTCTTTCAGGATTAACATAATATCTGCCTTTCTCTTACCTAGGCTGACAAGAGTTCCCCGAGATTAGAAGCCCTGGCAGCGCAGGCATCCTCTCGGCTACCCCAGGAATGTGGTCGTGAGGCAGAGCCCACAGCTTTTCAGAAGAAAAGTAGTCTTGGGCCATGGCCCAGGTCAGCATCAACAGTGACTACAACGAGTGGGCCTCCAGCACCGATGCTGGAGAGCGGGCCCGTTTGCTTCAAAGCCCCTGTGTGGACGTGGTACCCAAGAGTGAGGGGGAGGCGTCTCCAGGAGAGCCAGACA
This sequence comes from Apodemus agrarius, assembly GCA_964023405.1. Lineage (NCBI taxonomy): Eukaryota > Metazoa > Chordata > Mammalia > Rodentia > Muridae > Apodemus > Apodemus agrarius. The sequence goes on from OZ030024.1 coordinate 38,820,330, forward strand.
GCGGCACCACTTCGACACTTGGAGCCATCTTCATCGTTGTCAATGCCTGCCTCGGTGCAGGGCTGCTCAACTTCCCAGCAGCCTTCAGCACTGCTGGGGGCGTGGCAGCAGGCATCGCCCTGCAGATGGTGAGTGCTGCGTGGGCGGGCAGCGGAAGGAGGCTTTGAATCCGAGATGAGCTTTAGGGGACATCTGCTGTCCTTCTTCCCTCCCTTATAAGTGATAGGCCTTACCAGTCTATTCCAAAACTTTCTGTGTAGCCAAAGATGACCTTTAACTTTAAAGCTCCCTGCTTCCACATCCCCGGGTGCTGGGATTACAGAGTTTTACTGGTTTCACACAGTACTGACGATCAAATACAGGACTTCATGCTAGACAAGCACTCTATTGACTCAGCCCCAGCACCAGCCCCTGCATATTTAAGTTTTTAGGTGTTATGTTGATTCTTGTGGTTATGTTTAAATAACCACATTTTAGAATTATTGAAATGTTTATTAATGAAGTAAAAAGATGTTTGTATAGGCTTCAAAATACAATGGAAGCCGGGCAGTGGTGGCGCACGCCTGTAATCCCAGCACTCTGGGAGGCAGAGGCAGGCAGATTTCTGAGTTCAAGGCCATCCTGGTCTAGAGAGTGAGTTCCAGGACAGCCAGGGCTATCCAGAGAAACCCTGTCTTGAAAAAAACCAAACCCAAAAGACCAAAAAAAAAAAAAAAAGGAAAAATAATAAAATGAGGAGGAAAAAAATCTCAGAACTTAAGAGGTTAAAGCAGAAGGACCTTTGTGAGAGTTCAAGGCGGCATATTATTTTCCAGCCTGGGCTACCAACTGAGACTTTATCTCAGTAGACAACAACAACAAAGATTTACTGTCTGTAAAAACAGATTTAGCTGAGCCGGGCCTTCAGAGTGAGCTCCAGGACAGCCAGGACTACACAGAGAAACCCTGTCTCGAAAAACAAAACAAAACAAAACAAAAAAAAAAAACAGATTTAGCTGTCTGAAGACAGCTACAGTGTACTCACATATAATAAGTAAATTTTTTTCTTTTTTTTTTGTGTGTTTTTTTTTGTTTGTTTGTTTGTTTGTTTTTGTTTTTGTTTTTCGAGACAGGGTTTCTCTGTGTAGTCCTGGCTGTCCTGGAACTCACTCTGTAGACCAGGCTGGCCTCGAACTCAGTAATCTGCCTGCCTCTGCCTCCCAAGTGCTGGGATTACAGGCGTGCGCCACCACCGCCCAGCAGTAAATCTTAAAAAAAGAAAAAAGAAAACAAAAGGTAAGAAAGCAAAATCATAAATTGTTTTTTAAGCTGAGTTTGAAACTATTTGGGGTCCACCCTATTTGCATTTTTAAGATTTATTTATTTTATGTACATTGTACTGTCTTAAGACCCACCAGAAAAGGGCATCAGATCCCATTGCAGATGGTTGTGAGCCACCATGTGGTTGCTGGGATTTGAACTCAGGACCTCTGGAAGAGCAGTGTGTTTTCTTAACTGCTGAGCCATCTCTCCAGCCCCAAAGCTCTTTCTTTTTTTTGGTTTTTTGGATTTGGTTTTTTCGAGACAGGGTTTCTCTGTATAGCCCTGGCTGTCCTGGAACTCACTTTGTAGACCAGGCTGTCCTCGAACTCAGAAATCCGCCTGCCTCTGCCTCCCAAGTGCTGGGATTAAAGGCGTGCGCCACCACCGCCCGGCCAAAACTCACTTTTTATACTTTGTTTTTGTTTTTTTTAATTATTTTATGTATGGGTGTTTTGCCTGTAAGGGTAATTGTACACCATATGCATACAGTACCAGTGGAAGCCAGAATAAGGTGTCAGATCCCCTATGCAATTAGAGTTAGAGATGTTTGTTGAGCCCCATTGTGGATACTGGAAATTGACCGCAGGTCCTCTGGAAGAGCAACCAGTGCTCTTAACCATTGGGCCATTCCTCTAGCACCTGAAATTCATTTTTAAAGAAAGTTTCAACTTAGCCGGGTGGTGGTGGCGCACGCCTGTAATCCCAGCACTTGGGAGGCAGAGGCAGGTGGATCTCTGAGTTCGAGGCCAGCCTGGTCTACAAAGTGAGTTCCAGGACAGCCAGAGCTACAAAGAGAAACCCTGACTCAAAAAATCAAAAAAAAAAAAAAATCTTAAAAAAAGAAAGTTTCAACTTGGCAACATCTAGCAATCTGTTGAAATTGTCCTGGGAGATAAGACCCAATTTTGAACCTGCTTTGGACCTTGGTGTAAGAAATGCCAGCAAGGAGTTTAGCATGCCATTCCCGCACCCTCTCCTCTCTTCTTCCTGCAGGGCATGCTAGTTTTCATCATCAGTGGGCTGGTCATACTGGCCTACTGCTCCCAAGCCAGCAATGAGAGGACCTACCAGGAGGTGGTGTGGGCCGTGTGTGGCAAGCTGACGGGTGTGCTGTGCGAGGTAGCCATCGCAGTCTATACCTTCGGAACCTGCATCGCCTTCCTCATCATTATTGGGGACCAGCAGGACAAGAGTGAGCCGCTCCCCGACTCCCAGTGCCCACCTCCTCTTTTTCCCTTGGTCTGAGGGTCCTGGGGAAGAGTGATACAAACTTGATCTGCCCTCTCTGCAAATCCTGCTTCTTAGAAACCTTAGGACCTGTTGGAGCGGGAGGGCCACACCCTGAATGGCAGGGCGTGACAGTCTTTCCTTCCCTGTGCAGTTATAGCTGTGATGGCGAAGGAGCCGGATGGGGCCAGCGGCAGCCCCTGGTACACAGACCGCAAGTTCACCATCAGCCTTACCGCCTTTCTCTTCATCCTGCCCCTGTCCATCCCCAAGGAGATCGGCTTCCAGAAATATGCCAGGTTCGGAGGTCCCAACCCAGCCTGGGCCAGACAGAGGCTCTGATCAAAGGCAACCGGAGAGCCGTTTCTGATGGGGAACCCTTCTCCTCCATGGCAGCTTGCTTGGGGAGCAAGAATAGGCAAGCCAGGGCAGACCAGCGCTGGCAGGAACCTCGGCCCAGGACTTCCCTTTTCCATTTCTATCAAGGAAGCTAGTGGCCCTTTGCACCTTTGAAAGGTTGTGATCTTTGTCAAAGAAGGCATTGGGGGTGACTGGCAGGGTCAACAGCAGATGCTGGCCTGGGCATTGGTTTCCCTGGAAACTGGGAGCTGGTTATCTTGTTATTGTAAGCTTGGTGGGATCTTCCCTGGAGCTCCGAGAAAGAGAAGAGACTGGCTTCTTAGCTCCGTACCTGAAAATCTCTGGAGGTTGGGCTGTTTGACACTTGGGTTTCCTTAATGTTAGTTCCCCAGTATCCGAACTCTTTCCCCCTTTGCCCTAGAGTCTCAGTTCTCAGAGGCCAGGCCCACGGGATGGCCAATGTGAGCCCTGGCCACACCTGGCTACCTGCTCAGGCTGAGCCTGTAGCTGTGCCTTGGAGCCCGGTTCCCGGATGTGGTCTCGAGTCAGCGTATGCGCCCCTGACTGAAATGCTGACAAGCTCCCTCCTTCCCTTGGCAGATCTCTCTGAAGCTTATTTCTCCAGAATCATTATTTGGTGTAGTTGGGTTCCTAGAGCCAGGGTGGGCACCTCTGGGGATGGCGCAGGACAAGGCGGGGCTGCCACTGGGGACCAGGAACTCAGTGTCTATTTCTTGGCAGCTTCTTAAGCGTCGTGGGCACCTGGTATGTCACCGCCATTATAATCATCAAGTACATCTGGCCAGATAGAGAGATGCACTCAGGGGACATCTTGACCAGGTAGGTCAGGCTCCCTGGTAAATACCTGGGATAGAAGCTGCTAAAGGTCTAGCATCTAGATAGCACACACGTGCCCTTCCCGAGGTTCATGGTTCATTAGTGCGTTCATATTAACTCACCAGTCATAGGAAGGAGGTGTTCCGGTTTGCAAGGGGGGTGGGGGGGATATGCCACAGTGCTATGCAAAGTCCCACCTTGGGGAGACTACGAGGGAAAATTTGCATGTTTTTTCAAATAGTCTTTCTGGATATATCGGACTTGGTATCATGTACACCAGGCTAGACTTAAACTCACTATGTAGGCTGGCCTTGAGCTCAGGATCCTTCTGCCTCTACCTCCCAAGTGCAGATACACACCACCATGCCTAGCATTCCGGTCGTCAGTCCGTCCATCGATCTATCTATCTTATCTATCTATCATTTTAAAGAAACGTCTGAGGAGCCGGGCGGTGGTGGCGCACGCCTGTAATCCCAGCACTTGGGAGGCAGAGGCAGGCGGATTTCTGAGTTCGAGGCCAGCCTGGTTTACAGAGAGAGTTCCAGGACAGCCAGGGCTACATAGAGAAACCCTGTCTCTAAAAAAAAAACAAAAAAAAAAAACAAAAAAAACAAACAAACAAAAAAAAAGAAACGTCTGAGGAAAGCAAAGTCCCAGTTCAGGAGCCAGGAAGTCCGGCCTCTGGTCCTAGGATGGCCTCTCAGAGCCCGTCTCCTGAGCTTTAAGATAGACACGTCCTCTGCCCGTGTGTGTCCGGCGGGCAGAGTGTTGGGTGCTGGGGTTGGCGGGTGAGCGAAGACTGAGGGCAGTTGGTGGCTCTGTGGGATTCACGGCTTCACACTGTGTTCGCCCACAGACCAGCGTCCTGGATGGCCGTGTTCAACGCCATGCCCACCATCTGCTTTGGATTTCAGGTGCCAGCACCAGGGTCCCTGCTGTCCCATTAGCTCAGACACACACACACACACACACACACACACACACACACACACACCAGCACTGGGAAGGGATCCAGATTATAGACGGGATGGTTGGATTCCTGGGGAAATGGATGAACCAAGGACCCCTGGCTCGCCCCTTATCCCTGCGACCTTCGCCCCCAAAGTTCCTCCCTTTGAGGCCTGGGGAGGAGGCCACTTCCCCACTATGACCATACCCTTCCCCTGGGCAGTGCCACGTGAGCAGTGTACCCGTCTTCAACAGCATGCGGCAGCCGGAAGTAAAGACCTGGGGTGGAGTGGTGACGGCCGCCATGGTGATAGCTCTGGCTGTCTACATGGGCACAGGTGAGAGCCCCACTGCAGAGGCCAGGCTTGGATGCTCCCACTCTCTCCGTACTCTTGACTCTATAGGCCCTTCTATAGGCGTTGACTTGAATTGAGCTGCCCAAGGCGGCTGCCCCTCATCAGGGGAGCACGTTCCATCTGCTCATTGGTCCTCACCAGATGCTGAGTGATTATCTCAGAAGGTGTTCCCGTTGTGGGGTTGCTCCAGGGACGCACGGAACTGTTTCCTGGAGAAACTGTTATGTATAAGGAATCATGGAAAAGGGAATTCCAGACAGGGGCCAGATGTCATGACACCAACACCAGGAAGTAGGGAATGGGAATGAATAGGGGGTGGGGTGGGGGATATTCCAGAAGGCTTCTTTCTGAGTATGTGGTACCTGGAGAGGCCCAGGAGGGAAAAGACAGACTGTAAAGGACTGGGTGGGGAAGAGCATTCCAGAGATAGACTGGGAATGCATAGCTTCTGGGTAGATGTGGGAGGGAGGTCTGGGTGGCTGGGGTGTAAGAGGCTAGTGCCTCTGAGGCTGGGCAGCCAAGCGGAAGAGGGTGGATGCTGGCAGGAGCCTGACAGGATGCATTTCTTGGGTGGGAGATGACCAGGGAAAGAAATCTCTGGCTGCGGCGTGGATTTAGACAAGAGGTCAGAGGTGAACTGGGAGTTACCACCCTCCTGTGGTAGGGGACAAGGACGGGAACTACCCAGGCTAGTGTTCTTCAGATCAGCCTCTGAAACAACAGCAAGAAGCACAAGAGGCCAAGTCCTGTCTGTCCTGGGTCCCATGTTCCGACTGGGGGATGGGCAATTTAGAGAGGGGTGAATGGGGACTAGAACCGGGTGGCAAGCAAGTGTCTGGGGTGGGGGTGACCGTGCATGCACAAATCCACAGTCTCTGGGGAGGGGACAGCTGAGCTGAGACCTGAGCGACAAGGCAGCAGCAGGACCATCTGAGTGGATGGAGCAGTTAGCATGGACACCAGGAGACACGTGCAGAAAAGTGTGGGGGCTGGTGGGCCCGCCATCAGAGGACATCTTCGAGGCAGACTTCCTTTCTGGGGCCCAGGCCTCACCTCCCAGGCTGCCACAGCATTCTTTCTGAATGATGTTGCTCCTGGCAGGAGTAGGGCCGCGGTCCGCCCCTCACCCTCCGGCTGCCCTCATCCCCCCCCTGGTCCCTACCCGCAGGCATCTGTGGCTTCCTGACATTTGGAGCCGCCGTGGATCCCGACGTGCTCCGGTCCTACCCCTCGGAGGATGTGGCTGTGGCCGTGGCCCGAGCCTTCATCATCCTGAGCGTGCTCACCTCCTATCCCATCTTGCACTTCTGTGGGCGGTGAGCCCCTTCCCCACCCTGTCCAGAACCTCCCCCTCCCCCACCCCCGGGAGCCAGCACAATACATGGGCTCCTATGCAGCCTGTTTTGTGGCAAGGAAAACTGAAGCCCACAGAAAAGAATGTGCCCAGGATGCCCTCCCTCATACTTAAGCTAGAGCTATTGGTTCCAGAACATTCTGTAAGCCCTGTAAGGATCTCCAGTCCAGATCCTTTTCTGAGATTTTATATGAACCCAGCCAGCCCTTTGACTACTCCAAACTATTCATTCCTCTTATAAAGGGAATAATTAATGGTCTCCATATTCACACGAAGAGGCAGAGCCTTTCATAAACTTAACCTGCAGCCCATAGCCACCAAGGACAGTGCTGGTCACAGACGGGGAGCCAGGCTCAGGGTCCGTACTCAGCCCATTGAGGATCTCATCCCCGTGCACTACCCCAAAGCACCCTGAGCCCCTCCTCGTGTGAGCAGGGCTGTGGTGGAAGGTCTGTGGCTGCGCTACAAGGGCATGCCCGTGGAGGAAGATGTAGACCGGGAGCGTCGGCGCCGGGTCCTGCAGACACTGGTGTGGTTCCTGCTCACCCTGCTCCTGGCGCTTTTCATCCCAGACATCGGCAAGGTCATCTCAGTCATCGGAGGCCTGGCAGCCTGCTTCATCTTCATCTTCCCAGGTACACACCCCAGGCGCCGCCATCCCCCAACCCCCTCCACCACACAGCGGGGCCTCCCTAGCCTCAGCCAGGGACTCACAACCTGCTGGCAAGAGAGGCAGTAGTCTCTGTGGCTGACAGGGCTCAGCTACGGGCTGCCATCGCAGCGCTGACTCCCAGAGAGAAGGCTGCGTTCTCTGTTTTCCTGATGAGACGTGAGACCAGAGCAGAGCAACGGTCCTCAGCGTGGGAGTTAACAGCCCTTTCACGGGGGTAGACTGTCAGATATCCTGCCTATCAAATATTTACATCGTGACTCATAACAGTAGCAAATAGTTCAGAAGGAACAATGAAATGATTTTACAATTGGCTGTCACTGCAATATAAGGAACTGTATTAAAGGGTCGCAGCATTAGGAAGGTTGAGGACCACTGAGCTAGAGGGTTCAGACCAACAGCTAGGAAGCTCAACTATCCACAACCCATCTGAAGCCCTATAGGCCCGGGTCCAGGGTCTCAACTGGAACCCTTCATTCAAGTGTGTGCACTCCTGACTCTCAAGATCTGACTAGCTAGCCGGGAAGTGGTGGTGCACGCCTGTAATCCCAGCACTCTGGGAGGTAGAGGCAGGCGGATTTCTGAGTTCGAGGCCAGCCTGGTCTACAGAGTGAGTTCCAGGACAGCCAGGGCTACACAGAGAGAACCTGTCTTGAAAAAACCAAATCCAAAAAAAAAAAAAAAAAAAAAAGATCTGACTAGCTTATTCCAGCCCCAGAGGAAAGGAAGCCTGGTGGTAGCGCCTTGAGGCTGGAGTCATGAGACCCAAGCTGACATAGGTCAGCTGCAGACCCCCCACCCCCAGAACCCCATCCTGTCTGCGTGGCTATGAGTTCTGCTGGACCCGGTTTGTCTCTCTGTCCAGGGGCCTCCACAAAGCCCATCCCGCTGGACACGGAGCAAGGGAGCGATGCCTGCTCTGGAGTAGACAAGATGGTGTGAACCATTACCGAGTCCCTATCCACTGTGTCCCTTTAGCTCTGAGTTCTGAATATAGCCCAAGGGCTACCTGTTAGCTGCCGGCCTATCATGGGAGAGCAGGTGTCCAGCTGGGCATGGATTGAGGCAGAGGGCCTGGATTTCAGACTCATTAGTAAACAGGCCTTTCTCCATCACCACCACTGCCTCTTGGCTGGGGAAGATGGGGGAATCCCTTCCTCCTCCAAACTCAGGCTTACGTCTTTCTTTCTAGGACTGTGCCTCATTCAGGCCAAACTATCAGAAATGGAAGAGGTCAAACCTGCCAGGTAAAGCCGGGGGTGGGAGGTAGGGGGTTGGGGGGGCCAGCCCAACAGCCTATCAGGAAGGCAGAGAGGGGCGGGGCCTTAAAATAGAGAACTGAACACTTGAGATTTTGGGGTTTCTGGGAACTGGCACACGCTGTTGTTGTATCCACCCCCAGAGGCTAAGGTGAGGCAGCTAGGGGTTTGGAGTCCCTGGTGCTGTGAGGGTGACGTTTTATAAGAAATAGCTTAAAAAGCTGGACAGTGGTGACGCACGCCTGTAATCCCAGCACTTGGGAGGCAGAGGCAGGCGGATTTCTGAGTTCGAGGCCAGCCTGGTCTACAGTGAGTTCCAGGACAGCCAGGGCTATATACAGAGAAACCCTGTCTCGGAAAAAAAAAAAAAGAAACAGCTTAAAAGGAGTTTTTCTTTCTTTCTTCCTTTCTTTCTTTCTTTCTTTCTTTCTTTTCTTTTCATTTTTTTTGGTTTTTCGAGACAGGGTTTCTCTGTGTAGCCCTGGCTGTCCTGGAACTCACTCTGTAGACCAAGCTGGCCTCGAACTCAGAAATCCGCCTGCCTCTGCCTCCCAAGTGCTGGGATTACAGGCGTACGCCACCACACCTGGCTAGGAGAAGAGTTTTCAACTCGTGGCTTGAGGACACAGCTGGTCCCTGCGGCAGGTGTGTGAGGAGTCTGGCCATGTGTCCTTAGGTAGGAAGCAGAGGTGGCAGGGTCCCTCCGCCTCCCTTCTCCATCATTTCTTCTTAGTCAGTCTGGGACCTCAAACCTGTTGAGGATGGTGCTCCCCTCCTCTATTAAACCGCTCTGGAAATGCTCGCACAGACCTGCCCTAGGTGATTCCAGATCCAGTTAAATTGACAAAGGCAGTGAAGCCATCATGTTACATAGTGAGAACCATGCCAGCCAGAGTGACACAGTCTCAAAAAGGAGGGAGGGAACTGGAGGGACAGCTCAATGCTTACAAGTGCTTGCTGTTCAGTCCTAGAGACCAGAGTTCAGATCCCAGCATCCATGTAACAAACTAGGCATCCTGCAAAGGCCTGTAACTCCAGCTCCAAGAGATCTTATGTATTCTTCCTGCCTCCACACATGTACCTATACCGTGCATATAACACTCATACAGACATAGACACACACACACACACACACACACACACACACACACAAAGCTTTTGGTACTTGGAAGTATAACTTAGTAGCAAACCTTGTGCTTGTCATGTGTGAAGCCCTGGGTTCAATACCCTAGTATTACTCCCCCAAATAATGGTTTGGTTTTTTTTTGTTTTTTTGTTTTTTTGGTTTTTTTTTTTTTTTTTTTTTTTTTGGTTTTTTCCGAGACAGGGTTTCTCTGTATAGCCCTGGCTGTCCTGGAACTCACTCTGTAGACCAGGCTGGCCTCGAACTCAGAAATCCGCCTGCCTCTGCCTCCCAAGTGCTGGGATTACAGGCGTGCGCCACCACGCCCGGCAATAATGGGGTTTTAATGTAAATTTTTGCAGTGGGTAACCTGAATTACTCATTCAGTTCATGTACTAGTGAAAGGCTTTAGAAGAAAAGTGGGAGTCCCATTCTCCGAATTAGGTATATCCCTAATCTCAGTGCCTAGAAGTCTGAGACAAGAGTATTTGTAGAGGACTGGAGAGATGGCTCAGTGGTTAAGAGCACCGACTGCTCTTCCAGAGGTCCTGAGTTCAATTCCCAGCAACCATATGGTGGCTCACAACCATCTGTAATGAGGTTTGATGCCCTCTTCTGGCTTGCAGGCATAAATAGAGGCAGAACACTATATACATAATAAATAAATCTTTGTGGGTTTTGTTGTTGGTGGGGGTGGGGGTGGGGGTTTTTTGGGGGTTTTTTTGGTTTGTTTGTTTTTTTTTGTTTTTTTTTTGTTTTTTGTTTTTTGTTTTTTGTTTTTTTTTTTTTTGAGACAGGGTTTTTCTGTGTAGCCCTTGGCTGTCCTGGAACTCACTCTGTAGACCAGGCTGGCCTCGAACTCAGAAATCCGCCTGCCTCTGCCTCCCAAGTGCTGGGATTAAAGGCCTGCGCCACCACCACCCAGCTAAATAAATCTTTAAAAAAAAAATATTTGTAAAGTACAAAGCCAGCCTGGGCTACATGAGTTCAAGCTAGCCTAGGCTATATAGTAAAACCTTTACAACCAAAAAAGCAGGGTAAGTTTCTTCTCCTACAGTCAGTCCACTCTCCACTTACCCTTCTCCTAAGACATCTGTGATTTCCCTATGGGCTATAACCTAAACTGTTTGTGTGCATCTATGTGTCTTGACTGCACAGAGCTATGCAGTGTACAGGGACATAGGGATTTGCATGTGATTTTGTTGTTTGCGGTCGGAAGGTTGCCAAGAGTTTAAAGCCAGCCTGGACTTCAGAGTGAGACCTTGGCTTAAACATTTAACACCACTATAAGTCATCTGACAGGGAAAGCATATTGCTTCCATATATGTATGTTTCCCTGAATAATAGTTGTGGGGGGAAAAAGGGTTTCGTGCTTTAAGAAAAAGTATTCCAGGGCTGGAACTGTAGTTCAACAGACTAGTGCTTGCCTACAATATACCAGGCCTGGGTTCAATCCCTACCAGGACAGAAAGGGGGAGAGAGAGAAACGGGAGGGAGGGAGGGAAGGAAGGAAGGGAGAGAATAAATACATTTATTCCGTGACAATACTTGTATTTTAGTACTTGGGAGACTGAGACAAGAAGGTAATGAACTCAAGGCCAGCTAAGATTATACAGTAAGACCTCACCTAAAAACGCAAATGCAAAAAAGTATTCATTACAAAATTTAAAAACAGACATATCTTTTTTTTTAATTTATTTATTATATGTAAGTACACTGTAAGTGTCTTCAGACACCCCAGAAGAGGGTATTAGATCTCCATTACAGATGGTTGTGAGCCACCATGTGGTTGTTGGGAATTGAACTCAGGACCTCTAGAAGAGCAGTCAGTGCTCTTAACTGCTGAGCCATCTCTCCAGCCCCAGACATATCTTTTTTTTTTTTTTTTTTCGAGACAGGGTTTCTCTGTATAGCCCTGGCTATCCTGGAACTCACTCTGTAGACTAGGCTGGCGCCCCAGACATATCTTAAGAAAATAAAAATTACCCTTCACTATCAATGGCAGTCATAAACCCCCCTCCCGGCAGTTATACATTGTTGCAGATGTCTGCCTTCTGTTTCTTTTTTTGTTTGTTTGTTTGTTTGTTTTTGTTTTTTTTTTTGTTTGTTTGTTTTGTTTTTGTTTTGTTTTGTTTTTCGAGACAGGGTTTCTCTGTGTAGTCCTGGCTGTCCTGGAACTCACTCTGTAGACCAGGCTGGCCTCGAACTCAGAAATCCGCCTGCCTCTGCCTCCTAAGTGCTGGGATCACAGGCGTGCGCCACCACGCCCGGTTACTTATTTTTTAATTTTTAATTTTTTTGGTTTTTCGAGACAGGATTTCTCTGTGTAGCCCTGGCTGTCCTGGAACTCACTCTGTAGACCAGGCTGGCCTCAAACTCAGAAATCTGCCTGCCTCTGCCTCCCAAGTGCTGGGATTACAGGCGTGTGTCACCCCCGCCCTGCCCTTTTTTATTTTTATTATTTAAAATTCATTCTCTTGCTGGCCAGTGGTGGTGCAAGCCCTTAATCCCAGCACTTGAGAGGCAGAGACAGGCAGATTTCTGAGTTCAAGGCCAGCCTGGTCTACAGAGTGAATTCCAGGACAGCCAGGACTACACAGAGAAACACTGTCTCAAAACAAAGGAAACAAAAAAAAAAAAAGCATTCTCTCTTCTCTCTCTCTCTCTCTCTCTTTCTCTCTCTCCCCTACCCCTCCGTCCTCTTTCCCCCTCCCCCTTCTCCCCTTTCCCCACTTCTGGTTTCCCTGGACGAGTACTACTTGGCCTTAACCACAAGGCCATCTCTCCTGCCCCTCCCCTCTGTTTCTTTTTAAATGAAACATTCTCATTCCCCATCGCCTGGGGCGTCTTCCCGTTGGGAGACTTGCATTCCACTGTGGTGGTCCCTCTTCAGCATCAGCCCCTCTAGGTCTTGACCTCCTTAACAGTAAAGTAGGCTCGCGTGCCTTTGTGTGGGAAAGTCCTTGGAAGGCCTGACGCACATTGCCTATAGAAGTGAGGTCACTGATCATCTTGGCTGTTACAGATATGAGTCTGAGGAAATAGGGAAAAAAAATGACTGAAACATTCTCTCGTCCTCTGCCCTACAGCTGGTGGGCACTGGTCAGTTATGGAGTCCTTCTGGTCACCCTGGGAGCCTTCATCTTTGGCCAGACCACAGCCAATGCCATCTTTGCGGACCTCTTGGCCTGAACACTGCCTCCCCAAAAACATGCGACCAGAGGCAACTCTCAGAGCTGCGGAGCTGCCCAGGTCCCACGTCCTGTTCCAGCTAGTGAGATGACATGTGGACACCTTTTCCCATGGACAATCATGAGATAATCAGCCGCCAATCTGTGGACAGCTGCGGCCCAGCTGCCTTGCTTCCCGACTCTAGCATTCTCATGGACGGAGGCCCCATATCACAGGAGCTTCCCCTTTGCCCGGCTCTCAACGTCAAGCCTTCGGGACTGGAGAATGGAGAGGATCAGTGGGTCTCAGAAGACACAGCCTGTTTTGACTTCCCTCTGGAAAAAAACAAAAAATACATATGCGCAGGGCTGGTGTCAGGACTGCTCAGTACCTCGGGGTTTAATGCCTGCCCATGTCTCTCAGAAGTCAGTGATAGCTTCTCCTGGGACCTGGCAACTTCCAAAGGAGATGCTGGCATCATATAAATGTCCATCCCCCCTCTTTGTCCCCTGTGAGTTCCTGGTAGCTTCCCGAGTCTTTAGGCTCCTCCCTACCCTGACTTTGTCCCAACCTAACGGTCCATGTTGAGTATGCTGCTGCTGTGTTCCCAGACATCACCAAGTCTAATGTTTACAAACGGTGCCAGCCTGGCTGCCGAGCTAGGGGCTGCCGTGCCACGGTGCTGCGAGCACTCCTTCGTTAGCTTTTTGCATGGGCAGAGGGTCTATTTATTGTCTTTTTCAGATTCCAGATAGGCCTGTCTTTTCAGAAGTTTGGGGTAGGATCTTGTAGACCTTCCTTCCAGGCTGGGCTGCCCAAGGTCCATGTTAAGCTCCAGCTCTATCACTTCATTCCTCCAAGCCTGTCCTCTCTTCCCCCACCATTCCTAGCCCCAGAACCCAGAAGGAAGTTAGACTGGGGACCTTGAATATTTTCCTTACTATCTCTATCTTCCCCCATTCCCACACACCCATCCCTCTCCCCCAACCCTGCCTCTCCTCTTCCTTTGTGCGTGGGTTTTGTTATTTGGTGGGGAGGGTGTGGCACCAGACCCTGTCACACCCACACCGGCTTGCCTGGCTCCACACATCTGTCAAGCCTGGCCTCACTCAGCGCCTGAGAATCCCGCTGAGTCATGCCCACCCCAGGTGAGGTCAGCCTAGACACTTCTCTCTTTTACTGCCTTAGCTTTGAACCTACCCCCTCCTCAATTTCGTTAAGTTCCAAGTACAGAATTGGTCTTTCTAGATCTATTCTGTCTAAAACACTTATCCTAGGAGCGAAAGGGACCCTTACCAGCAGACACCCCACCCCCCAACTCAGGTCAGTCCTGTCAAGGCAGGAGGCTCAGCATCCAAACTTGCTGGGTTCTTTTCCCATCCATCCCTGGTACTTCTGGTCCTGCTACACTGTCTCCCGCTAGCCTCCAAGTGCTGCCTTTCACGGTGACCAATCATAAAGCCGGGCATGGTATAGCAACAGGCTAGCTGGGAGGGTTGGCTAGAAGCCAGCTTCAGTTTGACCTCAGGACCCCTGTCTTCCCTCTTTGCCCTCGCTATCCAGTTTCTTGCTGGTTCTTTTCTACTCAAGCACACTTGGAGACGTGAGGATGGTTAATAAAGGGACTTATACTGCTAAACTGTGTCTCCTATATCTTGTGCCTGGGACAGTCTGGGCCATAAATGTGTAGATGACACGGGCCATAAATGTGTAGATGACACTCAACGACCTACAACCAGGAATGGCATCAGTGGGCTCTTTTGCCAGAGCAGGGAGTCTTCAGGAGGTTTTGGACACCCCTCTTCTGCTCTCTCTCTTGAATCTCTATACACTGACTGGAGAGCATCTTCTCTGGGTGCTGCCTTCACCCTAACTCAAGCTCTCCCTCTGTCCCCTGCATCTTCCTGTCCTCAGCAGCCCCTCTGATGCTGACCTATGACCATAATCTTGGAGTCACCGTCAAGCTCCTCAAGAGTCCACCAGGTCTATAAGAGGCAGGACAGGCCCTGTTTGGCTGGGTACGGAGTCAGGTACCACAGTCAGCATGCCAGGAAGATGGCAGGCAGACTCTAGCTTTGTCCCAGGGTAGCTGGACAGAGAGACAGATGCTAAGCAGTCACACGAGTCTAGCTGAAAAGTTGTTGGGCTGTAGAAATGGCTCAGCGGTAAGGAGTGCTGAGTGCTCTTCCCGAGTTCAAATCCCAGCAACTACATGGTGGCTCACAGCCATCCGTAATGAAATCCGACGCCCTCTTCTGGTGTGTCTGAAGACAGCCACAGTATATTTAGATATAACAATAAATAAATCTTTAAAAACGGGAAAAAAAATGCCGGGCAGTGGTGGCGCACGCCTGTAATCCCAGCACTTGGGAGGCAGAGGCAGGCGGATTTCTGAGTTCGAGGCCAGCCTGGTCTAGAGAGTGAGTTCCAGGACAGCCAGGGCTACAAAGAGAAACCCTGTCTTGAAAAACCAAAAAAAAAAAAAAAAAAAAAAAAAAAAAAAAAAATGGGAAAAAAAGTTGTTGGAAGTCCCAAGAAGGGAAAATGGAGTCACTGTGTCACTGGAACAAAATGGCCAAGATCATCAACTTAGAGTGACAGTTTATCTTGGCTCACAGTTTCGGAGGACACGGTCCATGACCACTTGGCCTTGCTGCCTTGAGTCCGGGATGGCAAAATAGGTCATGGCAGGCCCATGTGGCTAAGAAGAAAATAAAAAGGAAGGTTGAGGCACACGTGTAAGCCTAGCACTCAGGTGCCTGGGGCGGGGAGATTTCCAGTCTTAGTATGACTGCCTGACAAACAGAAAGAGTCCAGAGTTCTGATGAGCCTCTCAAGGGACCTGAGACCCTATGACCAAACTTCCACTTCATGTCTTAAAGGTTCTTTCTATCTTTAGCACCACAGGATGGAGCAGAAATTTTTAACCAAAGGGTCTTCAGGGGTGGGGGTACATTCTGGCTTCAAATTATAGCAGAAACTGTGGCATCTGCCTAAGGAGTCCAGGAGGGCTTCCTCGAGGACATGGTCTGGCCCCTAACCCTTGAATAGAAATTAACTAGAGAGAGGCAGGGAGAACTTCCCAAGAAGTGAGCACTGTATGCGTGGAGGTCCTGAAGTAAGAATGACAGCTTAAGGAACTAAGAAACGGCCTGGAGAGGTGGCTCAGAGGTTAAGAGCACTGGCTGTTCTTCCAGAGGTCCTGAGTTCGATTCCCCAGCAACCACATGGTGGCTCATAACCTGGTACCTTCTCTGACCTGTAGGCACACATGCAGACAGAACTCTGTATGCATAATAAACAAACAAACAGTGTAGGTGAGCCTGGCCTGGCCGTGGTAGAGCGGCCAGGGTGACGCTGGATCCATCTGTCTGTGGATCCGTCTGTGCCTCTGCTTTAGGATTGGTCTAGACACCATACTCCATGCTCCTCCCTTTGCTGCTCCAAACACAGAGGAGAGAAGAAACTCAGTCTCCAAAGAGGAAGTGAGACTGAACAGCTTTGGGCCTTCTCTCTCTCTCTCTCTCTCTCTCTCTCTTCCCCCCCCCTCTCTCTTTTTTTTTTTTTTTTTTTTTTTGGTTTTCCGAGACAGGGTTTCTCTGTGTAGCCCTGGCTGTCCTGGAACTCACTCTGTAGACCAGGCTGGCCTCGAACTCAGAAATTCACCTGCCTCTGCCTCCCAAATGCTGGGATTGCAGGCCACGCCCGGCCTCACTCTCTCTTGCCTTAGGGTGCCATGTTCTAAAGAATGAGTTTTCTCCCCATGAACAGAGGGTAGAAAGGTAACACTCATGCCTGCTAATCCAACTCCCCCACCGATGCCTCATACTAGAGTCGGTTCCGTCTTATTCAGTGTGGTCCCATGAGCCCGTAAGCTCCGTGGCAGCAGGGCGGTGTCTTCCCACGGATCAGGCATGAGCCTGGTGCCCGACTCAGAGGAGCCGGGTACTCGGCGTCCGTTGGAGTCTCCCGGTTTTGCTAAAGCTTTATTGCATCAACTCCATCTGTGTGCATAGCTCTGCAGGAGCCAAAGCTCAGCAAGAGAAGTTAAATAGTTAGCTGGGGTTACACGGGGCACGTCAGTGGAGCCAGACCGCATCCTTATCGTGTGTAAGTCAACACGGAACCAGAGTGCACGCTCAGCCAGCTCGATGACCCCTGACCCTACAGAGCCAGAGGGAACTTACAGCCCCCATCCAGGCACGCACAGCCGGCCTCAAAACCCTCTTATCTTCTCCCAGCCAATCCACATCAAGGGGTCGGCTTCTGCTGGCTAGGAGCCGGGGCAAGGTCTTCACCTCCCCAGGCCTGTTTATCTAAAAGGAACCCTGTCAACTGACCTCATTTGCATAGCTCGCAGGGCGAAGGTGAGTCTTCAGGGTGATGCTTGAGGGCTGGAGATGTCCTGCATTCTTAGAGCCCTAGGAGGGCACAGAATGGAGCGGGAAGGACAGGAGATAAGACAGGGGGGTGGGGTGGGAGCGGGCTGCTGGGACTGACTAGAAACCCGACGGGGATTAGGGGTGGGGATGGAACAGACGGGGACGGAAGACAAAAGTAAGGAAATGAAAAAGCTGGCCACATTTCTCTTGTCTAAGGAAGATGCACGCTGAGTATCCATTCCCGTGGACAGTTGGACTTCGACTGTTTCTTGTACTCAAATATGCAAACAAGTCATAAGTAAGAAGCCACCTGGGCCGGGCGTTGGTGGCGCACGCCTTTAATCCCAGCACTTGGGAGGCAGAGGCAGGCGGATTTCTGAGTTCGAGGCCAGCCTGGTCTACCGAGTGAGTTCCAGGACAGCCGGAGCTACACAGAGAAACCCTGTCTCGAAAAACCAAAAAAAAAAAAAAAAAAAAAAAAGAAGCCACCTGGGCTCGGCTGGGCGTTGGTGGCGCACGCCTTTAATCCCAGCACTTGGGAGGCAGAGGCAGGCGGATTTCTGAGTTCGAGGCCAGCCTGGTCTACAGAGTGAGTTCCAGGACAGCCAGGGCTACACAGAGAAACCCTGTCTCGAAAAAACCAAAAAACCAAAAAAAAAAAAAAAAAAAAAAAAAAAACAAAGAAGCCACCTGGGCTCTCTAGGCTATTTCGATATTTCGATTCAGCAGACCTGTTAGGGGACCTAACACTCCCATGAGGCAATGCTTCTTCTGCTCTTGATAACCCTCAGGCCTCAGACAGACTGCGTTGATTCTTTCCGTGCAAGAACTCAGGGAATTGACTCACTTCTCTAAGCCTCCTTTTGCTGAGCTATGGGCGGGGGTTGGAGAGGGTGTGCCACCTTACAGGTAAAGACAGTTGAAATATGAGAACCTAAGGCCTGGCAGATAGTGTCTTCGTGTTCCTCTGCATTGACGTGGGCAACTGCAGTTTCTCTTTAGGCTGACAGGGGGCGCCCTTGCGTAATTTCTTCTTATGGAGTTGGCGAGTTGGTGTTCTCTGCCAGACTCCAGGTCTCTGAGTCAGTAGAGTCCGTGGTGATTTATATGTTGTGTGGTACATCTCTGAGTGACACCCTTATGCTAGGGCAGGGCCACCTCAAAGCCACAGTCAGTCTGATGTGGAAATCAAACTAATCACACAATTCCAGGGACTAATTGTGGAGCTGTAATGCAGTTTCTCAATTTCTTCTCAGGAGGACACAGGTACTCACCGACTGGCTGAGACAAGTCCGCCGGCCACTACCCTAGCCCAGGCCTCAAAGCAAGACTGACTCTACGCCTCTATGATCGGGTGGGAGCCAGACTCTAGCTGAGAACAGGCTTTTGTGGGTCGGTTTTGAACTTCTGAGACAGTCTCATGCTGCAGCCCAGGCTGACCCAGTGCGCCAGTCTCAGTCCCAGAGTGTTGGGTTTGCAGTGGGACCGCACCACGCCTGGCTGAGAGTATAGTTTGTGTCACTTCCCTCACTGCCTTGTCTGGCTCTCTCCATGTCCCCCCTCCCCTCTAGGGGGGGCCACACAGGCCCTAAATCCCTTCAGCCTTTGTTTTTCCTTTTTAAAAAGTTATTCTTTGAGCCGGGTGGTAGTGGCGCACGCCTTTAATCCCATCACTTGGGAGGCAGAGGCAGGCAGATTTCTGAGTTCGAGGCCAGCCTGGTTTACAGAGTGAGTCTTAGGACAGCCAGAGCTACACAGAGAAACCCTGTCTTGAAAAAACCAAAAAGAAAAAAGAAAAAAAGAAAAAAAAAGTTCTTCTTCTTTCCTGTATTATGCCCCAACTGCAGTTCCCCTCTTTCTTCTCCCCCAGTGTCCCTCTCCCCCACAAAATCCAGGACATCATGTGGGTCCTGAGGTTTGCAGAGGGTGTGAAGAGGTAAGGAGACCAGATTAGCATGGGCATGTGGAATTCTACCCCTGGACCATTAGGACCTCTCTCTCTCTATCCCTCCATTGGTGCTCTGAAAGGAAGGCCAGCCAAGTTTATAAATCCATACAAAAAAAGGAGATTGGGAAGACAAATGACTAACCTTCTGAAGCCATAAGCTCTCAAATTAAATACTTCCTTTTATAAGTTGTCTTGGCCATGGTATCTCTTTACAGAAGTAGAAAAGTAACTAAGATACACATAGAAAGACGCGTTCCTGGTGGCACAGGTGACCCATCGTGACACTGGTGGGTAGAATGACATTGGTTTTTTGTTTTTGTTTTTTGGAGACAGGGTTTCTCAGTGTAGCCCTGGCTGTCCTGGAGCTCACTCTGTAGACCAGGCTGGCCTCGAACTCAGAAATCCGCCTGCCTTTGCCTCCCAAGTGCTGGGATTAAAGGCGTGCGCCACCAACACCCGCTAAATAGATATTTTTTATACAGGAACTTCATTCTTTCTGGAACTGGAATCCGCTGGCTCTAAAGGGCGGAAGGACCCGGAGAAGTTTCGTGGGAAGGAAGATTGGACACAGACAAACAAGTGGCCTCTTCTTTTCCCCTTAGAAATGGAGATTGTGAAATCCCAGTACGTGTGCAGATTGTATAGAGAAGGCTTCCTGGTAGCCACTGCTATCTCCTCACCTGGGTTTGTTTCCCTCTTTTGTTGGGATTTAGACCCAGGAAAAGTGCCTGAGGTGCATATTTAACATACCAAAGTCCACCTGACTTCCAGGTAGACATTTTGGCCCACCCCACCCCCCCTCTCTCTCACAGTATAGTCTTTCTCTCTTTCTCTTCCCCCTCTTTTCTGTCTCCCTCCCCATGGCGACTTCTCTGGCCTTGGTCCTCTTTACTTCCCAATAAGCCTGCCTTTATATACTCGAATCTGCCCATTTGATCAGTGGAGAATAACTTACCACCTGTTTACCATTTCTTCGAATTCATGGTGAAAACATTCCTGAGAACCTGATCCAGCCCAACCTTCTTCCCCCCCCACCCCCCCAGGGTTTCTCTGTATAGCCCTGGCTGTCCTGGAACTCACTCTGTAGACCAGGCTGGCCTCGAACTCAGAAATCTGCCTGCCTCTGCCTCCCAAGTGCTGGGATTAAAGGCACGCACACCACCACCACCCGGCCCAGCCCAATTGTCTTAAAATGAAAAAGGCAACTGAAGATCTCCAGTTCCTGGCAGCCAGGCCTCCAGACCTGCAGTTCAAATTCTGATTTCTGACAGCTCACGACTGACGTTTGAGTGTCTGTCTCTTCACATGTCTTGGATGATCATTCCAGGAGAGTGAGGGAAAGAGGGAACCCTGGGGCACCCCCAGCCCCCAAATAATAGAAGTTTGGCAGGGAACAAACTTCTATGTTCAGAAAAAGCACAGAGTAGAAGCTGTCTCTCTTTTGCAGACCATTGTAAAATCCACTGCTCCTCCATTTCCCAGACTTGCCCAGCTTGAACTGGGAAAAACAGGCAAGTGGAAGAGGTCAGGAGGGGCTGTGGTAGGACTCTGGGGAGTTTGGCTCATGGCCTTCACAGCTAGAAGTGGGTCCCATCAAAGTGACTCTCTGCATTCTCTGAGGATCACAAAAATAATGAATTCTTATCGCTCAGCTCAGTCACTCAGCAGGCTAAAATGCCCTTCGCAGGTTCTCCCATACCCTGAGAGTTCTCTCTGCTCAACTAGGGAATGAGATTCCTTCGGGAAGGGAGGGACTGGAGAGATGGCTCCATATTTAATAAGAGGACTTGCTATTGGTCATGCAGGGTTTGCTTCCTAGCACCTACAGGGTGACCCCCCCAATCATAGGTTAATCCAGTTCCAGGGGACCTGAAGCCCTCTACTGGCTTCCCTAGGCACCAAGCACACACGTGGTGTGCTGACATACATGCAGGCAAAACACCCATACACGTAGAATAAAATGTAATGTATAGAGAGAGGTGAGAGCCGGGCGGTGATGGCGCACGCCTGTAATCCCAGCACTTGGGAGGCAGAGGCAGGCAGATTTCTGAGTTCAAGGCCAGCCTGGTCTACAGAGTGAGTTCCAGGACAGCCAGAGCTACACAGAGAAACCCTGTCTCGAAAAACAAAACAAAACAAAACAAACAAAAAAAAACCAATATAAGTGTAAATGAGTAATCAGAAATATAATTGCACAGGGCGTGGTGGCGCACACCTGTAATCCCAGCCTGGTCTACAGAGTGAGTTCCAGGACTACACAGAAAAACCCTGTCTCAAAACCAAAAACCAAAAAAAAAAAAAAGAAAAGAAAGAAAGAAAGAAAGAAAGAAAGAAAGAAATAGAGAGAGGTGAGGAGGGAGGGAAGAGAGAATTAGCTCGGTGGTAGAGAGTCCGCTGCTCTGGGTTCAGTTCCCAGCAGCACACCACAGAGAGAGAGAGGGAGGGAGAGAACCAGCCAGATTCCCCAAATCAAATCCCTATAGTGTCCTAGGATGACCCCCAAGAACTTGGGTGAGACTCTGAAGGAGTGGAATGGTATTTTCCTGAAGGGAGGCGACAGGGAAGCAGTCCCACAGCCCTACTGTGCCTCCAGACTTTCACCTAAGGACCTCCAATCTCTGCAGCAAACCTCCCTCTAATTTGACCGCAGGCACAGAAGTTCTTTGTGGACAGAGGCCTAGCTCCTGGCTCCCAGCTCACAGCGCTGCTCCAAACTGCACTGACCTCCAAGACCCTGAGAGGGTTCCTCATCAGTGAGGCAAGAGGGCGAGATTCCTGGTTCCTTCTAAGGGTACAGAAAAACCCCTTGCCCCCTCCCAAGACCCGGTTTTTAGAAACTTCCCCTCCAGCTCCGCACCCCCCCACCCCCACCACACCCCCACCCCGTGCCCCCTCTTGGATTAGCTGCCTTTTGAAATCTTATCTTTTTAGAGGTTGACTGCCCCCTGAAGTCCCCTAGGAAAACCTCCCTTCCTGAACACTCCCTAGTCCCAAATTCCAGGACAAGGTCACACCTGGTAGGGGGGTCAGCCTGAAACGCCAACCAAAATAAAAACCAGACTCAATTCCTGTGAATCCACCTGGACAGCAAGGACACTTCTGATGTCTGTGTCTCCTTTCCAGCCCCTGGGCTGCCGCTCTCACCAGCCTACGCAAAGTAGATAAGTTGTCCTCGTCCCGTCCCACATACCAGAAGCAGATGCTTTTCAAGACGCGCCCAAGGGACCTACAAACTTCCCTTGAAGAACTGTAAGAAAGACATAACTAGGGAACAGGATAAGACAGTCGTCGAAAGGCAAGAGCCCATGGTCTTCTGACACCACATCCCTTGGCCTCTGCAGTCAGTGACTCCGTTGGCAAGAACGTGTGTTGTCCCCTAGTTCTGACAGATTCTGTTGTCTCTGGTCTCCTCTCCCCATGCTCCGATGCAGGCCTTGTAAGTAAGTAGAAACCCATCTGCACTTGCATTTGGAAAAGAAGAGCTAAGAAAGAAGTGGGGGGTGGGGGAGTGGGAATAAAGAAACATTGAAAACAAGAAGGTGCCAGGCAGTGGTGGCGCACGCCTTTAATCCCAGCACTTGGGAGGCAGAGGCAGGAGGATTTGAGTTCGAGGCCAGCCTGGTCTACAGGGTGAGTTCCAGGACAGCCAGGGCTACACAGAGAAACCCTGTCTCGAAAACAAACAAACAAACAACAAAAAACCCTAAAAACAAGAAGGCATTGCTAGTTCTTCAGGAGGCTGAGGAAGAGGGGCCTCCTGAATTCAAGTGTTGGAGGTCAGCCCGGCCTAAGAATGAGAACTGTATGAAGGAAAAAAAAAAAAAGACAACTAAGAAGGAGGAAAGGGTGACACAGTAATAATTCCAGCATATCAGAGGCTGAGACAAGAGGATCATGAGTTCAAAACCAGCCTGGTCTTTATAGCATGTCCTTGTCTTAGGGGGGATAAAATGAAGAACCAAGTCAGGTGTGGTGACACACACCCTTATTTTCAGTGCTAAGGACTCAGAGACAGGAAGATCTCTGTGAGTTCGAGGCCAGCCTGGTCTACATAGTGAGTTCAAGGACAGCCGGGGCAACAGAGTGAGACCCTGTCTCAAAAACAAAACAGCAACAACAACAATTAATAATAATAATAATAATAATAATAATAATAATAAAGAGATACAAACAAAAAATAACCAAGCAAAAAAAACAACATAATGATTAGGTAGAAATCTGGAAGCCTGGCTTGAGAGATGTGGATATCTGGTAGCAGGTTCTCATTCCTTTTAGACGTCACTATCAAGAGTTGGATGGACTCTGGTTCTCCAGGTCTCTGCAGCCTCAGCTCCAACCCAGAAGCTTCCCCCAGGCCTATGCTCTGTCTGGTTCCTGAGAGCCTCTGTCTAGAGCTCAGGCCAAGAAAGGAAATAGGACTGACCAGAAGCACAGTCTAAGGCTGGGACACAGACAGGCCTCTCAGCAGCACCAGGAACTAAGGCAGTCGTGGGCTCCTAACATCTTGCCCTCTTTCCTGGCTTCACAGGGTTAACAGAGGCCCAAAAATAAACTGCTCTGACCTTTTGGGCCAAGCCCCTGGGGCACTGATATTTAGCATGAGATAGACTTCTGGCTGTTCAGTGGATGGTTAATGCTAGGTTCTGGATCGCAAATAACCACAATCACGTGACTGGCCTGCTTAATTGAAGAGCCAGCTAAAGTGCTTTCACCTCCGAACTTATCCAGAGATTGTAGGGAACAGTTTCGTCCCTTTCTACTCTCACGGCAGGCTAACCCCAGATGTGTGGGAGTTTCAGCACACATCCTGATTCCAATTCAGTTCTGACCTTAGGAGCTCTAAGGTTGAGCCGTCCTATCTCAGAGGGTGAGGCTCCATCCAGTCAGACTGGCCCTCCACCTCCACCCACGTTGTTTATCTGTTAACGACAGCTCCCTTAGTTAATCTGCTACAGCATTGTTAAGAAAACTGCAACAATGTACTTAAATCCGCTGGTTACTTTATTTAAAACTTTCAAATTGATTCTGTGTGAGTTTCATATCACTCTCCCCAGTACTGCTTATATCCCTGGCCCCCTCATCCTTGTAACCTCCCCCCCAAAAAAATAAAACACGCATACACAAACAACAACAAAACAAAGCATAAAGAACTTCTCACTGAGGGAGCTGTACTGTGTCACAGTGTGTGAGTGTGTGTCCCCCGTTCGCACATCTTCGCTTGTAAATGTTGATTGGAAGGTCTGGTTCAAGATCTCTGGCTTCGGTGAGACCATCCATCTTAGAGCCTCATCAGGACTTTTCCGGGTTATACAGTTGTTGCCCTGTGTCATAGAGATGCTGCAGTGTTTGAACAGAAGAACTGGCCCCGGGCCCTTTCAAGTGTCCAAACCATTTGCGGATTACATAGAGTCTTGGGTAGGCCAATTCAGAGCCCTGGATCTGGGCTGGAGTAGTAGCTGAGGCTGGCTCTCCCTTATCCACACCACCCAAGGCAAGCTCTCCCAGCCCTGCTCAGATGAGGCCATCCAGTAAGGCCATCAAGCTGGAGGCTGGGTCGGCTCTCATGACCTCTGGGCTCATCCAAACTCTCGCTCCTGCAA
The DNA here is from genome assembly GCA_964023405.1 of Apodemus agrarius. NCBI lineage: Eukaryota > Metazoa > Chordata > Mammalia > Rodentia > Muridae > Apodemus > Apodemus agrarius. The sequence continues at coordinate 38,844,867 of OZ030024.1, forward strand.
AGCCAGTTCAACTGCACTGCCCAGTCAAGGTGTGGGGCCCACTGTCCCAAGTGCTGCAGCCTGTGAGGGGCAGGTTCGACAGTGCCTTCACTATCAGCGCCAGCTCCAGTGTGTAGCCCGCGACGGAAGCAGGACCGGCTCTCCCGAGTGCTACTGTCTTAGAGGGGGCGGGGCTAGCTCTGCTGCTCTCCCAGCTCTTGCAGGTGGTGATGGAGGGGGAGGTGGCAGGCTCACCGGTGCCTCTCCTCCAAGGTCAGCTCTTGTGTGCTGCCTGGACAAGCGAAAAGCCCGCTGTCTCCAGAGCTTCAGCTAGCCAACGGGGGCTGTTCTTACGACCCTGGGGTTCAGCTCTCTGGGCTGTCTCAGGTGGCAAAGGTTGGAGGGGAATCCCCTCCTCCCCAGTACACACCCTGGCAGAGGAGTGTCGGCCAACATGAACACTGCATTTTAAAAGAATCTGGGGCCGGGCGCGGTGGCGCACGCCTGTAATCCCAGCACTTGGGAGGCAGAGGCAGGTGGATTTCTGAGTTCGAGGCCAGCCTGGTCTACAAAGTGAGTTCCAGGACAGCCAGGGCTACACAGAGAAACCCTGTCTCGAAAAACCAAAAAAAAAAAAAAAAAAAAAAAAAAAAGAATCTGAAGAGCATTAGACCAAGAGCAGAGACCAGCTAAGTGCTGTGCTTTTGTGGCCGCATAGGTCTTATGCCCGTGAGGTGGAATAAAACAGCGCTAGTTAGTTATTTTGTCAAAGTCTCACAACCTAGGGTCAAGAAAGAGGAAGTCTCCATTGAGAAAATGCCTCCATAATACTGGCCTATAGGCTGGGTGTGGTGGCACATACCTTTAAACCCAGCACTTCAGGGGATGCATGCAGGATCTGAGTTCAAAGCCAGCCTAGTCTAAGATAGTGAGATCCATATATACATATACATATATAAAATTAGTGATTAGTGATTGATGTGGGAAGGCCCACCCCACTTTTGAGTGGTGCCACCGCGGGACAGAAAAGTTTTGGATTAGATTAAAAAAACCAAGCGGATAGAGCCGGGCATGGTGGCACACGCCTGTAATCCCAGCACTTGGGAGGCAGAGGCAGGTGAATTTCTGAGTCCGAGGCCAGCCTGGTCTACAGAATGAGTTTCAGGACAGCCAGAGCTACACAGAGAAACCCTGTCTGGGGGGTGGGGGGGGTGGGGGAACAAGCTGAGCAATCCGTAGGAGCAAACCTTAAGCTGCACCTGTACATGCTTTCTGCTTCAGTTCCTGCATCCAGGTTCCTGCCCTGTTTGCTTTCCTGCCTTGGCTTCTCTCAGTGATGACTGCAGTAGGGACAATAAGGCAAATAAACCCTTTCCTCCCGGTGTTGCTTTTGGTCATAGTGTTTGACTACAGCAATAGAAAGCAATTAAGACAAGTTGCTAGCCATGCTAGGATGCCGTGTCAGACATCTTTTTGCTGTAACCCTAGAGCTGCTGAGATCCAAGCAAGCTTCTCATGATATTCTGATGCGATGGTACTCATTGCTGCACACACATCATGACCAAGAAGCAAGGTGGGGTGGAAAGGGCTTATTTGGCTTACACTTCCTCTTTGGTGTTCATCACCAAAGGAAGTCAAGACTGGAATTCACACAGGGCAGGAACCTGGAGGCATGAGTCGATGCAGAGGCCATGGCGGGGTGCTGCTTACTAGCTTGCTTCTCCTGGCTTGCTCAGTTTGCTTTCTTGTAAAACCTAGGACTACCAGCCCAGGGATGGCACCACCCACAATGGGCTGAGCCTTCCCACACTGGTCACTAATTGAGAGCATGGATGCACTTCCTCAAGGGAGGCGCCTTTCTGTGTGATAACTCTGGTTTATGTCAAGTTGACACGCAAAACCAGCCAGTGCCTGGTGTTATGGCAGAGCGAAAGGGCTGGCTGATGCCTGTGGAAGGGATTCAGACAGGACTTCCTGCGCTTAAGTGTTTTGGGGAGGGACAGGAAGGGCTGATGCCATCAAATTTATGTTTGCTCGGGGACTGGAGAGATGGCTCAGTGGTTAAGAGCACCAACTGTTCTTCCGAGGTCCTGAGTTCAAATCCCAGCAACCACATGGTAGCTCACAACCATCTGTATGAAATCTGACTCCCTCTTCTGGTGTGTCTGAAGACAGCTACAGTTTACTTACATATAATAAATAAGTAAATCTTGAAAAAAAATTATGTTTGCTTTGATAACCCAAGCAAGACACAGCTACAATAAGGATCTGAAGAGCTAGCCAGGCGTGGTGGCGCACGCCTGTAATCCCAGCCCTTGGGAGGCAGAGGCAGGCAGATTTCTGAGTTCGAGGCCAGCCTGGTCTACAGAGTCAGTGACAGCCAGGACTACACAGAGAAACCCTGTCTTGAAAAACCAAAAAAAAAAAAAAAAAAAAAGGATCTGAAGAGCTCTGCTTAGCCGAGTGCTGTAAGCTGAGCTAGGATCAGGGCAGACTGAGGCTTCCAGAGAAAGCTGGGTCCACATTCAAGTCCTCAGTCTGAGTTAACGCCACTCTGGGCAGACACCAGCTCCTCACATCCCAATGGGTTTTTCTGTGTGTGTTTGGTTTTGGTTTTTTCATTGCTTTCCTTATGGACTTATTAGAGCTATTCATATAAAGGAATCCCCAAATCCCCAGAGTCAGTTCACATGCTTAGCGAATGGGAGGCTGCATAAGTCCCAGAGCCAACACCTTGTGGCTGTTTTTTTTTCCTTGTTCTTTTTTTGTTTTGTTTGTTTGTTTGTTTGGTTTGTTTTGTTTTTCGAGACAGGGTTTCTCTGTGTAGTCCTGGCTGTCCTGGAACTCACTCTGTAGACCAGGCTGGCCTCGAACTCAGAAATCCACCTGCCTCTGCCTCCCAAGTGCTGGGATTACAGGCATGTGCCACCATGCCCGGCTGTCCTTGTTCTTCTTGATCTTGATGGATTTGGCATCCTTCCGCCAGGCTGTGAGCAGAAAGTCCTTGATTTCCTCAATTTTCCGAGGCATGGCGACAGGCGCTCGGCTCTGGCGTCCGCACAGGGGCTAGAACTGAAGAGAACAGGAAAAGCTGGCTGTTTCTTAAGGTATTCAGGCTCGTCTCCCCATCTCGGAAATGGGTGATCAAGGAATTAATGTTGTGGAGATTCAAATGGAAGGGAAAGTTCAGTCTTACACGTTGCAGGAGATCAAATGTAAGATCTGCCATGCGCTAGGCAAATGAGCTTAGAGAAATAAACCTGACTGAGCTGTTTCTCTCCTTCAGTGACAATGTAAAACCAAACCAAACCAAAAACAACAACAACAACAACAACAACAACAACAACCACCACCTCTGAGGCTTGGCAGTTAGTCATGAGCACTTGTTATTTTCCCAGAAGATTCTGATGTGTTGCTGCCTGCAGCTACTGCGAACTGGGTTTCTGGACCGGAAGCCGAGGGATGGATGGGGAAGGACGAACAAGAAGGAGGGCCAGGATGATAGGTACTGATCAAGGCCAAAGTTTAATGGAGGTCTGGCAATTTAACAGATTGGGTGAGCCCCTCCTCCCAGACTCCTGCGTGGCTCTTCATTGGGTGTTGGCTCCACTGGGCGGGTCACCTGCTTAATTCAGGAATCCGTACATCTGGAGGAACTTCACCTTCACGCTGAGCACTCCACCCTAGGTGGGGCAGGATCGTGAATAGCACTGGAATCCCTGCTCAAAGGCTGGGAGAGGAAGTTTACCTTGACCAAAGTCAAGTTCCTACCCTGTAGAATGACACCCCAAAATGGCTCTGTACACTAATTCAGTTCCCAGCACCCAGATTCTGCGGCTCACAAATACCTATAACTTCAGCACCAGGGAGTCCAACAGTTACCTTCTTCTGGATTCTGGGGGCACCTGCATTCACATGCACATGTATTTGCACACTCACACACACAGAGGCACACACACACACATAAGAGAAATCTAAAAAGTAACAATAACACACACACACACACACACACACACAAAACATCTCTCACCTTCAAGGGAAAAAGACAGAGTTTATTCTGAACCCAAATATGAATGTTGATGTCTAAGAAATGGATTCTGGTTACCTCAAACACCATGATCCAATGTGGTAACAGTTTCATGATCTGTACATCAAGGTGCCTTCTATCCAAATATATCGGTTGGGGCATCAGGTCAATCTACTCCAGCAAAGCAGGGAAACCTCTGCTCTAGGCCTCAGATGTTATCTGATGACACTCTTAGCCTCTGAACTGGTGGGATGTAGAGGTATGTTTGTCCATTCCAGAAAGACTTAATAGTCACGAGGCCATCAGGTCAGTCAGAGGTTGGAGATCAATGGCTACAGAAGGGTCAACAGAGCCCAAGGTAACTTTGGCTCCCAGCATTCAGCTCTCCACTGTCAGCACAAGTGTGGCTCCCCCCCCCCCCCCCCAACCTTCAGCTCCCCTGCTGGCTAAGCATCCCATTTTGTGCCTGAAGAAGCCAAACATCAGCCAGGACTGGTGGCTATGCCTTTAATCCTAACGCTCAGGAGGCAGAGGCAAGAAAATTTTCTAAACTCAAGGGCAGACTGGTCAACACAGAGAAGCTCTGTCTCAAAAAACAATACACACGCCCGGGCGGTGGTGGCGCACGCCTTTAATCCCAGCACTTGGGAGGCAGAGGCAGGCAGATTTCTGAGTTTGAGGCCAGCCTGGTCTACAGAGTGAGTTCCAGGACAGCCAGGACTACACAGAGAAACCCTGTCTCGAAAGAAACCAAAAAAATAAAATAAAAATAAAAATAAAATAATAAAAAAAAAAAAACAAAAAACAGAAACAAAACAAAAAGAGAAATGGGGCAGGTGAGGACCTAGAGGGAAGGGTGCTGCCACCAAGCCTGATGATCCTGAGTTTGAACCCAGGACCCAAGGTGGAAGAAGAGAACCAACGTCCATCACGTCTTTTTCCTTTTTTTTTTTTTTTTTTAATTAGAAGTATTCTTGCCGGGTGTGGTGGCGCACGCCTGTAATCTCAGCACTTGGGAGGCAGAGGCAAGTGGATTTCTGAGTTCCAGGCCAGACTGGTCTACAGAGTGAGTTCCAGGACAGCCAGGGCTATACAGAGAAACCCTGTCTCGAAAAACCAAAAAAAGAAAAAAAAAAAAAAAAGTAAAAAAGTAGTATTCTTTATTTACATTTCAAATGTTGTCCCCTTTCCTGGTTCCTGCCCCCCCCCCCAAAAAAACTCCCTAACCCTGCCCCCTTTCCCCTGATCACCAATCCACCTACTCCTGTTTCCCTGTCCTGGCATTCCCCTATACTGGGCCATCCAATCTTCTCAGGACCAAGGACCTCTCCTCCCTTTGATATCCAACAAAGCCATCCTATGCTGCATATGCATCTGGAGCCATGGGTCCCTCCATGTGTACTCTTTGGTTGGCATCACGTCATCTTCTGATCCCCACATGTGCACAACAGCACATACCCCTTCCCCATCTTCCCCATGTATATGAAATAAATAAAAGTAGAAGCTCATCGGGCCATGGTGGTGCATGCCTTTAATCCCAGCACTTGGGAGGCAGAGGCAGGAGGATTTCTGAGTTGGAGGCCAGCCTGGTCTACGGAGTGAGTTCCAGAACAGCCAGGGCTACACAGAGAAACCCTGTTTTGGAAAAAACCAACCAGCCAACCAACCAACCAAACAAACAAACAAACAAACAAAACCCCCCCCCCAAAAAAAAAAAAAACAAATACCGCCCGGCCTTTTTTTTTTTTTTTTTTTTTTGTTGTTGTTGTTTTGGTTTTTTTTGTCCCATCTTGCTTCTTGGTCATGATGTTTGTGCAGGAATAGAAACCCTGACTGAGAAAATATGATACAGTTTAAATCCTGAATGAACAACATGAAAGATTCCAGAATCTACACCCAAAGTGAATGTGTTCACAATTAAACACACTTTAAGAAAATCCACTCTTAGCTGGGCAGTGGCTTCTTTAATCCCAGCACTTAAGAGGCAAGGGCAGGAAGGTTTCTGAGTTTGAGGCCAGCCTGATCTACAGAGTGAGTTCCAGGACAGCCAGGGCTATACAGAGAAACCCTGTCTCGAAAAAACAAAACAACAACAACAAAAAGTCCAGTCTTGGGCTGGAGAGATGGCTCAGCAGTTAAGAGCACTGGCTGCTCTTCCAAAGGTCCTGAGTTCAATTCCCAGCAGCCACATGGTGGCTCACAACCATCTGTGATGGGATCTGATACCCTTTTCTGGAGTGTCTGAAGACAGTGACAGTGTATTCACATAAATAGTCTTAGGAAGAGAGAGAGAGAGAGAGAGAGAGAGAGAGAGAGAGAGAGAGAGAGAGATATTCATTCCAGTCTTCTCTTTCTTCTCTTTGGAGGGGAAGCTCCAAAATAATGTGACGTCGGACAAAACACCGTGTATACAGTGTGTGATGGGTTTTTACTGCTCAACTTCATTTTTTGGTCTTTCCCCCAAAACCAAAACCAGGACCCAAGCGAAACCAACCAACCACCACCAAAAGGCTACCTACACCCTGCCTCCTTCATGGCTGTTGGACAGCGCTTCCAGATCTTGAATGTAAAAGAAGCTAAGTGACAGGGATGAAGAGGCTCTGATGGATGCATGAGGAAGCAGCCCAAGCATGAGATCTCAGAGAGGAAACACTGGGCAGAGCCTGCACAGGAGCCTACCCTCAAGCACGGAAAACAAAGAAGTAGGGAGGGGAGGGGTCTCTCCAAATGCAAGGGTGGGGGCCTATGCTTTCTAACTCTGAACGGGAACGACTTGACACTCCTAGATGGACCCTGACCTGTGCTTGGACTAAATAAACATTTTTTTTTTTTTTTTTTGGTTTTTCGAGACAGGGTTTCTCTGTGTTGCCCTGGCTGTCCTGGAACTCACTCTGTAGACCAGGCTGGCCTCAAACTCAGAAATCCACCTGCCTCTGCCTCCCAAGTGCTGGGATTACAGGTGTGCACCACCGCGCCCGGCTTAAATAAACATTTTTTATAAGAAAAAGGTATGGGCTCTTATATTATAAAATATTAAACACCATGGATGTTGTTGACTGATTTTTTTCTTGTATAATCTAGCTAAGAAGAATTGACCCAAATCTTTTATTCCTAAAAAGTATTGATGGAGTTAAATTTTTTTTTTTTTTTTTTTTTTTTTTTTTGGTTTTTTGAGACAGGGTTTCTCTGTGTAGCTCGGGCTGTCCTGGAACTCACTCTGTAGACCAGGCTGGCCTTGAACTCAGAAATCCGCCTGCCTCTGCCTCCCAAGTGCTGAGATTACAGGCGTGCGCCACCACTGCCCGGCTAGTTAAAATTATTTTAAGGCAGCTGGAAATCTGAGCGTGCTATAGAGCTTTGTGTATGTGTGTGTGTGTGTGTGTGTGTGTATTATATGTGTGTGTACGTGTGTGTGTATGTGTATGTATATGTGTGTATATGTGTGTATGTGTATGTTATGTGTGTGTATATATGTGTATGTGTGTGTATATATATGTGTATGTGTGTATATGTGTGTGTGTATATATGTGTGTGTGAGTGTGTGTGCTCACACACATGAACATAGCACATGTTCAAGTGGAAGGCAGGGACCAGTGTTGGGCATCCTCTCTCACTCTCAAGCGTATTATTTTAGGCAGGCTTCCCACTGAACCCAAGCTGCACCCATCAGTCAGACTGGCTGGCTAGTAAACTCCAGGGATCCTTGGGGACATGAGTGTTTTCTCTCCACCCCCCTCACACTGAAGTGACAGATGCAGGCTGTAGCTCTCCCTGACATGAGTACGGAGGATCCAAATGTAGGCCTTCAGACTTGTGCAGCGCACTTGGCCTCCCCAGCCGTCAGAGGGCTTCTTAGTTGTATCTTAGCAAATTTTCAGATCAGTAGAAACATAGTAACACAATCGGTTGGAGTCAGTACCCTGATTTTTTTTTAAGTAGGAGGAGAAGGGTTGGGGGAAGGGAGGCAGAGGCACTAATCTCAGGGACACATCACCTGGGGCCTCAGGAAGGGAAACACAGGGGGGCTGCAGCTTCTCCCACCCCAGGCACTCCCACTGTGGTTCAAAGAACAGCCTTGGTCCGACAGGGAGGGTACAAGCCTTGCTTCCTATCAGAGGGAATATTCACTCTGCCAGGAGAGATAGGATGTCCCCAACTCCTACATCTGCCTTGGAGCTCCTCCCTCCCACCCTCAAACTGTGTGTATCTGAAGCTAGTGGTCCCGAAGCTCACTGAAGTGACTTTGATTTCATTACAAAAGGGATTCCTGGGCTGAGGGTGAAGTTCAGTTGCTAGCGAGCTTGCCTCTGTGGGAAGCCCTGAGCTCTGCAACCAGTGTAACATAAACCTAGTGTGGGTGTGTCACCAAATCGCCAGATGCCTACACTTGAGCTTGACAAGCTAGGATCAAAGACTCAAAGTCATCCTCAGCTACATACCAAAGTTGAGGCCTGCCCAGATTATGAGGAGAGACAGAGACAAAGAGAAAGGAGCAGTGGATTCCTGCAAATTTTGCATTGTGTGACTAGGTTAGCTCTTACTTGTGCATGTTTGGTTGGGGTGGGTGTTTTGTTACTGTAGGTACTTTTCGGATTTTTTTTTCATTTTTTTTGAGACAGGGTTTCTTTGTATAGCCCTGGCTCTCCTGGAACTCACTCTGTAGACCAGGCTGGCCTTGAACTCAGAAATCTGCCTGCCTCTACCTCCCAAGTGCTGGGATCAAAGGTGTGCCCCACCACTACTCGGCAGGTATTTTTCATATTTCATTTAAGTACATGAAGTTTTTCCATCATGTATGTCTCTGAATGACTTTCATGCCTGGTGCCCAGAGAGGATGTGGATCTTCTGGAGCTGGGGTTACAGATGGTGGTGATCTACCGTGTGGGTGCTGGGGATGGAACATGAGACCTTAAGAAAAGAAGTGCCACTGAACCATCTCTCCAGCTCCAGTGTTATTGGTTGTTTGTTTGATTGGCTGGTTGGCTGGTTGGTTGGTTGTTTGGTCGGTTGTTTGTTTGTTTGTTTGGTTGGTTGGCTGGCTGGCTGGCTGGCTGGCTGGTTGGTTGGTTGGTTGGTTGGTTGGCTGGTTGGCTGGTTGGTTGGTTGGTTGGTTGGTTTCTGCTGCTTTAAGGTAGCATGTTTTGGTGTAGCCCTGTAAGAAATATTAAATATTAGTCTTTTCTATCAAACACTGTAAAACTTGTATTGACAACAAATAATTAAAATATTTTTATTCCTTGTGGCGCACACCTGTAATCCCAGCACTCAGGAGGCAGAGGCAGGCGGATTTCTGAGTTCGAGGCCAGCCTGGTCTACAGAGTGAGTTTCAGGACAGCCAAGGCTACACAGAGAAACCCTGTCTCAAAAACAAAACAACAAAAACATTTATTCCCTTTACCTTAGAAGACTTCTCTGTAAACCACTTGGCGCACCCCGCCAGATAAAACCTTGTTCACACAACAGCCCAGTGGTATTTTCCTCGCTGAGTGAACCAAGTGGTTGACACCTTCCTGCTTCCTTCATTTGCTTTGTGCTGATTTTTCACAACCATGAATGACTGTGAAGTCGAGGGGGAAGACACGGTGACCACCTGACAAGAATAAAAGCCAAGGCAGCAGAGCTTCGGTTGGGCTGGTAGTCTCTTTCCTTGTGACCTTGAACCTAGTCCTAGCAGCCAAGCCTGGCGCAGCCTTGTCTCAGGCTCCCGAGTGTTAAGACTACACCACCATGCTTGCCTCCGATTCCATTTTTATTTGTTTATTTTTGTTTTTTCAAGATTGATTTTCTATGTAGCAGTCCTGGATGATCTGGAACTTACTTTGTAGACTAGCTGGTTTTATTTTTAGGATGAGCAGGGTGGATTTGATTTATAACAAGTAAATAAAAGTAAAACTTGCCAGGCAGTGGTGGCGCATGCCTGTAATCCCAGCACTTGGGAGGCAGAGGCAGGTGGATTTCTGAGTTCAAGACCAGCCTGGTCTACAGAGTGAGTTCCAGGACAGCCAGGGCTACACAGAGAAACCCTGTCTCGAAAAACAAAAAATCAAAAAAACAAAAAAGTAAAAACTTCAGGGTGTTTTCACAAGGAACAATGATACCTCAGAGGTGGCTGTGGTATTATTATTATTATTATTATTATTATTATTAGGATTTGGTTTTTACAAGACAGGGTTTTTCTATATAGCCCTGGCTGTCCTGGAACTCACTCTGTAGACCAGGCTGGCCTCGAACTCAGAAATCTGCCTGCCTCTGCCTCTCAGAGTGCCAGGATTACAGGTGTGCACCACCACTGCCCAGCTCTGTGGTATTATTATATAGATATATTATACTATATATTATACACCTATTTCAGTTGCTCAAGCATCTATAAGTAACGTTACCCTGCCCCCAGTAACCTTAATTAAACTCACTAGTTGACCACATCATGAAATGATACAGACATATGTAAGGATTTTCTGAAAAGGACTCCAAATCTGGTGAAAGAGGCCTATGAACTCATGACATTGGACTGCATGACATTAAGAGTATTTACAAAGAACTCCAACACTTAAATACTAAAACTAAACCTCCCAATAAGAAAGTGGACCAAGCCGGGCGTGGTAGCGCACGCCTTTAATCCCAGCACTTGGGAGGCAGAGGCAGGCGGATTTCTGAGTTTGAGGCCAGCCTGGTCTACAGAGTGAGTTCCAGGACAGCCAGGACTACACAGAGAAACCCTGTCTCAAAAAAACCACACACACACAAAAAAGAAAGCGGACCAATGAAGAGACAGTTCTCAAAGGAAGATATACAGCTGCCCAATGAATGTTTGTTTGTTTCTTTATTTCTTTGAAACAGAGTGTCCCTATGTAGCCCTGGCTATCCTGGAACTCACTTTGTTAACCAGGTTGGCCTCAAACTAAGAGATTCACCTGTCTCTGCCTCTTGAGTATTGGGATTAAAGGCATGTGCTACTATGCCCAGACCAAGTATTCTATGTCAGAACAGCATAGAGATATTGGCACTTCCATGTTTATTGCTGCACTTTGCATAGTAGCCAAGAAAAGCAGTCAGTCCAGGTGTCCATCAATCCATGAGTGAGTGAAGAACAGGTCATAGGATACATATACATGGAATTTTTGTTCATTTGTTTTTGTTTTATACAAGGGAATTTCAATCGACTATTAAAAAATTAAATTATCACATCCAGAGGAAAATGATGGATATGGATGGAGATCATTACATTAAGGGAAATAGGCCAAACTCTCAGGGAGCTATATTGCATGTTTTTTCTCATACATGAAGGAGATTTAGACTTTAGTGAATGTGTAACATGAACGTGGAAAGGAGACTATGAAGGGCTGCAGACAGCTCAGTCAGGAATGCACATGTCATGCAAAGCAGGAAGACTTGAGTCCTGATCCCTGGCACCCACGCCTGTGCATGGCGTGTGCCTGTGGGCCCTGCGCTGGGGAAGGAGGGATTAAAACAAGCACAATTCGAGAGCTAAGTTGGCCATCTAGTCAAGCCAATCTGTGAGCTATGGATTCAGTGAAAGACCCTGTCTCAAACACAACAGCAACAACAACAAGGATAAAAAGTGGACAGCAACAGGGAAGACATCTGACATCAAACTGTCTTCTCCGTGCACATATGCACAAACACACACATATTTTACACACATACAAATAAATATATTGATCAATGAGAGGGGCTGAGGGGAAACGAGAGGGTAAAGAAGATATTCTCGGGAAAGCAGGAGACTATTTTCAGAGAGAAGAGGCCAGCAAAGCCAGGCATGGTGGCACATGTCTTGAATCCCAGGACCCAGCAGGCAAAGGCAGGCAGATCTCTGTGAGTTTGAGGCCAGCCTGGTCTCCATAGACAGTACTAGGACAGTCAGGGCCATAAAAGTTCAGGGCTTTTCTATACTTGCCCTTGTTCTGAAATAATGACAGGGGGACCTGGTATATTTATTAATAAGCCTCAGGTATTACAGCTGGGCATATACTAACTCTTCTCACCCAACTCTATGCTGGCCTGGCAGATTTCCCAGCTTACTTTCCAGCCACGTCTCCCATGACCTGACATCTTGGTCGTGCCCAGGCCTCCTTCTTCACCTGTGTCCTCAGGGGGAATCCCTCAGGGCTCCTCCCCACCTAGGACCCCCTCACTGGGATCAGAAATCCTGCCTTAACGCTCTTCCCCAGCTATAGCGGATCACCTCTTTATCAACCAATCAGGGGTGATGGAGAACAATTTTTACAAAGCATTGATAGTGGAGGTGTTTTAATAATAATAACAATGTCAACATCAGAACTGTAACAAGGCCTCTGGCCACTGTAAGCATCTGAATATACAGTGCACAAAACCATCCCCCAACACAGGGCTACATGAGACCCTGTCTCAGAAAACAAATAGACAAACAGACAAAGGTAGTATATGGAGACCTAGGTCTCAAAACAAAATCATGAGATCACAGGTTTTGGCTCCCCTGCCTGGAACTCTGGGTTCAGTGTCTGCAAGCTTCCCTTTTCGCTACTCTCAGATTTCTTTAAATCCTCATCTAAGAGAAATCTCACCAAACAAAAAGAAAACAACAACAACAACAACAACAACAAAAACAATCCTGATCACCTACTTTCTAGCCTTCTGGCCTCTTTTGACATGCCCAGCACTTAGTTTTCCTTCATTAGTCAAATGAAGGAAACAAACTGGGTTTTTTTTTTTTTTTTTTTTTTTTTTATTTTTTTTTATTTTTTTTTTTACAAACTGGGTTTTGTTTCCAAATTGAGCACAAGAGACATGAATGCAGGAACTCAGCCTTTAGGAGCTCAATCTCCAAGGTCTAGCAGTACCTCAGGGGCACTACCTGCCTAGTGGCAGAACCCATGTTCCTGTACGGCAGGCTCGGAGTAGGTCCTACCTCTAGAGGAAATTAGGGAGGTATAGTGAGATAAAGTGAAATGGATACTACTGTTCCCGTTCAGATGATGGGAATGAAGCTCAGAGAATGGGATCCTAGTAAGTTTAACTGTGAATAAAGATAGAACATGGAGTTTAGAGTTCTGATTGCAGAGCCCAGGTTCTAGCACCCAAGGACCCTTGCTCTGATCATCTGGAAAGAAGTATGGTTCCAGCTGGTAGCTAGGAGCATGTATGGTTCGGTTTTGTGGTGCTAGGGATGGAGCCTGGAGCCTCACACAATGGGTGAGCACTCTACCATTGCACTAGACTCCCAGCTGTCTGCTACCCCTGCTAACCCACCTAGCAGGGGCTTTCTATGCCAGGGCACCATAGGGGACTGGAGACAGTATGACCTGAGCCTGAACAAGACCAAGATGGTGGGTGGGGTGTCTAGGGAAATGGCCATATGAAACAGGCAATATTTCTCCCCTGGTTCAGTCCAAAATGGGTATCTCTTGGGACAACTGACAGAGGAAAGCATTAGAATGGCTGTATTGCTTCTGCTCTGCCAACCTGTTTTTCGGGTTGCTTTCCCCAGGGCACAGTGTAGACTATGGACATGTGGAATTCAGAACAGGTCTGGAATGAAAGGGTTTAGAGACATCCATTGTGGCCAGTTCTCTCTTACAGAAGGGGATGTTGAGTACTAGTGAGAGGGAAACTCTCAGTCCTCATGAGAAAGGGACCATATATTAAGGGTGAATGGAATGGAAAGGGAATGCTCAACTGAAGCATCTCTATGGGAGTCCCCAAGTGGGAATGGGGGCAGGCCATAGGAGATTTGGATACAGCGAAGGAGGAATACATTTGGTTTTGAACATCCCAACCTCTTACTGCATTCTCTAGCTAGTTACCTTACGGTCCCATCCCTGAAGTTCTTGAATACAGCATAAATGGTCCAGATAAAGGATGGGGGACAGGCCCTCTGTATACCAGAATCCCCTCTGCCTGGGAATTGAATGCATGAATCCAAGATCTGAGTAACCACTGATAAAGCTATGCCAGCCAGGTTGCATCCTTAGGTTTCTATAGGAACTTTCCATATGCTCAGATGGAGAGAAGATGGAGGAACTCTCATGGGAGAGATGTAGGGCAGAGACACCAGGTACTGAGATGCAGAATAGGGCGAGGATGTGTGCCCCTGGTTATAATTCCTGTAACTGAACAGTGCTTACATATGGTAGACACTCAAATGTCAAATGTTTGCTAAATCAAGAAATGGAACCAGTCCTCTGGTGCAGACCTGTAATCCCACCTACCCCAAGAGCCGAGGCAAGACAGTTCCAAGTTTGAAGCATGCCTGGGCTAAAATATAAGTTCAAAGTCAGACTGGGCAAACTTGATGAGACCTTGTCCCAAGAGAAAATGTGTGTGGGAGAGAGGAGAGCAGGTGCAAGTGGCTCAGCATGCAAAAGTCCTTGCCAATCAAGAAAGGCAGCATGAGTTTAATCCTTGGAACCCACAAAAAGCTGGGTGAAGTGGCTCCCATCTCCAAGACAGGAGAATCATCTGGAAACTCTGGGGCCAAAGAGGTTGCAGCATGCAGAGTGGTGGAAACAAGAGCTCTTCCTTCAACAAAGTGTAAGGAGAGAGAGAGAGAGATCCAACTATAGAAAGTTGTCCTCAGACCTTGACATGCACGCACATACATCAAATACTTTTTGGGGTTTTTTTTTTGTTTTGTTTTGTTTTGTTTTTCGAGACAGGGTTTGTCTGTGTAGTCCTGGCTGTCCTAGACTCACTCTGTAGTCCAGGCTGGCCTTGAACTCAGAAATCCACCTGCCTCTGCCTCCCAAGTGCTGGGATTACAGGCGTGCGCCACCATGCCCGGCTCAAATACTTTTTAAAAATAACTCATGAACATGAGCCAGGTGGTTGGCACAAGATTACAGAGGGAGACCTTGTCTCAAGCAATCAGCTTAAGGAGAGAGAGACTCCTGCTCAGATGGAGAGAAGCGGAGGCAAGGGTCTTCAGAGCCAGGGTGAGTGCTGAGCAGTTGTGACCTTGGGAGTGGGACATGCTCAGCCAAGGAGCCACTTTCGGCTGATTGAAGGCAGGACTGAAGAGGACTCCAGGACCACCGGTTTCCCTGAGTCCATACTGGACAACATGGGGGCGGGGGCGGGGGGGCTGCTGCAGCGTGACCTCTGGGCTTCTGTTTGCAGGAAGATGCTGACTTGGCTTGCAACTTCTTGGAGGAGACAGGTATGTGGATTCCCTAGACCCACAGAGAAGGGGGAAGGTAAGTTCTAGGGAAGTCTTGCTGGGGAGCGAGGCTGAGAGTTTTCTTTCTGTTGCTGTGATAAAATGCTTGGACCCAAAAGCAACTTAGGAAAGGCTGATACTTTAAGTCAAAGTCATTATTGAGGGCAGCTGGGGCAAGAATTCAAGCAGGAAATTGAAGACAGGCCTGCTTGCTCTGTCATATAGCATTACATTTAACCAAGGAACTCACAGCCAACGAACTATAGCAGGAACCATGGGAGATGCTTGCTAGATGGCTCCTGAGCTCTTGGTTAGGTTTTTTTACATTCCTATCCCAGGAATGGTGCCACACGGTGGCATGGGCCCTCCACCAACAATGAAGAAAACCTCTCACGGACATGTGTACAGATGTGGGCTATCCCTCAATTGAGACTCCCTCCTCAGGTGACTCTAGGCCATGTCCAGTTGACAGTTAATGCTAACAGAGTGGGATGCCACAACCTTTCATTCTCACAGTGGTTATCAGCTGGGATTTGGGGTGCTCAAAGTGGATAATCTCCCAAAAGCATTCCACACCAGGAAAGAAATGCCAAGAGGAAGAGGGCTTGGGTGATCAAAGAACAAGGAAGAATGCATTGTTCCTCCAGCTATCCAAGGCTGAGCCCCTCTCAGCACCTACAGATGGGCGAGGGGAACTGAACCCAGGACCTCATGTTAAACCCCAGTCTACAGATAAGTTCTTCCCAAAAGCTAAGAGCATTTATATATGTATGGATCTCTCCAGAACTCCTCTTGCTATCTTCCCCTTTCCTAGACTCACTTAGCTCTGTCTGTTGGCCCCTCATACCACAGAAACAGCTTTCTCCCAAGTAACTGAGATGGCCCAAAGACCTTGTCCATTTTTTCCCTTGCTTGACAGCTCACGAAGATGGCAACCCTACAATGCTCAGCTTCCAGACGCCCCTACCCTAAGGTTGGGCTGCTCCTCTCTCAGCTGGAGCCTAGAATTCAGGGGCAGCTTTGTCTGGTTCTGGTTCAGCTCTTTGTCACCTTCCCCAAGGCAGCAGCTCCCTTAGCCACTGGTCACACTGTCCCCAGTTTCCAAAGTCTCTTGAAATTTCAGGTTAGTGGGGACTATTGGACATCTTTACTTGGGGGAATCATAGGTACCTTCCACAGCCAAATAGAACTTACTACTTATATTAGTCAGGGTTCTCTAGAAGAACAGAACCATTGGAATCTATTCTGTGTACACACACGCACGCACGCACGCACGCACGCACGCACGCACGCACGCACGCTAGGCTAGAATGCCAAAGATGTAGGCTCTAGTGCCAGTGAAGGAATGGACTTTTTTTTTTCCAGACAGGGTTTCTCTGTATAGCCCTGGCTGTCCTGGAACTCATTCTGTAGACCAGGCTGGCCTCGAACTCAGAAATCCGCCTGCCTCTGCCTCCCAGAATGCTGGGATTACAGGAGTGCGCCACCATGCCCGGCTAGGAATGGACTTGCCAGAAAGAATGAGAGAGCAAGCAGGCAGAGAGAGAGAGAGAGAGAGAGAGAGAGAGAGAGAGAGAAACAAGCTTTCTTCTTCCATGTCCTTAAAGACAGATTTTTTTCCCACCTCAAGACATATAGATTAAAAGTGACTTTTCCTGCTTTAAAAGATTTAATAAAAAAAAAAAATCCCTCACAGGTGTGCCCAGCCCCTTGGGTGTTAGTTAATTCCAGACATAGTTACATTGACATCCAAGCCATCACCCTGCCTCAGTCTGTCCCCAGACTTATTGGTAGAAAGGCAGCAGGAAGATCCTTCCCTTCAGTAGTGCATGCTGCTGTGGTGTGCTGCAATCTTAGCACTTGGGGGGCTGATGCAGGAAGACTGTTCTTTCAAGGCCAGCCTGGGCTACACAGTGTCCCAGGCTAGGGTGGGCTACATAGAGAGGACTGAACTCATCTCCCACTGGCTGTCCATCAACTGCTGAATTCTGATGATTTTCTCTTTCCCTTTCTCTCTCTTTCTCTCTCTCTCTCTCTCTCTCTCTCTCTCTCTCTCTCTCTCTCTCTGTTGAGAATTAAACTCAAGCTTCACATAGACAAACCGAGCAAGTGATACACACCTGGGTTCATGCTGCCCCTCCCACTTTTTCTAGTTTGGGAACTGTCTGTTCAGTTGCAGGCCATGGACCATTGCACATTACAGTTGGTCCCTCAGAGATTACTTGGTCAGCAATGCTTCCAAAGCATGACTCGGGGCTAGGGTTGCAGCCCAGTGGGAACAGGCTTCTGTAAATCTGCAACAAAGCCAAAGCAAGCCACACAAAACTTGGGTTTCACTTCTTTGTCATTGATCAAGTATTACATTGTGGACAAGAGGCTGACCTCTTTACCTTTCAATTCGTTGCTGGGTGTAGTGCACATGCCCATAACTGAAGCATTTGGGAGGAAGAGAAAGAACTATCAGGAATTCACAGCCAGCCACGGTTACAGAGTAAGGTCACCCTGGACTGCGTTAGACAGTGTTTAAACAAACAAACTAGCCAGGCAGTAGTGGTGCATGCCTTTAATCCCAGCATTTGGGAGGCAGAGGCAGGTGGATTTCTGAGTTCGAGGCCAGCCTGGTCTACAGACTGAGTTCCAGGACAACCAGGGCTACACAGAGAAACCCTGTCTGGAAAAAAAAAACCCCAAAAACAAAACAAAACAAAAAAACTCAAAGCAAATAAACAAACAAAACTAACATGGCCTATAAAGATGGCTCACCAGGTAAGAGCATTTGCTGCTTCTGGAGAGACCTAGGTTCTAAGTACACACACAGAGTAGCTCCAATTACAGGGGTTGAGGTACCAGACACCTTCTGGTACCCACGAGAGTTGTCTTTTGGCTCTCTGAGCATCAGGCATGCAACGGTACACATCCAAACACCAAACACACAAGCACAACACTCACAATCATAAAATTACGTCTTTAAAACATGAAAGAGTCCGGGGATTTTGCCTAGTGGTAAAGCACAAGACTAGCAAGCAAGGTCATGGGTTGAGTCCTTGGCTCAATAAACAACCAACCAACCCAGCAAACAAAAATTAAATCCGGTTTGTTGTTGCTTGCATGCAAAACCAGAGCTCTACCACAAGCCTCAGCTTCCTAACCCAGGAAAAGTCGTGACTAACTCAGCCCCACTTCACTGGGACACAAGGTGGGAATGAGACTACATTATAGTTTTAGTTCAAGTTGGCTGATTAAAACCAAAGACCCAGAGCCCCAGGGCCGTGGTGGAACTCAGAGCTGCAGATCTGGGCTAGCAAGTACACCCAGTATCTTTGTGCCTAGATTCCCCCAGCACTTGAGAAGCTGAAGCAGAAATGAGAGTTTGAGTTCTACCTGGGCAACACAGGAGAGCTATGCATAAAACAAATAAGACAAACAAATGGGTTAGGCCACTGGACTGGCCCAGGAGGCTCTGTGCTGAATCCCTTCAGGGGAGGGGAAGTAACTCACTGGGTGTAACTCAGGAAGTTAGTGGTAGAGTCCAGGTAGGAAGTAGGTTTCTGGTTGTTTCAGAGGGCTTAAAAAATAAAAACCCGACAGCCGGGCGTGGTGGCGCACGCCTGTAATCCCTGCACTTGGGAGGCAGAGGCAGGCGGATTTCTGAGTTCGAGGCCAGCCTGGTCTACAGAGTGAGTTCCAGGAAAGCCAGGACTACACAGAGAAACCCTGTCTCGAAAAACAAAAAAAAAAAAAAAAAAAAAAAAAATAAAAATAAAAACCCAAAAACAAAACGACACACAATATTGCAATTACTTCTTTGAGGATATTAAACATGTATTTAGTGTATTTTTTATCATATTTATCCCTACCTCCTACACCCCCACCCAATTTTATGTTGTCCTATGTGTGTCACTGTCATCCTCTCTGTCTGTCTGTCTCTCCCCACAACTACCTTTGAGACAGAGTCTCACTATGTAGCTCTGGCTGTCCTGGAACCAGGCTGGTTGAACTCACAGAGATCTGATTGCTTCTGCCTAAATGTGAGTGCTGAGCTCAGGGCATCAGGGCGTGAGCCACTATGCCTGCTCCCCCAAAGATTTCAGTTCCATCTGCCTGCATACTCACGAAGGGGGCATCCACTGGGACACAGTGAACCTACAAATCGCTCTCCAAACTCCAGCAGCCATCAACTGTCAAATAAGCTCCTCAGGCAGGGCTAGGAGCTAGTGAGCCCTCCTTCTCATTCTCTTGGTGGGAGTTTTGCAATATGACTCTTGGAAATCTTTTGACCCAGGGATGTCACAGCTTTGGATAGGGAGAAGTCCTAAAGTAGTCAAAACTGCCAAAAATTGAAGGGACTCAGTTATCTGGAAAAAGAAGGGGGAGAAGGGGAGGGTTTGAAAATACCATCATAGAGAAATAAGGTCATTGATTTTTGTCCTGCTTTCTTCAAAGCATCTCTCTCCACGTATATTTTATTAAACAGTGTACACAGATCTAAGAACGTCTTTGTCATAGAGTTGTGTTTTGTTCCCTAGCCTTCCAAGCCCATAAAACACAAGTTTGCTGATTTTTCTCTTCAGTTTTTAAAATATTTCTATGATAAAAATTACCATATCAAAAATTACTTCTTACATCTAAATCCTCCATTCCCCAATTACTATTTTAAAAAATTTTTAATTTTTGGCTGGAAAGATGGCTCAGCAGTTAAGAGCACTGATGTTCTTCTGGAGGTCCTGGGTTCAATTCTCAGCAACTATAGGGTGGCTCACAGCCATCTGTAAAGGGATATGATGTCCTCTTCTGGTGTGTCTGAAAAGAGTTACAGTGTCATATACATAAAATAAATGAATCTTTTTTAAAAAAATTAATTTTTTGCTTTTAACACCAAGTTTTTCTGTTGTATTTTGCTTTATCACCAGGATATTTTGCGAAGGTCAGACAGAAAGGATGGGAAAAAGGCTGAGAATCGGCCAGGTGAGCTTATTTGCTGGTTAGGATGTCCTGTCCTTAAGGATATTTGAAAGCAAACATTCATAATTGCTGAGTTAGAAGGTGACCCTCAGTAGATCCTTTATGAAGTTCTCAGAGTTTCTAGAAAAGACAAGAACTACCCAGCGTAAGATACATAGTCAAGCCGGGCATGGTGGCGCACGCCTGTAATCCCAGCACTTGGGAGGCAGAGGCAGGCGGATTTCTGAGTTCGAGGCCAGCCTGGTCTACAGAGTGAGTTCCAGGACAGCCAGGGCTACACAGAGAAACCCTGTCTCAAAAAAACCAAAAAAAAAAAAAAAAAAAAAAAAAGATACATAGTCAAAGTACTTTGACCCCCAGGGCATTGTGAAAATCTTGGTTCAGTTTTTATGGCAGTCAAATTTTAGTATGACGGTATAGCCTCAGAGGAGAGTGGGTAGTGGGCTTAAGGATCTCCTCTTGGAGGCCGTTTATATTGGTAAACCATCAGCTAGGCAAAGACAGGCTGAAGTAGGGAAAAGCAATTCAGCTTACCTTCAGTTTGGGGGCAACTGAAGCTTGGACTGGTTGTAGAATTACAGAATTGAGCTGAGGTAGTTGACTTGTATGCCCCCCAACCCCTTCTTCAGAACAGTCCCTCAGTATGTAATTCAGGACGGCTTGGAGCTACGGAGTGACGGACCAACAGGCATTTATTGTTTTGTTTTGTTTTTCAAGACAGGGTTTCTCTGTGTAGCTGGGGCTGTCCTGGAACTCACTCTGTAGACCAGGCTGGCCCTCGAACTCAGAAATCCGCCTGCCTCTGCCTCCCAAGTGCTGGGATTACAGGCATGCGCCATCACGCCTGGCTCCAACAGGCATTTATGGTCAGCTTTTTCTTTCTTCTTTAACAAACAACAAAAGAAAACAAAACCTACAAAACAAAACAATCCCCAAATTGCTAAATTCCACAAATAAAACATCGATAAAAAGTTCCAGATGGGGACTGGAGAGGAGCAGTTTTTGCTGTTTTTACAGAGGAGCAGGGGTGGGTTTCCAGCACTCATAGGGCAGCTTACAGCTTTACAGCTGTGACTCTCATCTCAGTCCCTGGGGGAGCCAATGCCTTCCTGGGTACCAGGCACACACCCGCTTGGCGAACATATATGTAGGCAATCACTCACTTTCTTTTCTTTTCTTTTTTTTTTAAATCTAGGAGTTGGAAAGATGGCTCAGAGATTACGCCCTGGCTGCTTTTCCAGAGGACCCACCTGGTGGCTCACGACCATCTGTAACTCTACTTCCTGAGGAACCGATATCCTCTTCTGACCTCTGAGGACACTGTACACACATGGTGCATAGATTTACTTGTAAGCAAATGCCCAATACACGTAAAATAAATAAAAGTCTTTAACGCATCTCTTTAAAGTTCAAATAGTACTGGTGTGAGAGGTTACACCTAGTTTGGCAGATTTCAAGGAGCTCAAGGTCAATTTATCCTTCATAGCGTGTTTTAGGCTAGCCTGGACTACAGTTGGGTTAACTGAATGAGACCTCAAACAAAGATCCTACAAGATAGGACACAGTGGATAACATAGTCTTTTATCCAAGAAGCAAAGGGCATTGGCATCGTTGAGAATGGCCAAGAGCAGGAGGAGAACTTCAGTTTCTATATCTCTGCAAAGCTTCCCTGCTTCAAAAGACAAATGGAAAACAAACTTTAAAAGAGATAGGACTAGGTAGGCATCTGGGAGACTACATTCTCCAGCATGCATTGCTGCTCTAGGGCGCAGACAGTGATGGAACATATCACATTACTTTGGCGACAGGAATAGGCGGGGCGTGCGACTACATAACCCAGGATGCAAAGAACCTCAACTTTGCCCGGCGTCTGACGCTTTCTGATGGCTGGTGATCCTTGCTAAAGAGATCCGAGGCGAGGACAATGATTCCGCTGGGAACCCGCACAGACTCTCGGACCGTGACATTTCGAAAGACGAAGGAAAGTAGAGGAGGACTGCATCACCCTGTCTCTAAGTTAGAGTAGTTTGTGCGCAGGGTGGCAATGCATTAACGGGCTCCCTTCCGTATTTTTTGTTTCCCGGAGGCAATGACCAGCCAGTCCCCATAGGTCGAACTCCTCGAAGGCAGATGGATGTCTTCCAGCCCCAAATCGAAGTTCCCAACGTTTACCCATTGGCTCGCACCAGCGCTGGCGCCCGGGCTCGGAGCCAGTCCCTTAGGGCTGATGAGCGGCAATTGGCCTGAGCCCGCAAAATAGGAGTCTGGATTGGTAGTTGCTAGCAGGAGCTCGGTTTCTTCCTCGACTTCTGCGAGTGATTAGTGTGTGATTGGTTTAAATCCGCGGGTACCTGTTGGCGATTGGACGGCAGTTGCGGTCAGCGTGCGGCCATTGGCTGGCGCTAGGGCCATCCCTCCACCAGCGGGCAGCGAATGGTGAAATGGGAACTGGGAGGGGAAAGGCCGCGACGTGAGCGCGCGACCTCGGGCGCCATTTTGTCGAGAAACAAGCGGAGTTAACCGAAGAGGGGGGTCGAGGAGAGCCGGAGACGAGGACCCAGGAGTTTCCTGTGTCCAGCGCTGCCGGAGCCGCCTGAGGTGAGGCAGGCTGGGGCTGGGGTTGGGGGTGGCCGAGGCTGGGAGTGTCAAGCTCGGGACGCGGGTCCGGGTGGGAGCGGTAGCAGGGGTGGACCGGGGACCATTGGAAGCAGCCTTTCCCGGAGCGTCGGGGACTCGGGCTGCCGAGGCGGAGACGTGGAGCCAGGCGGGACGGGACGGACTCGGCCCGCTCGCGGCGCCTTTGCTCTCTGGAGACGAAAGACCGGTGCGCACGTTCCTGGATTCGGAGCGCCGGGCGCGGGTGAGCCCCGGAGCGGCTCGGCCTGGGGCCTGGAGGCTTCGAGGATGGCGGCGGAGGTGGCAGTTCGGATCCCAGGGCCTCGGCTCGTCGCGCGCGCAGGCTGCACCCTCCTCTGAGCGCACGAGCTCCTCAACTGCCCCTTTGCTCCCGGGCGCCCGGATTGGGGGGCGATGGGTACGGACCGCCCGCGGCCTAGGTCCACGGCGGGCTGGGGACCGCTTTGGAGAGGCTGCCGACCCGTAGCGCTTTCCGGGGACTCGCTCCTCTCCTTCGCCCCCAGCACGTTGTCAAGCCCCCCGCTTTCTGCTGGTTGGCGGTGGGAGGGGCGGGCGGGAGCGAGTACTTCCGTGTTACTTCTGCCACAGGTTTTTTTGTTCCACTCGCGCGCCCCGGCGCTCGCGCTTTCTAGCCAGTCGGTCCCCCTCTAAGTCACCTAGGTCCCTGTGCGGTCGGTAGTGTTGGTTCTGCCTGTCCACCCCACCGGCCACCCGGCAGATGGCCACCAGTGAGCAGATTGCTTATAGGTCTTGAAGTTGGTGCAGGTCTTGGAGAGGTTTGAAGCCTAAGGCTAAACCCCTTTGGCCATGCCACCAGGTCTGGGAGTTCACCCACCTGTGCTCACAGACATTACTTGCAGGAGGAGGGCTTTTTAGGTTTTAAAAAAAGCGCTTTTCAAAGCGTTGCATGTAAAATTAAATTTTATGAGAGGTAAACGTTCTTCCGAAGTCACCTCGACAAATACTACACTTCCACCTTCTGTGGACATTTAATCCAGGCGAGCCTTGTATCCGTGAGCTCTAGCCCCAGAGGTCGAGTTTTTTGGGGGGCCTTTTTTTTCTCTCTGTTAACCGAGTAACAGTGCTTGAGTACTCCCGTTTTGTTACAGTTCGATCCCTGATCCCTTGTGATTACAATGGCGATAAAAAAAAAAAAATCAGCCAAAAATTGAGTAAGCATACTCCTTATTAGAGAAAATACCATCATTTCCCTCATGACCCCTCTCCTTGGAAAAGAAGTAGGGATCCATGTGTGAAAATGGTGGAAGTATAAACGGGATCTGTTTGAAGTGATGTGTGAGGACATTACAGATGGTTGTCCATTGCAGGAAAACGGGCTGATGATAGCAAGCAGTGTCTTCACCTGAATGGTAGTATGTTAGTAAAGGTTCTTGTTGCAGGCAGAAGGGCTGACTGGAAATTTGGTTCTTTTCCACCTGGTCCTGGCTGTTTGGTGGAAACAAGTCTAGAATTGAAGCACAAAAAACCCCTGACCTTTAGCTGGGTGTGGTGACACTGGCTCTCATAGTCCAGCAGAACAGAATGGGGCATGAGGCTCATTGTGATTTCTTTACAGCCTAAGCTACATATTACAACCTTGTCTCAACAAAACAGTGGAAAAAACCAAAGACTGGGTAGGGGGATCTGAGTCACTGAGACCTAGAAGTAGTTTTTTAAACCCAAGATTAACATTTGTTGAATAACACGCGCGCGCACACACACACACACACACACACACACACAGAGAGAGAGAGAGAGAGAGAGAGAGAGAGAGAGAGTGTGTTTAGTATTCTTGTGCCACAGTTCATATGTGGAGGTCAAAGAATATCAGGAGTCAATATTCTTACTCTTAAATTTCTTTTAAAGATTTATTTGGGCTGGGTGGTGGTGGCGCACGCCTGTAATCCCAGCACTTGGGAGGCAGAGGCAGGTGGATTTCAGAGTTCGAGGCCAGCCTGGTCTACAGAGTGAGTTCCAGGACAGACAGGACTACACAAAGAAACCCTGTCTCAAAAAAAAAAAAAAAAAAAAAAAAAATTGCTCCCCCCCCCCTTCATGTTTTTTGAGACAGGGTTTCTCTGTATAGCCCTGGCTGCCCTGGGACCACTCTGTAGACCAGGCTGGCCTCGAACTCAGAAATCCACCTGCCTCTGCCTCCCAAGTACTGGGATTAAAGGCGTGTGCCACCACTGCCCGGCTAGATTTATTTATTATATGTAAGTACACTGTAGCTGTCTTCAGACACACCAGAAGAGGCGGACAGATCTCGTTATGGATGGTTGTGAGCCATCATGTGCTGGGATTTGAACACAGGACCTTTGGAAGAGCAGTCAGTGTTCTTACCCGCTGAGCCATCTCTCCAGCCCCGACTCTTAAATTTCAAGGATGGATCTCAGGTCCTCATGCTTGTGTGGCAAATGCTTTTACCTTCTGAGCCATCTTGAGGCCCTTAACGATTATAGTCTTAGAAGTTGGCGTTGGCTTCTTTTTTTTTTTTTTCCGTGACATTTTATTACATTTGTGTCATATGTATGTGTACCATGTGCATGCCCGGTACCTGAAGAGTTTAGAAGAGGGCATTGGCTCCCTTGGAACTGGGGCTGTGGGTGGTTTGGAACCTATGCCACCTATAAGGTGTGGGTCTTAGTAGCTTGGGACCTCTGCAAGAGCAGCAAGGGGTCTCTTGGTTTTTTTTGTTTTTTGTTTTCTTTTTCGAGACAGGGTTTCTCTGTGTAGCCCTGGCTGTCCTGGAACTCACTCTGTAGACCAGGCTGGCCTCGAACTCAGAAATCAACCTGCCTCTGCCTCCCAAGTGCTGGGATTAAAGGCGTGCGCCACCACCGCCGCCCGGCTTAAGGGGTCCTTAACTTGCTGAGACATCTCTCCAGCACTTTGCTTTGAGACAAGATACTGCTCTTGTAGTTAGGGTAGACTCAAGTTCAGAGCCCTCTTGGCTCAGTTTACAAAGTAACCCTGTTACAGTATAGCAATGTTGGATTATAGATACTCGAAGACTCATCACCATATGCCCTAACCATGTTCTGTCTCTTTAATAAAAACACATTTATTGTGTGAGGTTTTATGTTGGTATGGTGAGCACACACTACAGTATTCATATCAAGGTTAGAGGACAACTTTCAAGAGTGGTTTCTCGTCTACTGTTTGGGTCCCAAGCATAGAACACAGGTTGTCAGGCTGGGGGGAGGGGCGGGGGGGGCAGAGGCTGTGCCTCTACCTACTGGTGGGCTGCACTTGTTATCATTTGATGCTTCTTGAATTAACAAAAATAGTGTCTGCCCTTTTGAAATGGCATGTTTGCTGACACTCACACTATATGTGTTGTTGGGGATTGAACCGAAGACCTTAGCATGCTAGCTAGGCAAATGCTCTGCCCCTGAGTTACATGCTTTGCTTGCTCTTTGTCCCCCACCCCCACTCCCCAAGGACTCCTGAAGCATAGGCTAACCTTGGCCTTGTCCTCCTGCCTCCCAAATGCTGAAATTACAGGTGTGTGCCATCACTTCTGTTTTGGGTTTATTATTTGTTTTGTTTGTTTATGTAGAGGCAGAATTTCTCTGTGTGGCCCTGGCTGTCCTGGAACTAACAAAGTTTGTATACAGGGTAGGCCTCAGCTCAGAGATCTTCCTGCTTCTTCCAAGCTCCGCGATTAAAGGTTTGCCACCACCTGGCATGTTTTGGTATATTTTTAATAAAAGATATATGTGGCCGGGTGGTGGTGGGGCACGCCTGTAATCCCAGCACTTGGGAGGCAGAGACAGGTGGATTTCTGAGTTCGAGGCCAGCCTGGTCTACAGAATGAGTTCCAGGACAGCCAGGGCTACACAGAGAAACCCTGTCTCGAAAAACAAAAACAAAACAAACAAACAAAAAGAATTAGGTGAAACCATGGGCCTCAGGCCTGTAACTCCAGCACTGAGGCTCAGGCAGGAGGATCAGGAGTTCAAGACCAGCTTCAACTCATAGTTTTCCTTAGTACAGGAGATCCTGTTTCAAGGGGGAAAAAGAGAATTAGCTGAAACACTTTTTAAATGACACTGAATAAGTTTTCCTGTTTCAAAGTGAAATCCTAAAGAGGTTTTTGTTTTGTGGTTCTGGGCATTGTACCTGGGATCTAGTATATACTAGGGAGTCTTCTGCTAAACTACAGTCCTAGCTTCCAGTGCATATTATGTTAAGATTTCATTAATAGGAAGCTCAACAATGCTTTTCTCTTGGTTCACAGTTTTATTACATAATGCTGGTTTGGAAGCCAGAACACAACTTTGTAGGAGTCACTTCTCATCTGACGGGTCCTGAGAATTGAAATCAAGTTATCAGTCTTTTTCCATCCAGGCACCTCACTGTTTTGTTTTTATCTTGAGGTGGGGGGGGTCTCACTATGTATTGCACTAGCAGTAGAACATACTGGCCTGGATCTCACAGTGACCCAGCTCTTGGGTTGGGATTAAGGGTACTAGCCACCAGACTGGATGGCTCACTGTTCTAAAGCATATTTCAAAGGCCAAAATGCTCCTCACTGTGCCTGTGTTAATATTTACATGTTTGTAAGAATATAGCAAAGTCATTCACTGAAAAGTGTTTTTTTTTTGTTTTTGTTTTTGTTTTTGTTTTTGTTTTTTTTGGAGACGGCGTTTCTCTGTGTAGTCCTGGCTGTCCTGGAACTCACTCTGTAGACCAGGCTGGCCTCAAACTCAGAAATCCACCTGCCTCTTCCTCCCAAGTGCTAGGATTACAGGCGTGCACCACCACGCCCAGCTTGAAAAGTGGTTTTTGAGAAGGTAGTAATTAATTAGTCTGAGATCCTGTGTTAGGGTTTCTGCAGGCAGCCTCTGGAAGGGTAGAGCAGTGTAGGCTTAAAGAAGTTCATTTCCAGTGCTTGGAGATGGTTCAGTGGGTAAAGTTGGGAGCAGACAGAGTTGTCCATTGATCGTCACATATTTGCTCTGCATGGGTTAGACACACATATAATTTAATTTCAAGCCAAGGTAGGAGAACCCATAGTAAGATCCTATCTTGGAAAACCAGGTTTTCATAATAAGATCTCTTATTATAGGATCTCCCAAACTAAGAGCCTATCTTCAAAAATCAAAACATTTCAGTCTTTTCATTGTGGGAAGTTCAACTTCTAGGGTGTGGCTTAATTTTGTTATACTTGTTAAAATGCAATTCCTGAAGATTGAATTAATGAGATAATAAACTGTAGGGGAAAGTTGGTTGGGATGGTATGTCTGCAATCCATTCACTAAGGAGGCTGAGACAGTAATATCTTATTGTAAGCCAACATGAAGGTGCAAAATGAGAGCCTGTCTCAAACATAGAGCTTTGTTATATGGGGGGTGATGGTCACCTAATTACATGAGACGCTGAGGAATAGATGCAACTTTGAAGAACACTACAAAGACTGTTTAAATGCAGGCACAAATGGCCTTGGCATTAGTGTGGCTGTCAGGACAACCTCAAGGGCTGGCCTTCACCTCCCACTTTAACAGTCTCTGTTTTCTACTGCATATGCCTGGCCAGCTGGCCCACCAGTTCTGGAATTCTGTCTTTACCAGGGTTAGGATGGACACTACAGTCCCTGGCTTTTACTGTGAGTTTTGGAGATGTGAATTCAAGTCCTTATAAGCAGCTAGGAAGCACTTTTAGCCAGCTCATTATGTAAATTTTCTTTGGAAATAGAGCCACCTTGTGTAGTTTTGGCTAATTTGGAATTTGTGATGTGAACAGGCTCACCTCAGAGTTGGAATACTCTTCCCATGTGCTGGGATGTACCAAGCACTGTCTTCCTTTTTGAAGACTTCCTTTATGAAGTGTTTTGCCTGTGTGTATATATGTGCATGCCCTTAAGAAGGGTTAGATCCCCTGGAGCTAAGTTGTAGGTGAGCTGCTAGCTGCTGGGTGTGGGTGTTGGGAAGTGAGTCTGAGTTCTGTTGGAGCAGAAGTGCTCTGACCGTGCCACCTCCACCTCCACCTCCACCTCCAGCTTCAGTTTCAGTTTTCCTTCTCCCTCTTCCTTCTCTTTGTCTGAGATAGTGTTGCTGTGATCTAGCCTCTGCTGGCCTACAACTGGACCCTTCCTGACTTAGGCAGCCTGGGCATAGGAGTGCAACTCTGCACTGCCGTGTTTCCCTGTCTTTTGGGGTGAGAGGATCAGGGACTTAATTTGTATCCCTGGCTGACTTGGAATTCATTATGCAAACTAGGTGGGTGTCCACTTGACTGCCTCCCCCTCCCCTTTTCCCTCTTGCTCCAGCCCTGCTCACTCTGGCCTATAGGTTTGTTTGTTGGTTGGTTATTACAGATGGTTGTGAGCCGCCATGTGGTTGCTGGGATTTGAACTGACCTCTGGAAGAGCAGTCTGCTTTTAACCTCTGAGCCATCTCACTAGCCAGACTGCCCTTTGAGTGCTGTGATTAAAGGCTTGTTTCATTGTGCCTAGTTTGCTTCTAAAGTGTTTAAGAAGTCTTGATGGTGGGAGGGGCTGCAATAAAAGAATACCTACTCTCAGGCTTGTTTGGTTTTGTGTATTTTAGGGAGTTAGCCATAGTCCTTTCAGAATTTACTGGATTACGTGTGTGTGTGTGTGTGTGTGTGTGTGTATGTGTGTGTATGTGTGTGTATGTGTATCCTCACCCCAGACAAGGTATCTTTTTTCTTTCTTCTTTTAATTAAAAGATTTATTTTAGAGCCGGGTGTGGTGGCACATGCCTGTGATCCCAGCACTCTGGGAGGCAGAGGCAGGTGGATTTCTGAGTTTGAGGCCAGCCTGGTCTACAGAGTGAGTTCCAGGACAGCCAGGGCTACACAGAGAAACCCTGTCTCAGGAAAAAACAAAAACAAAACAAAACAAAAAAAGATTTATTTCATTTCATGTGAATACAATGTCATTCTCTTCAGACACACCAGAAGAGGGCATCAGATTCTATTACAGATACCTGTGAGCCACTGAGTGGTTGCTGGGAATTGAATCTAGGACCTCTGGAAGAGCAGTCAGAGTACTCTTAATACTGAGCCATCTCTAGTAGACAAGGTTTCTCTGTAATATCCTTGGCTGGAATTTGCCTTGTAGACCAGGCAGGCCTTGAACTCAGAGATCCATTTGCCTCTCTGTTTAAGTTCTGGGATTAAAGGCATGTGCATCACCATGTCCAGCTGTATACAGTTGCTTCTTTTTTTTTTTTGTTTTTTTTTTTGTTTTTTTTTTTTTTTTTTTTGTTTTTCGAGACAGGGTTTCTCTGTGTAGCCCTGGCTGTCCTGGAACTCACTCTGTAGACCAGGCTGACCTCGAACTCAGAAATCCGCCTGCCTCTGCCTCCCAAGTGCTGGGATTAAAGGCATGCGCCACCACTGCCCGGCTACAGTTGCTTCTTAATGCTAGAAAACTTGGTGATCTTGAATAGGTTGAATTGAATTATCTTGCTCAGGGTTCTACATTCACCCACAGTGAAGATATTTGCATGGTCTTTAACAACAACAGAAGCCAACAATAAAGTAGTATTTTTTTTATGGGTGCTTTTCCCATGCGTATGCCTGTGCACATATGTGTCTGGTTCTCTTAAAGACCAGAAGGGAGGCATCATATTCCCAAAACTGGAGTTAATCAGTTGAGAAGCTGCCACATGGGTGTTGTGAATAAAACCCAGGTTCTTTGGAAGAATAGCCATTGCTGTTAACCACTGAGCCATCTCTACAATGCCTTATCTGCTTGTTCTTGAAGCAAGGAGACAGGTGTACAGACAGGTTCTTATGGCACTTCTTGAATTGTGGTCTTAGATATAGTTGAGGTAATCCTGGTGGATGATACTGGTTCTCTGCATATTTATTCATGCTCATCACCACACTCAACAGGCTCGTCCCTCAGATGGAGACTTAGCAGTGAGAGAGCATCTTGAAGGGTAGACCAGTATTTTTATTGTACTAAGGGAGCCGTTTTATTCCAGAAGGGTCCTCTTGTTTTGAAAGCACATGGGCTGCTTTTGATAAGCACTTGTTCTGAACATCTGCTTTCTTCTCTACAGCCTGAAAAAAGTATGGCGTCCCAGGTCCAGGTTTCCTTTCCTGGGGAATGGTGGGAGGGGAAGAGAGAGACAGTCAGACAAGACAGACACACTGTCTTTGGACATGAGTGTACTTGAAGGTAATGTAGGTCAGGGATAACTGTGGGTGTCAGTGTTTTTCTTTCACTTTGAGCCAGGATCTCTTTGTTTACTGTTAGTCTGTGCTAGACTAGCTGGTCTAGGAGCTTCAGGGGATTTCTCACCCCTCCCTACCATCTTGCTATTGGAGCATTGGGATTACAGACACCTGCAACCACGGTCAGCTTTATGTGGGCTCAGGGGAGTTAAACTCAGCTCCTAATGCTTATGAAGCATGTGCTTTACCTGTGTAGTCATTGCCCAGCCCTGATTTTTAGAGTGTGTGTGAGTGTGAGACAGACAGACACACACACACACACACACACACACACACACGACTGACTTGACTGTAGAGGCCAGGGGTGTTAGATCCCTTGTAGCTGGAGTTACAGGTGGCTGTGAGCTGACATGGGACCTGAATTTAGATTCTGGGAGAAGCAAGTGCTTTCAACCATTGAACCATCATCCCAGCCTTCCTAAAAATATTTCTTACATGGGGCATTTCCAAGCCCAAGAACAGAATTTTTTTCTTTAAAGCTTTTTTTTGTGTTTGTTTTGTTTTTTGAGACAGGGTTTCTCTGTGTAGCTGTGACTGTCCTGGAACTCACTCTGTAGACCAGGCTGACCTCGAACTCAGAAATCCACCTGCCTCTGCCTCCCAAGTGCTGGGATTAAAGGCGTGTGCCACCACTGCCTGGCTAAGATTTTTTTATTGTATAAGTACACTGTAGCTGTCTTCAGACACACCAGAAGAGGGCATCAAATCTCATTACAGATTGTTGTGAGCCACCATGTGGCTGCTAGGATTTGAACTCAGGACCTTCAGGAGGGCAGTCAGTGCTCTTAACCACTGAGCCATCTCACCAGCCCCCAAGAATTGAATTATTAAACATTCAAAATGTTTTATTTTTTATTGGGGCAGGTACTTTGCCAGCTCCAGTGTCCCTTTGGAGATGGGAGACAGCATGTGGGAATTGGTTCTCTTCCCCATGTGGCTCCCAGGTATCCAACTTAGGTCTTCATGCTTTGTGGCAAGTACTTACTAAGCCATCTTACAGGCTCAAGAACACATAATTAAAGAGAGAATGCATGTGTCATGGAATACATAGTGCACGTCAGAGGACTGCCTAAGGGGCTGTTGTCTCATCACATTGGCAGTGCTTTTACTGTGGAGGCATCCTATGGACTAGGACACCTTCCTTCCTTCCTTCCTTCCTTCCTTCCTTCCTTCCTTCCTTCCTGTTTTTCGAGACAGGGTTTCTCTGTGTAGCCTTGGCTGTCCTGGAACTCACTCTGTAGACCAGGCTGGCCTCAAACTCAGAAATCCACCTGCCTCTGCCTTCCTAGTGCTGGGATTAAAGGCGTGTGCCACCACCGCCTGGCGAAATTTTTTTTTTGGGAGGTGGGGGTGGGGGTTGAGACAGGGTTTCTCTGTGTAGCGTTGGCTGTCCTGGAACTCACTCTGTAGACCAGGCTGGCCTTGAACTCAGAAATCCACCTGCCTCTGCCTCCCAGAGTGCTGGGATTACAGGCGTGCGCCACCACTGCCTGGCCAGAAGAGTTTTGATCCTGTGGATCTGGACTTTTAGAAGGCCTTATGTGGGTGCTGAGAACAGAACTCGGATCCTCTAGAAGAGCAGTATGGACTTCTAACTTCTGAGCCATCTCAGCCCCAAGCTAGGTTTTAATTTATCTCTGGTGATCAAAATTAATTGGCACTAATTTGTTCAAATATACTGACCTAGTTTTTTTGTTTGTTTGTTTGTTTGTTTGTTTGTTTGTTTTTGGTCTTTGAGACAGGGTTTCTCTGTTTAGCCCTAGCTGTCCTGGAACTCTGTAGACCAGGCTGGCCTTGAACTCAGGAATCCACCTGCCTCTGCCTCCCAGAGTGCTGGGATTACAGACGTGTGCCACCACCGCCCGGCTACTGACCTAGTTTTTAAATATTTGTATGTAGCCTTTTTGAGTCCTTACATGTCTTTGGTTTAGTGACTAATTTCTACCTTCCAACACACACATACACACACACACACACACTTTTTCCTTTGAGAGAAAGGGTCTCGCTTTCTGGGCCTGTCTGGCGTGGATCTGGTTTTGTAGAATGGACTGGGTTCCATCTGCTTCTGCCTCTGGAGTGCTGGAGTTAAGGTGTCACCACATCTGGACATGGTACTCAGCATATTACAAGTTGATAAACAGTTCTACTTTCTCTACACTGGCTCTACACCTAAGCACCCTCCCCCTTGTCCCCTACCCCCAATGCCCCCGTTCCCCCAAGTAGCCTGGACTACAGATATACACCATCCCATTTTACCTCATAATTTCTTTATTAAGTTTTTTATTTAAAAAAAAAAAAGATTCTATTTTAAGAGTGTGAATGTTTTGTGTGTACCATACTATGCCTGGTCCTCACTGATGGTTGTGAACCACCGTGAGTGCTGGGAATTAGAGGCAGGTCTAAGAGCAGCAACTGGTTTTTACCTCTGAGTCATCTCTCCAGCCCCTTGGTTTATTAGGATTACTGTTGGAGCTCTGTCTTCAGTTATGTATCTTTTGGGTTGGTTTTTTTTTTTTTTTTTTTTTTTTTTTTTTGATTTTTTTCGAGACAGGGTTTCTCTGTGTAGTCCTGGCTGTCCTGGAACTCGCTCTGTAGACTAGGCTGGCCTGGAACTCAGAAATCTGCCTGCCTCTGCCTGCCAAGTGCTGGGATTACAGGCGTGAGCCACCACACTGCCTGGCTTTGTTTTTGTTTTTTAAGATAGAGTCTTACTATGTAGTCATCCCACCTTTTAGAACTATGTAGATCAAATTAGCCTTGAATTCAAGTCCTCCTGCCTGTTTTCCTGAGAGCTGGGATTGAAGGTGTACACCATAACACTCTGCCCTTGTGATAGATACATCATGTTACCAGTAACCGTATTGATACATGAAGGGTGTATAAAGACATCTCTTGAATGGGCCTCAGAGACAAAACATTTTCACACTTTGACTACATTGTTTTTTTTAACAGATGTATTTACTTTGTATGAATGTTTTCCTTGCAAGTATGTATCTTTTCCATGTGTGTGCCAGGTGCTCTCAGATCAAAAGAGGATGTTGAATCTTCTGGAAGTGGAGTTAGTGGGTGGTCCTGAGCCACCACTATTTGGGTGTTGGGAATAGTCTTAAGTATCTTCAGCAACTACTCTTAAAACTGCTGAGACAGTTTTACAGCCATTTGTCTGCCTTTTTAAAAAACCCTCATCTTTCAGTGGGGCATGGTGATGCCACCTGTAATTGTTGCCCTCCAGGTTGAAGTGGGACACACCAGAAGAGGGCATCAGATCCCATTACAGATGGTTGCTGGGAATTGAACTCAGGACCTTTGCAAGAGCGGTCAGTGCTCTTAAACGCTGAGCCATCTCTCTAGCTCCAAATTCAACCTCCTCCTCCTCCTCCTCCTCCTTTTTTTTTGTTTTTTTGTTTTTTTGTTTTTTTGTTTTTCAAGACAGGGTTTCTCTGTATAGCCCTGGCTGTCCTGGAACTCACTCTGTAGACCAGGCTGGCCTTGAACTCAGAAATCCGCCTGCCTCTGCCTCCCAGAGTGCTGGGATTACAGGTGTGCGCCACCACTGCCTGGCCAAATTCAACCTTCTTAATGCTGCAATATAGTTCCTTATGTTGTATAGTTCCCCAGTCATAAAGTTGTTTTTGTTGCTGTTATTTTGGTACTATTATTAATAGTAATGTAAATATTTTTGAAAATAGGGACTTGCCAAAGGGGTCATGATCTACTGCTCTATAATATTGATATTACAGAAGTGTGCCATCACGCCAAATTGTCAGTGTTCTACCATTTTGCCCATACAGCATGGTCAAATTAAGAAGCGAAAGAGAATGGTATGACTGTGCGGTAGGTTAGTGTGGTTGTTTCCTTTTTTTTTTTTTTTTTTTTTTTTCTTTTTTCCTTTTGGATTTGGTTTTTTCGAGACAGGGTTTCTCTGTATAGCCCTGGCTGTCCTGGAACTCACTCTGTAGACCAGGCTGGCCTTGAACTCAGAAATCCACCTGCCTCTGCCTCCCAGAGTGCTGGGATTATAGGCGTGCGCCTCCATTGCCCGGCTCCTTTTTTTTTTTTTTTTTTTTTTTAAAGATTTATTTATTTACTATATGTGAGTACACTGTAGCTGTCTTCAGACACTTTTTCTGCTCTCTCTGGCCCTGCTCACTCCCAAAGATTGATTTATTTATTATATGTAAGCACACTGTAGCTTATCTTTAGACACACCAGAAGAGGACATCAGATCTCATTATGGATGGTTGTGAGCCACCATGTGTTTGCTGGGATTTGAACTCAAGACCGTCCGAAGAGCAGTCATTGCTCCTAACTGCTGAGCCACCTCTCCAGCCCAGTGTGGTTGTTTCCTATAGACAGTTATTTCTAATGAAACTATTCTAGTGGCACACTCAACAAATCCTATGAGGTTTAGAAGGATGCATAAATGTGTTTCTAAGGGATGGAGTAGACTTGTTTCTTTTATTATTTTTTTAAGAGAGAGTGTATGTGTGTTGTGTGTATGTTTATTTTTGTGCAGGTGCCTGTAGAGGCCAGAGGAAGAGTTGTGAGCTGCCTGGTATGGGTGCCGGGAATTGAACTAAGATCCTCCTGAAGAGCTTTACATGCTTTCTTGTTTTTTCAAGACAGGGTTTCTCAGTGTTCTTTTTTTTTTTTTTTTAAATGTGTGTGTGTGTGTGTGTGTGTGTGTGTGTGTGTCTACACATACACACACACATATGAGACTTATTTTTAGATCACGTGTGTTGGTGTTTTTGCCAGCATGTGTGTCTGTGTGAGGGTGGGTGTCAGACTCTACTGCCAAGTGGGTGCTAGGAGTTGAACTTTGGTGCTCTGGAAGAGCAGCCAGTGCTCTTAACTGCTGAGCTGTCTCCAGCCCTGGTCTATCTACATGGCCATCTCTCTAGCCCCCTTTGATTGTTGTTCTTCAGGGTTTGGTTTTGCTAATTTTTTAAGTGTTGATGTGTATTGTGGCCTGTTTTTAGGAGCTCCTTTTCTTGTATCCTCTTTTGCAGGGAACTCAGACTTGTTAGCAAGTGTTTCACCTGCACAGTCTAAGAGCCAGCTCAGTGATTAAGATTCCAGAGGGTCTGGGTTCACATGGCAGGTCACAACCCATCTGTAAACTCTAGTTTCAGAGAATCTGATACCTTTTGCCCATGGTGCCCAAACATACAAGCAGACAAAGCATCCTTGCATAAAATAAAAATACTTAAAGAATTATAAGGTGGTAGCACACACCTTTATCAGCCCTCAAAAGATAGGAATTTCTGAGTTTGAGTGCAGCAGGGTCTACAGAGTGAATTCTAGGAAAGCCAAGACAACAGAGAAGCCCTGTCTCAAAAACCTAGTTTTTATAAAAGATTAAAAATGGCAACAAAGCAAAGAAAAAAACCTCTAAAACCAAACAATTGTCCCCCAAGACAAAACAGGTAAAGCTTTGTGGAGAGTGGAGAGCTTGTTAGCAGTTTTTTTTTTTTTTTTTTTTTTTTTTAGTTTTGTATTACTGTATTCAGAACAGATACAGTATATAACAAAATGTTGTGATCTAAATTATGGATACATTTATGGGACTAGAGCTTAACTGGAAGTTAGTGTATGCTATAGAAGCTGGTAAATTAAAATTTACATTAATTGGAATTCATGGGCCAGTGAGATGATTTGGTGACTAAAGGCATTTACTGCAAGGATGATTTTTTTTTTTTTTTGGTTTTTTTGAGACAGGGTTTTTCTGTGTAGCCCTGGCTGTCCTGGAACTCACTCTGTAGACCAGGCTGGCCTCAAACTCAGAAATCCACCTGCCTCTGCCTCCCAAGTGCTGGGATTACAGGCGTGCGCCACCATGCCCAGTTTGCAAGGATGATTTTGATCCTGAGATCCACCTATGACCTACCATCTTAGTGGTGGGCAGACAGAGCTGACTCCTACAAGCTGGACCTGAACTCAGATTCACCTGCCTCCGCCTCTGCCTCCAAGTGTGTGCTACCATGCCTGCCTGGCACAGGGTGACTGAGGTTTTCATTTTTCTTTTTTTTGTTTGTTTGTTTTTGTTTTTGTTTTCTGTTTGCAAGACAGGGTTTCTCTGGTATTAAAGGCGTGCCCCACCACTGCCCAGCTAATAAATCTTTGTTGTTGTTGTTTTTCTGAGACAGGGTTTCTCTGTGTAGCTCTGGCTGTCCTGGAACTCACTTTGTAGACCAGGCTGGCCTCGAACTCAGAAATCTTCCTGCCTCTGCCTCCCAAGTGCTGGGATTAAAGGCGTGCGCCACCACCTCCCGGCTTCATTTTTCATGTTCATTTTTTTTCCCACGGTTTTTAGCACTAAGAAGGTGACTTGGTGGTTACAGTGCTGCTGAGTAATCATGATGACCTGAGTATGGGTTTCAAGCTAGCATTTGGTCTGCAATCCCCTGGGGGTGTGCTGACCCAGAAATTTAGTATAACTCCTTTCCAGATTCAGTTGAGAGCCCAGTCTCCTCAAAAGGGGAAAATAGTGGACGATATCTTGACTTCACTCCTGATATACACATCCACACAAAACATTTCTCCCTGGTTCTCTGCAGGAGATAGATCTGAGAGATTAGTTACAAGTGTATGTCTTAGTAATT
The DNA here is from genome assembly GCA_964023405.1 of Apodemus agrarius. NCBI lineage: Eukaryota > Metazoa > Chordata > Mammalia > Rodentia > Muridae > Apodemus > Apodemus agrarius. The sequence continues at coordinate 38,882,443 of OZ030024.1, forward strand.
CTAGTGAAAAACAAAATGGTTATCAAATTTAAAGTTGTAAGGGAGGGGAGGTAGTTTAAGATCTTATGAGTAATTTAAAAGATAATAAGATCAGTTAAGATTGGGAAGACTTTGCAAACACATAACTAAAATAGAGAGGATCAAGGCTTTGTTTTGTTTTTAGACATATTGTGTGTTAGCTCTAGGAATTATGTAATATGTATCTGGACACCATAAAAGGGGCTTGAGCTAGCTGGAGGTAGAATTGGAGAATTAATAGTTCTGTAGTTTTTAAAATTATAGATTAAAGTAGATTACTAAAACAATACAGAGAAGAAGCCCGGCGTGGTGGCGCATGCCTCTAATCCCAGCATTTGGGAGGCAGAGGCAGGCGGATTTCTGAGTTCGAGGCCAGCCTAGCCTACAAAGTGAGTTCCAGGACAGCCAGGGCTACACAGAGAAACCCTGTCTCGAAAAAAACCAAAAAAGAAAAAAAAAAATCCAGTCTTGGGCTGGAGAGATGGCTCATCAGTTATTAAGAGCACCGACTGTTCTTCCAGAGGTCCTGAGAAGAATACAAAGCATACAGAGAAGAAAAGGCTGAGGTCTCTCTCTCCTTCCCCCCGGCCGCTGCCCCCCCCCCCTCCCCGGAGACAGCGTTTCTCTGTATAGCCCTGGCAGTCCTGGAACTCACTCTATAGACCAGGCTGGCCTCAAACTCAGAAATCTGCCTGCCTCTGCCTGCCTCTGCCTCCCAGAGTGCTGGGATTACAGGCGTGCGCCACCATGGCCCGGCTCTGAGGTCTCAATATGAGAACTAAGGCTAGTAAAGGAACCCAAAGAGAAATTATGTGGAATCAACAGACTAAATAAGTTAGTTTGGAGGGAGGGGAGTAGTCAGTCTTGTCATAGGTGACAGATCCCATTTCTTGGATCACACCAGGATCTGTGTGGGAGATGGGGGAGAGTGAAGGTTGTGATTGGTAGTGCTTTATGTTGGGTTCAATTCCAAGCACCTATGGGTTCTCAAATTGTCTGCAGACCAGGCACAGAGCTCATAGATATGCCTACTTCACACACCTGGTCCTAAATTTTTTTTTTTTTTGACTTTCGAGACAGGGTTTCTCTGTGTAGCTCTGCCTCCCAAGTGCTGGGATTAAAGGCACACACCACCACCGCCCGGCTTTCCTTTCCAATTTAAAAAAAAAATTAATTTGAAAATAAATTTTCAGTTTTTAGATACAGGGATTCTTTGTATTCTTGGCTGTCCTGGTACTCAACCTGTAGATCAGGCTGGCCTCAAACTTAAAGATATCTGCCATCCTCTGCTTTCCAAGTGCTGGGATTAAAGGTGTGAGCTACCTTTTTTTTTTTTTTTTTTTTTTAAGATCAGCCACTTCTTGGCTCTCCACTCATTCATTCATTCATTTTTGGAACTTAACAAGGCTGGCCTTGAATTCTCAACATCCTCTTGTCCTGGCTGCTGAGGGTCTAAATTATTCTTATCAGCACTTTCAACTTTGGCTTCTGGAGTTCTTGGTTGGCTTTCAATTAGCCATTTAAATTCTTACAAGATGTAACCTGAAATAAAACTTTAAGATTCTACAGCAATGTGGGAATTTAAACTCTTGGAAGATTAGTCTTTGAATTTAGAGCATGGCATTTTTATCCTACTGGTTGAGAAATCATAATTTGGGGGGGGGGTTAGATTTGGTTTTTTTTTTTGAGACAGGGTTTCTCTGTGTAGCCCTGGCTGTCCTGAAACTCACTCTGTAGACCAGGCTGGCCTTGAACTCAGAAATCCTGCCTGCCTCTGCCTCCCGAGTGCTGGGATTACAGGTGTGCACCACCACCGTCCGGCATACTTACTTTTAAAGTGTCCTTAATAACATTTTAAATGAGATGAACGTTTTTTAACCTTCCCCCCACAACTGAATTCTGGAATTTTGTTTTTAAACAGGTGCCATGTTTCAGAACAGAGTAAGACACTTGGTAAAGAACTGAAGACATTTACAGATAACAGAGATAGCCTGATTACAACGAACGCAGTAACCTGCCTCTGAGGTGACTAAAGGGGAATAATGGTGATTTTGCGCCGGGCTCGGCCGCCTGCTTCCGCCCCAACCAGCAATGAATCTTGACTCGCTCTCGCTGGCCTTGTCTCAAATCAGCTACCTGGTGGACAATTTAACCAAGAAAAACTACCGAGCCAGCCAGCAGGAAATACAGCATGTAAGTACTCTCTTCAGAATGTAAGCGGCAGAGAAACAAGAGCCCGTTGACAAGCGGGCAGCTCGTGTTGCTAGGCTGTGTGGCAGGTCATAACCTCTGCTTCTTTATGGTATTTTGCTTTAGGGCTGTACATAAAAGACCTTATACCAGTCTATGGTTTTATTCACAGCTTTTTTTTTTAATTGAACAAATATGAAGCCAGGTATAGTCACACAGGTATTTAATTCTAGCACTTGGAAGACAGGCAGGCGAATCTCAGCATTTGCTGCCAGTCTGGTCTGCATACTGAGTTCTTGGCCAGCCAACCAAGGCTCCAGAAAGAAACTGACAAAGAAACATAAATAACAAAGACTGGCTGGAGAGATGGCTCAGGATCGGATGCCCTCTTCTGGTGTGTCTGAAGTACGTATAATAAATCTTGGGGCCCAAGCAAACAGAGATTCTGAGTTCAGTTCCCACATGATGGCTCACAACCATCTGTACAGCTACAGTGTGTACTCATATACATAAAATAAATAAATCTTTAAAAAAAATAACAAAAAGCCCAATAAAGAAACATGATCTGACTGGGTTCAGTCTAGTTCTACCTTTTCCTCTTCAGTATTAAGAGGGAAGGGCTCAATGCCTGTTGTGTTTAAGAGTGAAGATGAACATTAGGGCTCCTTAAGCCCACATGAAAGCTGGGAAAGTGTGGCAGCCTGCCTCTAATTGCAGTTCTCTGAAGGCAGAGACAAGCTGCCAGACCAGCCATCATTGGTAAGCTCTGGGTTCAGCCACAGACCCTGCCCCAGTCAGTAAGGATTGGTGGGAGGATATCTGATGTCAGATGTGGACCTCTGTAGGCACCCTCACATTCATACAGCTGTGATGGTACCTGTCTGCACGTGCTCACAAATCCATGTACACATAAGAGGATGAAACTGAACTGGAAGGATAAGATTCTCAATAGTGGAGTGCCTGCTTAGCATGAGTTCAGTCAGTTATCTGTGTGCTTTCAGTCATCCTCTTGGGTATGAAGCTTTGATTCACAAGTAATGATGTTTAACATTTGTACTCCACTATCAATTTTTGCATCTTTGGAGAAGTACCTGTTAATTTTCCCCCCTCTGGAGCTGAGGAGATGGCTTTGCAGTAAGGAGCACCTGCTGTGCTTTCAGAGAACTGGGAGTTTGGTTTCTAGCACACACATTGGGTGACTTACAACTCCCTTAACTCCAGTTCCAGGGTATCTAATGTCTAAAAATAACTAATTTTATGTTTATGAGTGTTTTGCTTGCATGTACATCTGTGTGCCACACATATGTGAGTGCCTGTGGAGATTAATTAGAAGGCCCCTGGAGTGAGGGATGGTTGGAAGCCTCCATGTGGGTACTAGGAATTGAAAGCCCCTTCATCACATTCCCCCACCCCCTTCCCCTGGGTTTTGGAGACAGGGTTTCCTCTGTGTAGCCCTGGCTATCCTGGAACTCACTCTGTAGACCAGGCTGGCTTCAAACTCAGAAATCCCGCTTTCTTAAAGATTTATTTCTTTGTTTTTGTTTTTTTAAACAGTTGTTGTTTTTAATATTTGTTGATTTATTTATGAGTACCTGGCTTTGTATCTATGGCTAGGTGTGTTTTCCAAATAAGAAACAAGGTCTTTCTGTGTGTGTGTTTAGTGTGTGATGTGATGTCTGTAGGCCAGGAGAAAACTTAAGGTGCTTTCCTCACTGTTTCCCACTTTTACTTTGTATGAAAAGCTCTGTGTCCCTGACTCCCCAGGGCTGGGATTATAGGCATGACAGATACCCATGACCAAGGCAACTCTTATAAAGGACATATAATAGGGGCTGGCTTACAGGTTCAGAGGTTGAGTCCATTATCATCAAGGGGAGAACATGGCGACATCCAGGCAGGCATGGTGCAAGAGAAGCTGAGAATTCTACTTCTTCATCTGAAGGTTACTAGCAGAATACTGACTTCCAGGCAGTTAGGATGCTGGTCTTAAAGTCCACTGTGACACCAATCCCACACTTTCTAATCACATATACAAACCATCACATTCCACTCTCTGGCTCCCATAGGCTTGTTCAAACATGAGTCTATGGGGGCCATACCTAAACACAGCATAATGCAAAATACATTTAGTCCAACTTCAAAAGTCCCCATAGACTATAGCAGTCTCAACAATGTTAAAAGTTCAAAGTTTCTCTGGCATTCATCCAATCACTTAACTGTAATCCACAAGCTAAGATAGGAAACCAGCTGGGTAAACTCCAAACTCTGCATCTCCACGGCTAATGTCAGAGTGGTCTTCAGATCTCCAACTCCTTTTTCATCCTTCTAACCATCTTCTGTCACCTGGGCTGTTTCCACTCCTTGTTAGCAGCTTTCCTCAGTAGACAGACCACTTTTCTAGCATCCTTGAACATCTTGGAGACTTTCCAAGGCAACTTGGATGATATAGCTGCTGCTTCTTTTTTTTAAAGACTTATTTATTTTTTTAAACAGTTTTTAAGATTTATTGACGTATTTATTGAGTACACTGTAGCTGTGTAGAAGGTTGTGAGTCATCATGTGGTTGCAGTCATTGCCAACCCTGTTTTTTAGATATGGGAGTAGCAAAAGGTTAAATCTGAAACTTTCATAACTTTTGCAGATAGGGGACTTTTTTTTTTTTTTTTGGTTTTTGGTTTTTGGTTTTTCGAGACAGGGTTTCTCTGTGTAGCCCTGGCTGTCCTGGAACTCATTCTGTAGACCAGGCTGGCTTCGAACTCAGAAATCCACCTGCCTCTGCCTCCCAAGTGCTGGGATTAAAGGCGTGCGCCACCAACGCCCGGCTGAAACTTTCATAACTTTTATCAAGACGCTTGTGAGCAAAGCAAACTTGTATGTCCTTTTAATAAGAGATCTGTTTGTCTTAAATTGACTAATAATAAACTGACACATAAGTGGATTATGTTGGGGTAAGGAGCCAGTTGCCTGTTCTCTAGCTGGTCAAGCTATAATTAGGTTAGCTTTCAATGTAATCAAAAATGTAAGAAAGAAAATTTATAATCTAGATGCCATAGATTAATTAAAATGGCAGAGGTTAGTCTATATATAGTCCATTATCTAAACAATTCTCTCAAAGCTCCTGTGGTGTCCCATCAAAGCTTGGACAGAGGCAGTCTGTCAATCAGGCCCAGAAGATCACAGGCTTTTTTCCGTGGAGGTGGAACACGGGAAAAGACCTCACCTTGACTTAGGTAATATGAGAAATTCAACTCCTTAGGTGTCCTCTGTTCACAGTTTAAGCCAAGCTCTGGCAGCGGGCAGTGAGGCAGTGTCACCCAGTGAGCGGTTGCTATACCACAATCCAAGTAAAGTTTTTTGTCACTGTGCCCATATCTTTTTGGAGACCTTAGGGTGGATCACTGTTAGGATTTGGGGGTCTTTGTCATAACAAGTTTAAACAGTGTCATACTCAGCAGATCTCTGACAAGATTGAGAGCTAGTAATCTGTGCCTGATTTTAGTTATCTGCTCTAGCTGTAACTAGCAGACATAAAACAGAAGGCTAAAACTTGATATTGTAATTAACTGCATTGGTTTTTAGCATGGCTTTAAATACATACCTGAACACAGTAAAGAATATCACTTGTAAGATTACTGATTATTAGCTTGCACTTAACTGTCGTAGTTTTCATGAGATTAGGATTATTATAGTGGCTTTGAGACTAAAGTCTGTTAGATTTGATCCTTAAAAATCATCATTTTTGAGTTGAAGTTCTTCCATCAAAACAAGATTTTAAGTCTATAAGTACAGTCCAGATAGACTGTTAACCTTTGTTCCCCATATGGTCTATTATAGAAATCTATAGTAACATAAGCAAAAACAAGGCTAAACACATCTTTAAGGCAGTGATTTTTAACTTTTAAACCTTTAAGCAATGTTAAAATAAACCATCTTGTTAGGGGTGGTGGCGCACGCCTTTAATCCCAGCACTTGGGAGGCAGAGGCAGGCGGATTTCTGAGTTTCAGGCCAGCCTGGTCTACAGAGTGAGTTCTAGGACAGCCAGAGCTACACAGAGAAACCCTGTCTCGAAAACAAACAAAAACAAAAAAGAGGAAAAAAAGAAAAAAATCTTTCAAAAAATGAAAACAGAGCAGTATTGTAACAGTTTACTGAGACAGGATAGGGACCATATAAAATCTTACCTCAGTTCAAAAGTCTTTGGAGACTGCTGTTTTTGGCTGCTCAGGTTACATTTTGCTGCTCTTAAGCAAGATGACCTGGAATCCAGGACTTTCTTTTCTTTCTTTTTTTTGGAATTGGTTTTTTTTCCAGACAGGGTTTCTCTGTATAGCCCTGGCTGTCCTGGAACTCACTCTGTAGACCAGGCTGGCCTTGAACTCAGAAATCCGCCTGCCTATGCCTCCCAAGTGCTAGGATTAAAGGCGTGCACCACCACCGCCCGGCTAGGCCACGACTTTCCACAACAAAGATGGCTGGCAGTCACATGATTGCCCTCAATCTGTTGGTCGGCACAGGTCACATGTTTCTGCTCTTAAGCAAGATGGTGGTGAAAGCCAGGGCTTTCCACAACAAAGTTGACTTGCAGTCATATGATTGCCCTCAACCAAGATGGCGCTGAAGCTACAGCCCTGCCTTTTCTAGCCCCTAGTAAAGATGGCTATAAGCCATGTGTTGGGTCCATGGGCCAGCATTCATTTCTACAAGTATATGCCGTAGCAATGTGCTAGCAAAGAGAAAATTCTTAGACTCTTGATTTGCCTGGCAGGTGTGGCTGATCTGGGACATGCATTTCAAGTGGGTAGCCTACCTCGACTGCTACTGCGGCCGGAAGTTATCTACTGCGGTGCAGGGTTCAGTAGCTGCAGCTCCCAGTCTGCCCAGGGCCTCTGTTCTCTGTGCTGGCTCAGAATGTTTAAAACTGAGAGAAAGAGGGGAAGGGAAGAGGGAGAGAGAGAAAGAACAGGCAGAAGTTAAAGAGAAGGGCAAGAGTGAGTTAAGACAAATAAAATCTGTAGAGTGTAAAGCTACAAGAGCAGGGGGCAAGGGATCAGACACAGATGTGACTGACGTCTGTGTGGTAAAAGTCTTCTTTCAGACCTGGAAGAGAACAGAGGCCCCAGGCAGGAAGAGCCCAGTTACTATTCTAGCTTTAGCCTAATAAATTCCAGTTTGCGCCCAAATCTCATTTTGTTTAGTTTGCCCCTAGTTTGAACTTACTGGAAAACTATAACTTGTTCCAGGAACCACTCCACACTGAAGTCAAACCGCCCCCCCCCCCAAGCCACTCCACTCTAGCAATTAGTATCAAGCAAGACCTGTAACCTCACCTTTTTAAAAACCTATTTTTAATGATGGTTCTTAAATGCTTTAATCTCCCTTTTAGTCCACCATCCACCATAGGTATTAGAAAAAAAAGAATATAGGGGAAATGGTCTGACTTGTTTAGAAATGATTCTTTAGAACAATTCCTATCTATGTTGTCTGGTGACATTTCACAGAAATCAGTAGTGACAGCTTGATCTACTCACACACATGTCACAGAAATTCCAGTAGTCTAGTTCAGTAGTGTCAGTTAACATCAGCAGTGAATCAACCAAGCAGAAACAGCCATTTCAGCCTCCACATGAGTCAACAGGAGGTACCAACAGGAGCATTAAGAGAAGTCTGGGCTGTGCCTCTCTCAGGGAAATGAAGATCAACATAAACGAGAGAGGCCAACAAGCATTGTATAGCTAGCTCCATAACAAGCAAGCTTAGCTTGGCCTCCGTCATCACCGTTGAGTTCTATTTATTATACCCCCTCCAAATACTGTGTGTCTTCCCTTGGGTCTCCTCTCAGCTGACATCACTGCCAGTCAGTCAGAGTCCGAGGAAGGTGCACTACAGTGCACCACCAAATGTTTTTTGATATGTTCTCTTTCTGTGGAGTCCCAACAAATGGAACTCAGCTACACAGTGTTAGTTGAACCAGTGCATGTGTGTTGTTAGTGAAGAATTCTCCATCACATGTCCTTTCACCTGCTTGTTACCATAAGACACATGATGAAGTTTGGCCTACTGACAAATGGAAAGAGGGGATTTTACTAAATTTATTACATGCATGTACTAATCATGTCATCTAGTTGGTATTTCAATATCTTACAGATGAGAAAATAAATTTCCCTCTTAGTTGAGATTTTTGTGACATATTGAAAGGTTAACATTGTAATCATTCTTTTTTTTTTTTTTTTTTTGGTTTTTTTTTTTGGTTTTTCGAGACAGGGTTTCTGTGTGTAGCTCCGGCTGTCCTGGAACTCACTCTGTAGACCAGGCTGGCCTCGAACTTAGAAATCCGCCTGCCTCTGCATCCCAAGTACTGGGATTAAAGGTGTGTGCCACCACCGCCTGGCCAATCATTCTTTTAAAATTGTTTGGGGACCTGGCATGATGCTTTTTGGGTTATCAGGTTGGGTTCCTGATATCACACGGTGCTTCACAACCATCTATAGTTGCTGTTTCCAGGGGATTTCATACCCTTCTTGATCTCTCCGCATGAATGTGGTACATATATAATTCATCCAGGGAAAGCACTCATAAAATAATTAATTCTTAAAAATTTTGAGGGTGCATTGTGATGGCTCCCTGGGTAAAGGTGCTTGAAAAGAAGGTGGCGATCCCTGGTGTGAGTGCAGAAGGAAAGAACCACCTCCACAGTCGTCTTCTAACCTCCACGTGTATCTTTCTCATGCTCACCCTCAATCATGTGGGCACGACGCAATAATACTTTTTTAAACATTGGGACTAAGGGTATAGCTTAAATTTAATTTAAAGTACTTTTTAGCTAGCATAGTTTGAGGTGTATTTAAAACCCCTTTAACACAAGTATAAGTTAAAAGTACTGGTTATGATTGTAAGAAAATAATTTAAGATTGAAACTTGAAATAAACTTGTATTTTCCTGTTGAATCTCAGTCCTTGGATTTAAATCTGGAGCCTGCTGTTTGCTAGGCAAGCAGGGCACCCTGCTGTTGAGTCATACTCAATAAGCTTTACCAGCTTTCTCCTCTAGGCTTTCTCAGCTTCCCAAGTACTATGATTGCTTGTAGGTATTTTTACACCTGGCTGGCTTTATCTTTTTTTTTCTCAAGACACAGCCCAATTTTGTTTCCACTTACTGCAATGAATGACTTAAGGTTAAACAAGTTGTCAGATGAAAGGTTGAAGGTCATGGAGATTGAGGTGGAGGACACGGGAAAAGGAAAAGTGATGGTGAAGATGGACAGGACCTTCTTCCAGCGTCCCCTGGGGTTCCCAGGTGCCCCATGAAAGCTAGTTCGAGGATCTCCTGCTGCAGTGATAGAGCCTTGCTGCTGACTTGGACTTCATGGCCTTTCCAGTGAGGCGTTCCAACTCCACCTAGCTCCTCAGAGTGGGGTTGTGGTGGGGAGCTCTGTCTGCAGCAGTCCTCACACCTATGTAGAACAGTCCTGCTCAACATTCCAAAAGCTCTATCTATCTATCTATGGATATTTTCTTTTCTTTTTCTTTTCTTTCTTTTTTGAGACAGGGTTTCTTGTGTAGTCCTGGCTGTCCTGGAACTCAGTCTGCAGACCAGGCCGGCCTCGAACTCAGAAATCTGCCTGCCTCTGCCTCCCAAGTGCTGGGATTAAAGGCGTGCGCCACCACCGCCCGGCTGAATATTTTCTTTATTTACATTTCTAATGTTTTCCCCTTTACAGGTCTCCCCTTCAGAAACCTCCTATCCTATCCCCACTCCCCCTGCCTCCATGAGGGTGCTCTCCTATCCACCCTCCCACCCTGGCATTCCCCTACATTGGGGCATCGAATCCCCTCAGGCCCAAGGGCCTCTCCTCTTCCTAATGTCCAATAAGGCCCATCCTCTGCCGCATAGTGGCCAGCGCCATGGGTGGCTCTGTGTGTATTCTTTGGTTGGTGGTCCAGTCCCCAGGAGCTCTGGGGGGCATGGTCTGCCTGGCCTGTAGTGCCCCCCCCAATGGGGGGGGGCTACAAACTGTCTAGCTCCTTCAGCCCCTTCTCCAACTCTTCTATCAGGAACCCCTGTGCTCAGTCCATGGTTGGCTACGAAGCTGTGACTCTTTAATACAGTTCCTCGAGTTGTGATGACCCCATCATTAAAATTATTTTGTTGCTACTTTATAACTGTAATTTTGCTACTGTTTCGAATCATACTGTAAATATTTTATATGTGACCCCCAAAGGATCACGACCCACATAGGTTGAGAAAGAACCTTTGCCTAATTGCCCTTTCCTTCCTTCCTTCCTTCCTTCCTTCCTTCCTTCCTTCCTTCCTTCCCCCTCTCTCTTTTTCTCTTTCTTTTCTTTTTTTTTTTTAAAGATTTATTTATTTCATTTACATGAGTACACTGTAGCTGTCTTCAGACACTCCAGGAGAGGGCATTGGATCCCATTGCAGATGGTTGTGAGCCACCATGTGGTTGCTGGGATTTGAACTCAGGACCTCTGGACGTGCAGTCATTGCTCTTAACCGCTGAGCCATCTCTCCAGCCCCCCCTCTTCTTAATTTATTGAAAAGGGAAGTAAAGGGAAGTAAAAATACTTTGATAAAATCAAAGATTTGCATGGAAAATATTTCAGGAACATGTTAAAATTGACAATTTTCATGGAAAATTAAGGACTAAAGTGGTAGACATGTAAAACATTGCTAAATTAATTGAAATATGGGATAGAAACATGATAGAATTGAAGATTTACGTGGGAAATACTTATTAAATTGTAGAAAAATGTAGAAAAACATGTTAGAATTGAAGATTTTCATGGAAAATTTTATATAGATATAATAATGTTTGGCATAAAAGTATTCCTAAGTTGATAAAAAGTGGAAATATAAACATTTTCTGATAAACTGGAAGATTTACATGGAAAATATTTCTGATAAAATTGTAGAAATATATAGAAAAACATGTAAAAATTAAAGATTATCATGGAAATTATATAGATAAAATGATAGGCATAAAGTTGATTGATTGAAGGTGGAATTATAAACATTTTCAGATAATATTGAAGATTTACATGGAAAGTATTTCTGGTAAAATTCAAGAAATAGACATGTTAAAATTGACTATTTCATGGAAAATTTTACATAAAAAATGGTTGTAAAAACTTTCTAAATTGGGCCGGGTGTGGTGATGCACACCTGTAATCCCAGCACTTGGGAGGCAGAGGCAGGTTGATTTCTGAGTTCGAGGCCTGCCTGGTCTACAGAGTGAGTTCCAGGACAGCCAGGACTACACAGAGAAACCCTGACTCGAAAAACCAAACAAAAAACAAACAAACAAAAAAAAACAACAACAAAACAAAACAAACTTTCTAAATTAATTGAAGGTGGAAATTAGAAACATTTGTGATAAAATCAAAGATTTACATTAGAAACATTTCTGGGGATATAGGATTATGCTACTGTACTTGTCCGCTGTTTTAAAAGTGTGAAAATAAAGAAAATAAATAAATTACATTTATTCAGCCAGTCAGTGTAGTAGCTTATGTCTTTAATCCTACCACCTATGGGAGTCAGAAGACAGCTCGTAGGAGTTGGTTTTCTCCTTGTACCCATTGGGCCCAGACATCGAACGTGCACTGTCAGGCTTGGTAGCAAGCATCTTACCTGCTGAGCTACCTGGCCAACACAAAACAATGATATTTAATCATCATATCCATTTAATATTTACATTTCTCCTGTTTGCTTTATGCAAAAAGTTGGTGATGAGGGGTTTGGATTGTGCTTCCTTCTGAGGTGGCTCTAGGTGTTTCTGATTCCAGACAAGCGCGCTGCCATCGCTTGCCAGCCTCTGTGCGAATGCTGTGAGACAGGCCTAAACTCTAGAGACATCTGCCCACCTTGGCTTCCCAAGTAGTTTTTGTTTGCCCTCCAGTTTTTACCTGCTATTTTCTTGTAATTTTGTAGTTATTTTTAATAGTTATTCTTTAGCAGTATGAATGCTGGGGGATTAAGTGCTTGTTGCACAGTCTGAGAAGAATCAGTCTTAGTGGTGTGGGTTGTGGCTTGTGTGTTTATAATGCTGGCATGGATGGTCTGGAGACAGGTGGGTGCTGCAGAGCTCACTGCCCAGGTGGCAGTCAGTAGAAGATGCCTGACATGATGCCCGTCTTCTACATAGTCGACATACCCTGGGGTGCACACATTCATACAAACATGCATATTCACCCATACACAGAGAAGAGGGCCAACCAAATGGCTCAGCAAGTAAATTGCTGCCAAACCTGGTGACCTGAATTGGGTCCCCTGAGTCTTAGATGGTGGAGAGAACCAACCCTCACATGCACCCTGTGGTTTACCCACACTCACTCAGTTCCCCCGGAAGAAAAAAAGCACAAAAGAATGTCCATGCTGTTAAAAGTTCCTATAGCCTGCCTGTACTGGATTAATTTTGAGTAGCTTCTTGAGCTTTTTGCTGCCTCTGCTCTTAGATTCAAACATTCCTATGGATTCTCTTGTGGAGGTCCTTGAAAGCCCTACCCTTCCACCCATTTTGAAACAGGGTCTCTAGTTAGCCCTGCAAATTTTTATTAAATCAGCTGTTACTTATTTTTGGTACAAAATAACCAAAAATACGTGGGTCGGTTATTAGTAAGTTTGAGAACAGGGTCTTTTATCCTCTAGGTTGTCTCAAACTCCCATCTGTAGCTTGGGGTGGCCTTGAAATCAGGACCGCTCTTTGTGTCCCAAGAGCTAGGTGGGATCAGAGGCATGGGCCACTGTGCTCAGCAGTTCTCTCAGTCCCCAGAGGCTGATTGTCCTACAACCATATTTAACTTTGCTGTGGAGAATAAGATTGAGAGTATCAAGTGCTACCTTACCATTGAGCTGTCCCCAGTACTTTTGTCCAACTCTCCTTTAAACATACCATGTTTGTGTTTCAGATTGTGACTCGGCACGGCCCTGAGGCAGACAGGCATTTGTTACGCTGCCTGTTTTCACATGTGGATTTCAGTGGCGATGGTAAAAGCAGCGGCAAGGATTTCCATCAGGTACGTAGGGATTGCAGAGCGAATGAGAAGTGCACCAGCCACTTGGTACATTTGCGCTGTGGGCGTAAGTTATGAACGCTGTACAGAAGAACATCTAGAACCTAATCTTACAAGTGAGGCTGAGATGTATTGGTGAGTCTTCTGTCTTCTTTTTCTGCCTGGCTCTATACTGATGACAGTTTAATTTAGGACTGTGGAGCTGCTACTGGATCTGCCTGGTGAAGCAAGCAGGGAAGGGGGAATGACCTGCCTGAGAAGCAGATGGGAAGCTCGTGTTGTGAATTGAATGTCTGGCTTGGTTTTTCAGTCTTGTTAGAGTTAATTTTATTGTTTTGTGACTTATTAATGAACTCTGATGTGGATATTTTAGTTTAACACTTGTTGCTAATAGATTTTATATACCTAAATGGGATTTTAAAAGAGCTAATTTTGATAGTAAAACTACAGCATCTAATATTTATTTATATAGTGAGGAGGATGCTTAATGCTAATAGAATTCTTTCTTTTTTGAAGACACAGTTTCTGATTCAGGAGTGTGCCTCGCTGATTACAAAGCCAAATTTTATCTCAACATTGTCATATGCCATTGATAATCCATTGCACTACCAGAAGGTTAGTATATTTTTATCTCTAGTAAGATTGTAATAATATCTATTTCTCCCTTTCATTTTTGAGGGAGGGTCTTTCTATGTAATCTTGTGTCTCAGTAGTCTCAGTGTTGGTTTGTCGTAGACATATAACACCATACTCAATTATTGTTACGTTATCTAGAATGACTCTGAGCTTTTGATTTGGGGGTTGTGGTGTTCATTTTGCCTTGCCTGTTAAAGACCTGGTCTCTAAGCCCTGGGGTGCTTCTGGAGACCAGACTGCTTTACACTCAGAGAAATGCATACCTGACTGGCTCAGAGGGTTGGCATTCACGGTGTGTACTGCCGCTTCTGTACTTTGTCTTGTTTTTGTTTTTTTGTTTTTTAAAATCATGTCCTATCTTAAAATTTGAAGGATTAACTTTCTTCTGTACCTTTCTGAGAGAATCAAGGCTTTTTGGGAAATGGGAACTTATTAGAACCAGATTGGGTCAAGTAAATTTGGTCAGTCTATAGCTCTTGAATACATTAGATTGCTTGTAGTGACCAGGGTCATGCTGTCTGTGTACTGTGAACTAATACTTTAACAACTAGTGAAACATTTGCATCCTTAACAGAGCAAAATAAAAGTTAAATCTTTTTAAAAAATTGTTATGTTTCAGAGTTTAAAGCCTGCACCCCACTTATTTGCCCAGCTGAGTAAAGTTCTCAAGTTAAGTAAAGTACAAGAGGTAAGTGCTTGAGAAAGTGTCGTGGGCAGAGCCGATAGTTCAGTAAACATTTGACTCTGTTAATATGACTCCTCCTTGTTTCAGGTCATTTTTGGTCTTGCCCTTTTGAATTCTTCTAGCCCAGATCTCAGGGGATTTGGTAAGTTATTTTATCCAGAGTATAAGATTCTTCCTTCCTTCCACCCTATCTTCCTTCCTCCTTTCCTCCATCCTTTCTTCCTCCCTTCTTCCCTCCCTCCCTTCCTTCTGTGGTGTTAGGGATCAAATCTGGGGCCTTGGACAAGTTATACAAGACCTCTACTTTTGAACTACATCCTTGGGTTCTTCGCTAGTTTATGTATTGTTATGCACATGTTTTGGTTATTGTCATTTATGCACATAGGAATGTTTTGCTTCTGTGTATGTGCTTCACTTTTAAACCTGGAACCTGAGGAGACCATAAAAGAGTGTCAGGTCCTCTGGGAGTGTTTATGAGATGCCACATGCATGCTGGGAACTAAACCTGGGTCCTCTGTAAGAGTAACAGGTGCTCTTAACTGCTGAACTATCTCTAGCTTTTGCTTTGTTTTTTAAGACAAAGTTTTGCTTATATAGCCTAGGCTGGCCTCAAGCTCACAAGCTTCCTATGTTCAGAAATTATAGTCATGTGCTGCTATCTATGCCTGGCCCAGCTCTTGTGCTGCCGCTGCCGCTGCTGCTTCTGCTTCTGCCTCCTCCTCTTCAAATAAAGACTGCTCCAACTGTGGGGTTTTTGTTTTGTTTTTGTTTTTGAAAGATTTATTTACTTATTTTATGTATATGAGTACATTGTAGCTGTACAGTCGGTTGTGAGTCATCACATGGTTGCTGGGAATGAACTCAGAACTTCTGCTCTCCTGCCCAGCTCACTTTGAAACAGCTCGCTTCCAAATATGTTTTTTAACAAATAATTTTGTTGTGTTGTTATATAACCTTTCATCTTGTAAGGTTTTCTTCCTGTTCATTGGTCATTGTCTAAGTAGGTCATTGTCTAAGTAATAGCCCCCTCAGGTAGAGCTAGGTAAAAGCTTGGAGAGGCAAAATGGGTGTTGATGCATTTGGATATTTAATTTTTTACATATTATGGTGTAAAAATAACTTGGTTTATTTGACTTTTAGCTGCCCAGTTTATCAAACAGAAGCTTCCAGATCTTCTGCGTTCTTACATTGACGCAGACGTCAGTGGAAATCAAGAAGGTGGCTTCCAAGATATAGCAATAGAGGTCCTACACCTCCTACTCTCCCATCTCCTCTTTGGGCAGAAGGGAGCCTTTGGAGTGGGACAGGAACAGATAGACGCTTTCCTTAAGACACTACGCAGAGGTAAGGCCTGACCCATCATAGGTGCTCATAAGCTTCGATAAGAAAAGGCATATTGGCATATAAGATTCCTAATCTTTTTTTTTTTTTTTAAGTCCTATAACAAATGACTAATTTTAAATACAAAAGAACTAGTAGACCTTTGTTAAAGTATAAAGTAAGCCTTACTCCCTCTGCCTCCCAAGTGCTAGGATTAAAGGCGTGCCCCACCACTGCCCAAGACTGGCCTGAAACTGAGATCTCCCTGCCTCTGTCTTTTAGTACTGGGATTAAAGGCTTACATTACCATGTTGAGCTAGGTGGACCACTTTTTTTTTTTTTTTCCCTTCTTCTCTCGAGACAGGGTTTCTCTGTATAGTCCTGGCTGTCCTGGAACTCACTCTGTAGACCAGGCTGGCCTGGAACTCAGAAATCCACCTGCCTCTGCCTCCCAGAGTGCTGCGATTACAGGCATGCGCCACCACCGCCCGGCTGGTGGACCACTTTTGATAGTACTTGTAGTATTTTCTAGGCAGGTGGCTTTGAGATTTAAGATAAATCAATCCCCAGCCTTCAGTCCTTCAGAAAGAGAACTATGACTATGATCCACTTCCTGTTGTTTGTGTAGTTTAAGCTGTGTCAACTTTTTCAGACACAAGAAACTTTTATCGTTGTATTGGATTCTGTTCCTCATTATTTTGTTGTGAGAAGTTTATTTTGTCGTGAAAGTTTAATACATGGTAATGAATTGATAAGCAGGTAGTGGAATCACGGAAAAAGTTAAAAAGTATATCCGAAGGTAGTTAGTTGCCTTGAGATACCTATGATTGACCTGGTGTCACGATGTGGAGCAGCTTGGGAAAAATTGAATAAACTTTTTTTTTTTTTAAAGAAGGCAGGGTCTTTTTATGTAGTCCTTAAACTAAAAGTCCTGCTTCTTGCGTGTGCTTCCACACCCAGCCCTAAACTGCTTGGTTTTGAAAATGAACTTGCAGAATTTGGGATCGAAAGGATTTTAGAGGAAATAGCAGGAGAGAAGTCCATTATGTGTTGCTGAGCATTATTAACTCCAGGGCCTTGGGTACTGCAGATTCTTACAATGTTCTGACTTCTCAGCCTCTAGATTGTTGATTTTTAATGCTTAATAGTTGCATTCTCTTTCTTTCTTCAGATTTTCCCCAAGAACGTTGTCCTGTGGTGCTTGCACCACTTTTATACCCTGAAAAACGGGACATTCTAATGGACAGGATTTTGCCTGACTCTGGAGGGGTAGCTAAAACCATGATGGAGAGCTCGCTGGCTGACTTCATGCAGGAAGTGGGCTACGGCTTTTGTGCAAGGTTGGTAGGAAGACATGTAGTTACATTCTTAATCATAATCTAAAACAAGTACACCAAATTGCTTGGTTACCACGTGCTTCAGAATTTTATCTTCTGCACACTAGTGTTGGTGTCAGCTATAAATAGTCTAGGACTTGAACTTGTGACTTTCTATCCTTACCAGTTTCTAAAATTTAGGGACCATGGTCTTGGTTAGTCATCAGGATAGTCATATTTTATCTTACACACTTATTTTATTTACTATTTTATTTTTTTATTATTTTTTTGGTTTTTTTCCGAGAGGGTTTCTCTGTGTAGCCCTCGCTGTCCTGGAACAGACTCTGTAGATAGACCAGGCTAGCCTTGAACTCAGAAATCCACCTGCCTCTGCCTCCCAGAGTACTGGGATTAAAGGGGTGCGCCACCACCGCTCAGCTTTATTTACTATTTTAAATTAAACTTCTAGAAGCAACATGAAAAGGATGGGCAGATTTTCAAGGGTTTTCAAGTATTGAGTTAAGAGGTTCACTTTTATGTGTGATATTAACTTTATTTTTGGTGTTGGTAAGAGAACTCAGCTGAGAAAGGCGTTACATGTTTCATCTTGAACTCATTTGATGAGAGAAAATAGATTTCAGCCAAGTCCTCTGATATCCGTAAGAACAGTATGCGAGCTTGTGTGTACACTCCAGTGCACATGCACAGGCTGTAATTTCAAAAATGAAGTTAATACTAAAAATTGAAGTTACTTTTTGTTGTTGTTTTGGATTTGGTTTTTTCAAGACAGAGTTTCTCTGTATAGCTCTGGCTGTCCTGGAACTCACTCTAGACCAGGCTGGCCTTGAACTCAGAAATCCACATGCCTCTGCCTCCTAGAGTGCTGGAATCACCACCGCCCGGCTGAAGTTACTATTTTTATGCTAATGATTCATGTTGCATAAAAGTAACACAACTTCAAATTTCCCTATGTTAAGGCTTCCTTCCTACTGCCTCTCACTTATTAGGAGCCTTCTCTATTCATGGTGTATGATGTGGTAGGTAGCATATTTTTAAAGTTATATTTTTGTTTCAGTATTGAAGAATGTCGCAATATAATCATGCAGTTTGGTGTTCGAGAGGTCACAGCTGCCCAGGTTGCCAGGGTTTTGGGAATGATGGCTCGGACTCACTCAGGATTAACAGATGGTATTCCATTACAGGTTTGTTGAATTCAACTGTTATACCGAAAGACTTTTTTTTTTTTTTTTTTTTTTTTTTGAGACAGGGTTTCTTTGTATACCCCTGGCTGTCCTGGAACTCACTCTGCAGACCAGGCTGGCCTTGAACTCAGAAATCCGCCTGCCCCTGCCTCCCAAGTGCTGGGATTACTGGCATGTGCCACCATGCCCGGCCCGAAAGACTTTTTATCCTTTCCTCTTTATCCTGTTTATTAAAGTGCAGTATGATTGATTGATCTAAAGATGATGCAAACATTCGTTAGTTGGATTTACTTAATTATAGTTTCACTTTTACAGAGCATCTCTGCTCCTGGCAGTGGGATCTGGAGTGATGGAAAAGATAAAAGCGAGGGGGCACAGGCACACACGTGGAACGTAGAGGTTTTGATTGATGTTCTTAAAGAACTGGTGAGTACATGGGTCAGGGCTTTGGGTTCATACTAGCATTATATACCAAGAAGGGTTTTCTTGTGTGTTTGTCTTATAAGTTCTATGGCATTTAAGTAAGAAGAGCAAACATGTTTTATAATATTTCAGCTTTATTATTATTTATTAGATCAAAAAGCAACAAAAGCACTAACAATGAGTATACGTTAAGCAGTACACAATCAAATGTTAGCCCTCTTTTTGAAACAGTATCTCACTGAAGTTAGAGTAATTGCTTTAGGTAGGTTGTCTGGCCAGTGACCTCTGTAGATGTACCCCTGGTGTTGTCCCCACCCACCCATCCTCAGATGATAGATCTATGCCCAAATGTGTTGGTGGACGTGCTTTGTGTTGGACTCAGGTTTGTGTGATTTGAGACTGGTACACGTAAGCTAACTGTGTAGACTCTACTTTTACAGTTCTGAATTAAAATCTCACATTGTTTAAGTCTATATTTTGGACATCTTCTGAGATAGGCTAACTCATTGCAAAGTAATAACTAAAGAATTATTGAGAATGTAGGCATGAATTCTTTATGTAAAAGCAAAACATATTTTTTATTATACATTGATCTTTTTCTATTTTTGATCATTCAGAAAAAACATGAAAATTTGGAAGTGCTTAAATAAAACATAAAAGACAAATTAGATATTATGAGTAGGAAGGATCAGTGACATTTATGCAGCAGAAGAATACTGGATTCAGATGTAACACCTTACTGATTCAAAGAACAAACATGAAAATTACAAATTACAGTTTGGAGTGGTGATGCGTGGCTGTAAGGCCGAGGCAGGAGCATTGTACCAGTGGCCTGATCCACACAGCAAATTTCAGGCTAGCTAGGCTACATCAATCATATGAAAGAACCGAACAGAGGGTTAGGTGGGATTGGGATGTGGCTCTGGGGTGGAGTGCTTGCCTAGCCTGCTGAGCGCTGCTCAGTCACAGCAGAGCAGAGACGACAAACTAAACCTGTCCTGAAGCAACACTGAGAGCAACATAGAACCGATGCTCTTAGAGTTCCCCGATTCTACCCCTGAGTTCTGGAACAACAGACAAGATCACCAAGCCTAGCAATATCCAAATAGGCTTGGTGAGTCAGTAGGATTCGAATCTAAGACCTCATATGTGTTGTTCTTATCAGGGATCAAAGTATCTGGCCTATTTCTCATTTTTAGTTTTCCATGTTTGTAACTTAGGATGAAGACCTAGTTTCAGAGAACCATGGTGTCCTCTCTTATAACATGGCTATTAACAGAATTATAGGTTTTATTCCAGTTAGTTTCTCATAGCATCAGGGATCAAAGCCTTGGGTTTTATGTGTTGATAGGCACATGTGTCTGTTTGGTAGTCAGGGTTGATGTTGTCTTCATAAATTACTCTCCACTGTGTGTGTGTGAGTGAGAGAGAGCGAGAGCGCAAGCGCAAGCGCATTCAGACTTGTGCATGACAGTCAGAAGACAACCTTATGTGTTAGTGATTGCTTCCTACCTTGTCAGACACTGGGTATCACATTTTTCTTGTTTGTTGCTGCCTTTTCCAGTCTGGGTAGCTCAGATTTCTAGGGAATTCTCCAAGACCTATGTTTCCAGTTTTGCTGAAGGAACAATGGGATTACAGGAGCAATTACATTGTAACATCATTGGTTGTTGCGGTCAGACTCTGGTGGTTAACACATTGTGAGCACCTTAACTTCTGGAGCGGTTCCCTGGCCTTTCATCCTTTTTTTTTTTTTTTTTTTTTTTTTTTTTTGAGACAAGGTTTCTTGTTTTGCCTAGAGCTGTAAAAGAGTTCCTGGCCAGCACTGAGATTATGGACATGTGATGCTTCGCTTGTGAAGCAGGCTCACCTGCTTTTGCCTTTAAAGTGCTGGGATTAAAAGTGTACACCATGTCCAGCTTTGACTTTGAACTGAGATATCTCCTTAGGCTAGTTGTTCTTAACCTCCTTTTTTTATTTTTATCTTTTTTAAGATTAATATTTCTTATATGTTAGAACACTGTAGCTGTCTTCAGACACTCCAGAAGAGGGCATCAGATCTTATTACAGATGGTTGTGAGCTACCATGTGGTTGCTGGGATTTGAACTCAAGACCTTCAGTAGAGTAGTCACTGTAGTCACTCTTAACCACTGAGCTATCTCTAACCAACCTCTCTAAGAAAGTTGTTCTCAACCTTCTTAATACTCTATTTAACAGTTCCTCGTTTTCTGGTGATCTCCCTAGCCCCAGTATAAAATCATATTTGTTGCTATTACTGTAGTTTTGCTACTGTTACAAATTGTAATGTAAATATTTCTACTTTCCAGTGGTCTTAGGCAGCTCCTGTGAAAGGGTGATTCCACCAGGGAAGGGTAGCCGCCCACCATGAGAAGTGCTGCTCTAGTCCCTTTTGGGTTTTCCTTTTGCTTTTTTTTTTTTTTAAATGTATTGTTTTATTTGTTATTTTTGTATGTTTTTGAAATAGTATCTGATGTGCCTTAGGTATTTTGATGTTGCTTCTTTATGTTTATTTTTAAAAACTTTTATTTTGATGGAGTTCCTCCTTAAGTTGGCCATGATGGCTTGGAGGTTGAAACCCTCCTACCTGAGCTCTGTCACATGTCTTAGTAGTACTTCTCTGTTGCTTCACAAGGAGTGAAATTCTGAGAACTGTTTAATTAGGTGATTTTGTCACTGCAATCACAATTGTGTATACTAATACATACAAGTCTAGGAGGAATAGTCTATACTGCTGAGCACGTGTCCTCTTTCTCCACCTGATCCATACAGTATATTACTGTTCTGAGTACTGTAGATAGCTGTAACACAATGGCATATAGTTGTCTACCTAAACATAGGAAAATTACCATGTGACTGTGGATGCAGGTTAGCAGCAGAGTGAGTGCCTCAGAGAAGCAAGGCTCTTTGTTGGATCCCTGGCACTGCAAAAAAATGTGACGGAGCTCAAGGGCTTGGGAAATGATCGAGAAGGCTCAGGATCTAAGTATGTGTACTTTCTTATCAGACCTCTGGATTGGGTTTATTCTTCCTCTTTTTCTGTTTTTGTTTTGTTTTGTTTGTTTGTTTTTGTTGTTGTTGTTTGTTTTTTTACAAGACAGGTTTTCTCTGTATAGTCCTGGCTGTCCTGGAACTCACTTTGTAGACCAGGCTGGCCTCGAACTCAGAAATCCACCTGCCTCTGCCTCCCAAGTGATGGGATTAAAGGCGTGTGCCACCACTGCCCGGCTCTCTTTCTGTTTTTATTAAATAATAGACAGTAATCTCTTTGTAATAGCCCTGGCTGTCCTTGAGCTTCTCTAAGACCAGGCTGGCCTGAGCTCACAGAGATGTCCTGTTCTGCCTCTGGAATGTTGGGCTTACACAGATGAGCACTGCTGGACCTGGCTGGTTGGACTTTTTAAAGGGCATATATATTGGCCTTTCAAAATATTCAGTTGGATAGATGGCTTAGTTTTTTTTTTTTTTTGGTTTTTTTCGAGACAGGGTTTCTCTGTGTAGTCCTGGCTGTCCTGGAACTCACTCTGTAGACCAGGCTGGCCGATGGCTTAGTTTTTTTTCCCCCCAGCACCCCACTTCTTTATTTCCTCTCTTGTAAAGGAGACTTCAGTTCAGGAGCTTTCCTTACCTGCCCTTAAGTCCTGGCAAGACAAGAGATCACAGGCACCAGATGTTGCGTGAGACGGGTCTCGGACACTTGGATGGCTTAGAGATTTACAGCACTTGCTGGTCTTTTAGAAGACCTCCATTTGGTTACCAGCACTCATAACTGTCTGTAACTCAAGTTAAGAGTATCAGGTGCACTCTTCTAACTGAACTTTATGGAAACTACATGAACATGGTACATACACATACATGCAAGCACAATACTGACAAAATAAAAGTATATCTTAAAATCTTTACTTTAAAAGATTTTTAATAGAACTGGTGATATGATTCAGTGATAGAGTACATGTAGGTCCACTCTCCAGCTCTCCTAAAATGAGTACATCTTAATGTATGATAACTTTATATTATTACTGTGTATTACACTCTAGCATGGGCTCAGTAGGAATTCTTGATTTTTTTTCTTACCAGCCTACTCAGGGCTGAAAGTATAAATGTGCTGTCACACCCAGCTGATTTTTAATATCTTTTTTTTAATTTTTATTTTCTATATTCTATGTTTACATTCCAAAGGCTTTCCCCTTTCCCAGTTACCCCCCACCATATGTCCCATAATTCCTCCCCCCCCCTGCTATTCCCCACTCATCATCCCCCCCCCCCCCCGATTTCTCTGTTCTGGGTCTACAATACTGGATCCAATCTTTACAGGCCCAGGGTCCTCTCCTTTCTTCTTCTTGGGAGTCATTTGACTTGCTAATTGTGCCTTGATTATTTAGGGCTTCTGGATTTTTAATATCTTGTTTGCTTTTATTCATGTAGACTTGTAATCACACTTACTTTATAACACATACTTAGTGCAGTGGTACATACCTTCAGGACGGCTATTGAGAAATTGGCAACCTTACCAGAAATATGCCTCTGGTATTTTACTGCTTTTCCATTGTGTTTTAGTTTGCAAACAGATAATGCATCAATAATGTTATACAGATTAAAAAACCTGATTTTTGAGGTACATGCATCCAGATTTTATAAGGTACAGGCTGTAATGGTGAACACACCTTTACCTTTAACCCCAACACTCATGGGAGGAAGTGGAGAGTCAGGCTGATTTCTGAGTTCAAGGCTAGCCTGATCAAATAGTGAGTTGTAGACTGACCAGGGCTTAAATTTTTTACATGACATGAGATCCAGTCTGGGAAAAAGCCAAAACGAAACAAAACGAAAAACCTTACAAAGAAGATTGTTGAAATCTGTTATACATCTTTGGTATTGGTGGATATTCTAAATAGAATATTCTGAATTTCAAAACTGTTTTGACTTGGCCAAAGCACCAATATTTGCCCATATTTGTTCCTCCAACTTTTAAATGTTTTCATGTTTTTAGAACCCGAGTTTGAATTTCAAGGAAGTAACTTATGAACTGGACCATCCTGGATTTCAAATTCGTGACAGCAAAGGACTTCACAATGTGGTTTATGGCATTCAGAGGGGTCTGGGCATGGAAGTGTTTCCAGTAGATTTTATATATAGGCCTTGGAAACATGCAGAAGGCCAGGTAAGGATGATGCTTAGCTATAGAATGAAGACATCATAATTCTTAGGGCAATTTACCCATTGACCGCAGTATTATGTTTAAAGCATCACATGCCATCTCGTTTATATTTGTATTTTCATAGTTTTAGAACTGATCAGAGTTCTTTAAGGTGTAGCAGTTAAAACTTTTCTGATTTAATAATGTTTATCTCCCAAGATCTTTGTCATTTTCCGAATTACCTGGCTTTCAAAGCACAACTATTCCCTGTTTCCTACCACCCTGTTTTTGAAGGTCAATTATTGATCAACCCTGATCTCTCCATCAACCTATCAATCAACGATCATTTTATGAAAGTGGTTCATGTTTTTTCAGCATCCCAGGTTCTTTGTGGCATTTAAGGACTTTGTCTTCTTTTTCCAGCTCTCCTTCATCCAGCATTCCCTGATAAACCCAGAGGTCTTCTGTTTTGCTGATTACCCCTGTCACACTGTTGCCACTGATATTTTGAAAGCACCACCAGAGGATGACAATCGAGAAATTGCCACATGGTAAAGTTTCCTGCACTTTTGAAATACAGATGCTCATGTTTGTATTTTTAAGATTATTTTCATATCTTATTTTTAAGATTCATTATACATAGTATTCTGCCTGCATATATGCCTACCCCTGAGAAGAGGGCACCAGATCTCAATATAGATGATTGTGAGCCACCATGTGGTTACTGGGAATTTTTTTTTTTTTTTTTTTTGGATTTTGTTTTTTTGTTTTTGTTTTTTTTTTTTTTCAAGACAGGGTTTCTCTGTATATCCCTGGCTGTCCTGGAACTCACTCTGTAGACCAGGCTGGCCTCGAACTCAGAAATCCCCCTGCCTCTGTTTTCTAGAGTGCTGCTATTACAGGCATGCGCCACCACCGCCAGGCAGGTTAAGTGCTCTTAATCTCTGAATCATCTCTCCAGCTTGGAAATCTTATTTTTAATAAAGTGACTTAATACAGTTTTTTATAAAGGATGGTGAATAAAAATTCCTTTTTAGTTACATGTCACTAGTTAAATTCTTGTTTTTCTGAGTCTGATATTTAGGTATTTTCCACATTTAAGTATATTTGCCTCAAAAGGTTTTTTGTAGGCATTTCAGGGACGGAATGCAGACATAGGCCAAACACATTCTCTAGTTATATAAGTTCTCTCTCAAGTTTTTTTTTTTTTTTTTTTTTGCCATTGATGCATCATTTATCTTCTAGAACATTCCGTGTCTTATCATTTTCCTCATGGACTAAATGTAGAGTTAGAGTTTTAGATATTATTTAAACCAACGAGATTCTAACTAATTTGTGTTACGGACTTCACAGTTGCATCATACTGAAATCTTTGCATTGTGATAGTAAGTTGTATTTTTGATAGAACATTATCATATAAATTATATCTCATTAATGTATTTCTTTAGGATTTTTAACTATTATGAACTCTTACTTACTTTCTCATCCCAGTCATAAAAATCTTGGTATTAAGATCCATGATTATGCAAATCACTTATTGGTTGTTAATTTGATTTCTTTTAAAATTATTTGTAGGCATAGAAGCATGCTCCCCTCCCAAGACATACAATGTATTCTGAAACCATGGCCCTTACACATCTTTGGCAAGTGCTTTCCTCCCTTGCTGTAACCCCTGAAACATGTAGTTTTTAAAATCCACAGCAGCCACTTAAAAATATTCCCTAATACCAAGGCTTGGTAGAAATAGGATGTATTCTGTAGCAGATGTGACTTTGTTTGGAGTGAATTTGAAGACTAGAGATACAGCTCATTGTCAAAGTGCTTTGAAGAACATGGGTTTAGTGCCCAACATTCAGGGGAATCAATGCATTTTAAAAAACATTATTGTCTGTGATAAGCATTTCTCTTCATTCTTGTTAGGAAAAGCTTGGATTTGATTGAATCTCTGCTGAGGCTTGCAGAGGTTGGGCAGTACGAGCAAGTGAAACAGCTCTTCAGCTTCCCTATCAAACATTGTCCAGACATGTTGGTATTGGCCTTACTTCAGATCAACACTTCCTGGCACACCCTACGCCATGAACTCATCTCTACTTTGATGCCAATATTTCTTGGAAACCATCCTAACTCTGCCATTATTTTGCACTATGCATGGCATGGGCAGGTAAGACAAGTAATCAATTCTTCATTTCAGGTATTGCCAGTCTTGAAAATCTCAGAGTTCCACGTTTTCTAGTGATGGTGTAGCAGTTAAAGAGTGTTTGCTGCTCTTGCAGAGGACCTGGGTTCAGTTCCCAGAGTCCACACAGCAGCTAACAGCCATCCATAACACAAGGTCTAGGGCAGCCAGCGTCCTCTTTTGACCTCATGGTATCTAATAGTCATATAAGAGAAATTTAAAAACAATGGGAGGCAGAGGCAGGCGGATTTCTGAGTTTGAGGCCAGCCTGGTCTACAAAGTGAGTTCCAGTAGAGCCAGGGCTACACAGAGAAACCCTGTCTCGAAAAAAACCAAAATAAAATAAAAAAAAAAATAACAAAAAATCTCAGTGTTCTCATAGATTTATTATCATCAAACAATTTTAATCTTTAAGGATCCTATTGTTATTTCTATAAAAGTACCAAGTCCTGGAACTCACTCTGTAGACCAGGCTGGCCTCGAACTCAGAAATCCACCTGCCTCTGCCTCCCAAGTGCTGGGATTACAGGTGTGCGCCACCACACCCGGCTGCTGAATTTTAATATCTACATCCTCAGCCGAGCAGTGTACATACATTCAGAGGGTTAGGCAATCTTATCCTGCTTTGTCTTTCTCTCCCTTTAACCTAGAGCTAGCCTGGCAGCCAGCCATCCCAGTGAGCTTCCTGTTTCCACTCTTAAATTGCAGGGTTATTGTCATGCAGGGACTGGAATCCAGATTTAAGTCCTCATGTTTTCAAAGCAATCACTTTTACCTGTTGAATGGTTTCTCTATCCCTACACCCCTAATTTTATAGACTAAACCTACCATGTAAATATCTCCTTATGCCCCCCACACCCCCTACTCCACAAAGGGAAAAAAAAAATCATCTGTGCCTGTCCTGGGACTCTGAGTGCCAGGATTACAGGAATGTTCCACTGTGCCAGATGCGCCTGCCTTAAATTTTTTCCCCTCTTTTCCTTTTATGCAGTGTCTCTTGATGGGTCAAATAGAAGCACTAAGTTCACAGTAGTCATGAGCTCACATGCTGAATGCTGAAATCACAGGCGCCCAGCAGTGCACTTGGCTTCTTAGATCTTTTGTGTTTGAAAATGAATAAGCAGACTTACATGCTCATAGAAAACATATTTTTGAGTTGTTGACCAGGTTTGGGAAGATGTAAAGAATGTTATCGTAATTGCTTGGTGCTTGAACCTGACCTTCAGTGTTTGTATTGATATATTTTTCTTTCATGCATAGAACATGGAAAAGTAGCTGGACTTTTGTAATAATATTTACCAAATGGCTAGCCTTGTTCCTGATAACATTCCCTCCTCTTTTCTTAGGGACAGTCTCCATCAATTCGCCAACTTATAATGCATGCAATGGCAGAGTGGTACATGAGAGGGGAGCAGTATGACCAGGCCAAATTGTCTCGAATACTTGATGTGGCCCAGGACTTGAAGGTGACTTCAGAGGAACCCCAGCGCTTTATTTACTAAAATGTGTTAGGAATATTTACTTGTACCTAGCTCATTTTAATTAAAATTTAGAAGCTTAATCATTGAAAGAGGTAGCAAGGAGAATACTTTTAGATAGATAAATCTGTCTTAAAGGCTGGTTTGTTTGCTTGTTTTGGTGGTATTCAGAATTGAACATCAGGGCTTAGACATCGTAGGGGAAACACTCCACCACCAAGCTGTATAAACTAGCCTTGCAAGATGTTTTTTCTTTCTTTCTTAAAGCAAGTGATGATTGGGGCTTTGGTCATGAGTAATCTATAAGGTATACTTTTGTACAAAGTAGGTTAATTTCAACATTGTTGCAAACTTGTTACAGTATTCGGCTAGTCATCCAAGGTATTATTAATCACTGTTAATATAAGTAATATAATTGTGTTTAGTTATCAGAAGCTTGCATGCAGATGTTAAAGTTGGGGAAAGGTCATTATTTGTACTCTTGCTTTGCCCTTGATGTTGTTAATTGAAAGAGAGCCAAGTAGTTAACATATGATGGTAGGAATGCGTTGACCTTTGAAATGGGGCTTTAATTCTAAAGAGATATTCCCTTTAAAACCTGTGACCAAGCAGATAGTGATGCTGTATTTAATAGACATGTTTTTACGACAGGGAGTAGAAAGTGGTACAAAGAATAGGGTAACACTCACTTTGCACGTTTCCCTCCAGGCCTTGTCCATGCTGCTCAACGGCACTCCATTTGCCTTCGTCATTGACCTTGCTGCACTCGCCTCCCGCCGTGAATACCTCAAACTGGACAAGTGGCTAACAGACAAGATACGAGAACATGGGGTAAGCAGTGTGCTTTCAAAAACTGCTATCTAAAATGTCTTAGAAAAATATGATGATGATGATGATGATGATGATGATGATGACGATGATAATAAATATAATAAATATAATAATAAAAAGATGTTAGGGAATTGAAATCAAGACCCGGTACATGCTAGGCCTTTACTTCTGAGCCAAATCCCTATCCCAAGAAGTACCCTTTTAAGATGATATCTAAAATGTTGTTCTTTGTAGATGGTAGTTAATTGTGTTTACTTCTTCGAGTTGAAAGTTTTTAAGGTAAATGTAAAATACACTGAAACATTTTCTTTTTTTTAGGAGCCTTTTATACAAGCATGCATGACTTTTTTAAAAAGAAGGTGCCCTTCTATTTTGGGTGGACTTGCCCCAGAGAAAGATCAGCCCAAAAGTGCTCAACTTCCTGCTGAAACTCTAGCAACAATGTTGGCTTGTCTGCAGGCTTGTGCAGGGTAAGAAGACTATGCTTGGGGAACACTTGGGAATGATGACTGGGCCAGGCCTGGTGTGACTGCTCCCATTATGGAGACACTCGAAGGTAGAGACTGGTGGTTCATTATGAGTTTTGAGGCTTTTTTAGTCTTGATTGAATTCATGACCTGCCAGGGTTATGTGGAAAGACACTGTCTTAGTCAAGACAAACAATCAAAAATTATGTCTAATCACTATTGATTTGGAGGAAGCGACATTGTGGGACCAATGTCAGGTGAATTCGTCTTAGTGCTCCTGGCATCTAAGGATAGCCTTGGCTGTCCTGGAAATTCACTCTGTAGACTGGGCTGGCCTTGAATTCAGAAATCTGTCTGCCTCTGCCTCCCAAGTGCTGGGATTAAAGTCATGTGCCACCACTGCCTGGCTATTTATAGATTCTTTTATAAAAAAAAATGATTATTTATTTATTATATGTAAGTACACTGTAGTTGTCTTCAGGTACCAGAAGAGGGCATCAGATCCAATTATAGATGGCTGTGAGCCACCATGTGGTTGCCAGGATTTGAACTCATGATCTTTGGAAGAGCATCTTTACCCGCTCTTACCCGCTGAGCCATCTCTCCAGCCCCTATTTATAGATTCTTAATTCTTCTGTGAAATACATATATGTCTTATTATTGCTATACCATATACTGCTTAGTTAAGTCATGCTTTTAGTAAATATTGAGATTTAGGCTAATTAGGTGCCTTCCAACTTTATTTTTGAATCTCCTTGAATTTTTTTTTTCTTGAATTTTTATGTGACAGTTGGCACAGCCCTTCAGAATTGCAAAGCTGCTCTGGGAGTCACAGTTGATGTTTTTCTTCTTTAGCTCATAATAGGGCCTTGAAGAAAAAATGTTTGACATTTGACTAGGAGTGATGTATGCATAAAAGTTTATAGAAAATAGGTTAATAAGCAAATTGTAGTCCTAATAAAATTAGGATCTTAAATCCATGAATCTGGGATGTCTTTGTATTTTAGTTCTCTGATATTTTCGATGTACAAAATTTACACTTCTTTGTTGCTTGAAACAATTTTTTAAAGGGTTTTTTTGTTTTTGTTTTTTTCTTGTATACGAGTACACTGTAACTATCTTTAGGGCATCAGATCCTATTACAGATGGTTGTGAGCCACTACGTGGTTGCTGGGAATTGAACCTCTGGAAGGAGACAGCGCTCTTAACAACAGAGCCATCTCTCCAGCCCTGTTGAAACAGTTTTATTAAAAAATTAAATTTAGCCGGGCGTTGGTGGCGCACGCCTTTAATCCCAGCACTTGGGAGGCAGAGGCAGGCGGATTTCTGAGTTCGAGGCCAGCCTGGTCTTCAGAGTAAGCTCCAGGACAGCCAGGACTACACAGAGAAACCCTGTCTTGAAAAACCAAAAAAAAAAAAAAAAAAAAAAAATTAAATTTATTGCTGGATATTTTATACAGGATCATATTATCTGTAAATGTAGATAGCTTACTGACTCGCTGCCCCCCCCACTCCCCCCACTTTTTTTTTTTTTCCTGATCCATGGTTTCTCTGTATAGCCCTGGCTGTCCTGGAACTAACTTCAGGCTGGCTTCAAGCACCTCTGCCTCTCAAGCACATGGGCCATCAGCTTCCAATTGACTTTCTGATTTTATATCCCTGGTCCCCCTCTCCCTTCTACCCCCTTCTCTTTCTTTCTAGATTTTATTTATTTTTATACATGAGTGCTCTCTCTGCATCTATGCCTACATGCCAGAAGATCTTGTTACAGATGGTTGTGAGCCACCATGTGGGTGCTGGGAACCGAACTCAGGACCTCTAGAAGAGTAGTCAGTGCTCTCAACTACTTAGTCGTCTCTCCAGCCCTGTGTTTCCCCTCCCCTCCCCTTTCTCCTTTTTCCTTTCCTATTTATTTTATGGATATGAGTACACTGTAGTTGTCTTCAGACACAACCAGAAGTGGGCATCAGTTCACATCACAGATAGCTGTGATGGTGGCTGCATAGAACCTCTTGAAGAGCATTCAGTGCTCTTAACCACTAGGCCACCTCCAGCCCATTCTTACTCTTTTTCTTAAATGGTAGGAACGAAGTATTCTTTCTGTTTTTTTTTTTTTTTTTTTTTTTTTTTGAGACAGGGTTTTTCTGTGTAGCCCTGGCTATCCTGGAACTCACTCTGTAGACCAGGCTGACCTCGAACTCAGAAATCCGCCTGCCTCTGCCTCCCAAGTGCTGGGATTAAAGGCGTGCGCCACCACTGCCCGGTGGTATGAAGCATTCTTGTCCTGCTCCTGATTTTTGACAAGGTGTTAAGTCCTTTATGGTATTGATACCTGTGCGGTTTCATAGGTTTCGTTGCTCAGGATGAATTCCCTCTGCCTTTTATACTTTTTGGGGAGAGGAGGTCTTTTTTTTTTTTTTTTTTTTTTTTTTTTTTTTTTTTTGCATAAAGTCTCAACTATATTGCACTGACGGACTTCTACCTACTAAAGCGATCCTTTTGCCTTAACCCCTTGAGTCTGAGGATTGCTCTCCTAGTTTGATTGTGTGGTTATTATGAAAGTGTCTTGTCAAAAGATCTTTGTGTTGTTTTTATAACATTGCCAAATGATTTTTGTTTTTATTCTTTTTGGTTTTTTGTTTGTTTGTTTGTTTTTGGACTTTTGGTTTTTTCGAGACAGGGTTTCTCTGTATAGCCCTGGCTGTCCTGGAACTCACTCTGTAGACCAGGCTGGCCTCGAACTCAGAAATCCGCCTGCCTCTGCCTCCCAGAGTGCTGGGATTACAGGCGTGCGCCACCACCGCCCGGCTGTTTTTATTCTTGTAGTATGTGATCTCTTAATGTTAGTAAGATTGTGGAGGTGAGCTCTTGTATCTTACTATTAAACACACATAGTAGTTCTGTATATGTATATATAAATATATAATTATATTTGCTAGTATTAAATTGAGGGATTTTAATGTCTTCCTAGTTTTTGCTATATTTGTCTAGTTGTATTGATGTCATAGAATTGATAAGTGCTTTCCTGAGTTTTTGTGAATTGATGTTAATTATTGTTATTATTTTAAAGAATCAAGGTCTTGCTATATCAGCTTGGATTTAAGCAGTATATTGGCTTGAGACTTGACTGCTACAGATTCTAGTCTTGTTTTGCTCCCATTCTCTAATGGTGACTATTAAAATATCTTTATTCAGTAGCTGCAATGTCTTTGATAAATACAGTTTTTGCCAGAAGTTTTGAAGATATCCTATGTTCAGAAAATTCTGGTGGTAAATGGCAGATGCAAGAGGGTGATATAGAATTGTAGGTATTTGCTCCAGAACAGGTGATCAGATTGGTATCTTTAGGCATTCTGGGAAATAGCAAGCATATATCTCATTTTTCTTCTCCTTGTAGGAGTGTTTCTCAAGAGTTATCAGAGACTATCCTCACCATGGTAGCAAATTGCAGTAATGTCATGAATAAGGCCAGACAGCCACCACCTGGAGTTATGCCGAAAGGCCGCCCTCCTAGTGCTAGCAGCTTAGATGCCATTTCTCCGGTTCAGGTAACAGTTTGTTCGTAATTTTGTTCATAGATTCAGAACAGACCAAACACCTGCTTCTTTAGTAATCACTTGAGTTTATTTTACTTCAGATACCTGCATGTGTAACATATTTTAAAGGAGTTCCTTCCATAGGCAGTATAACTGAGAATAGACTTTTATAATCAAAAAGAACATGACTGAGAGAAAAGATAAAACCATTTATTTAGGTAAATGAAGAGGGTTTCTTTTTTAAAGTTAGAGTTACACTCTTGAGAAAATAAGCACTGCCTTTGAATCTGATGTGTCTTGTTTGTAGCTTCACGGGCCAAGCCACAGTACTAGAGCATAACGACTTGTTATAACTGGGCGCTTCAGCTCTCAACTGAACTGCTCTTTTAAAAACAAGGTACATTTCAGTTACTCCCTGACATCGCCCACCCCATTCTCTTTGGGAGCAACATATTTCACGTTGATTTCAGATGCACTGAATGGCAGTTTGGGGTTGAAGGAAGGAAAAGCACTTAGAGGCTCACTTTCTACCTGATAAGACATTTGTTTGTCATTTCCCATCCTCGTAAAGGTGTGAAGTAGTGTCACAACCACAATGCTTAGAGTACAGTTACTACTAGATTTAAAAAATCTTTGCAAATAGCATATTTTGTTTTTGTTCCTTTTTGAACCCTGAAAATTATAAAATTAGATGATGTGTTTTAAATGAAATACTCTTTTGTAAGTAAAACAAGAGGCTGGAATTGTGATTTGTAATGTAGCATTTGCCCCTTGTTCCTACTGAAGGTTTGGTAGTCGGACACTAGGGAGGATTGAGTTGTGTTAGCTCTGCGGTCTCCCGTGTCTGGTGCCTCATGGCAGGGCGTGAGGCTTTCAACTGCTCCGTATCGTGTATGAAAAATGGCCAGCAGACTTGATGCTGATATTATTGTTACAATTGTGTGGGTATTAAAGTGTTCCCAAGTATAAAGAGCTATTAACTCTGACTTATATTTCTGACATCTTTGTTTTTCCTCAAAACGTGTGTGTAATACATGTTTGTTTTCCTTTAGATTGACCCTCTTGCTGGGATGGCTTCACTTAGTATAGGTGGTTCAGCTGCCCCTCACACCCAGAGCATGCAGGGTTTTCCTCCAAATTTGGGTTCTGCGTTCAGTACCCCTCAGTCACCAGCAAAAGCGTTTCCACCACTTTCAACCCCAAATCAAACCACGGCCTTCAGTGGTATCGGAGGACTTTCCTCACAGCTTCCAGGTGAGGGGAGTTGGGGTAAGGTTGGAATTATTTTATTGTGCCTAGTTAATGTAAATGCCAAAGTAATGATTTATAAAAGAAAGTAAATTAGGCAAAATGCGAAAGCTGTGTATATCCACAACCCAAGATGGGGAGAAGGAAACATACTGTTTAATTTTGTTCCTTTTAATGGAAATAAGTGATTCGGATTTTAGGGTAATAACATTAGCAGAGTGAGTACAAGCATTCACTTTCCGCAAATGATGAGTAATATGTGTAGCATGTTAGCCATATAGTTATTTGTTGCATTTTATGTATTTTTTTGATGCTGGGGATTTATATAATACTGGGCCTGGTCACATTCTAATTGTGTGAATTCAGCCTTATAAAAGGACTGTGGATACCAAATTCAGAATTTTGTTTTGCCTGATTTAAGTAATACTAACATAATAATACTCTTATATCTTTAAAAACCATTTAAATTCCTTCTCCTCAATCTTGTTGATTTGTAATTTTACAGTAAAATAAAGGTTTTTTTTTTTTTTTTTTCTCCTTATACATGTTTCTCTTGTCCAGGCTCTAAGTTGTTAGCACACTAAGAGCCAAGGAGTAAAGACCATGGTGAAGCACTTTAACTCCTGCTGCTGTGTACGTCCAGACCTCTTAACCCAGATGTAGCTGTTAGGCTTTGTGGCTTTTGTTGTTGGTATTTGCCTGTTAGTTTTAGGTTTAGAATTGAGAGGATTAAATAGAGAAATGCTAACTCATGATAATTATGAAACAATTGCATGAAATTCTTTTATTTTAATCATTGTAACCTGAATATGTTGGTATAATCTTTGAAAGCATGCACTTTAAAATTATAGATTTAATACTATAAATGATGGGGCCAGTGGAATGTCTCAGTGGAAAAGGCTCTTGGGCCTGAGAGCCTGTCGATGGGAGCCTGCTCCTGAGCCCATGTGAAGTGAAGGAGAAAAGCAGTTCCGTGGTTTGTCCCTCTCACCCTCACTCTTGTGCTCAGACACGCATCATGTAAACGTAGGAAGTTTAGTCATTCCTTGAAATGAGGAAGTACTGACTAAACTTCTGGCTGCCTTCGTTCTCTCTAGTAGGTGGTCTTGGCACAGGAAGCCTGACTGGCATAGGAACTGGGGCCATTGGACTTCCTGCAGTGAACAATGATCCTTTTGCACAGAGGAAACTGGGCACCTCTGGACTCAACCAACCTACATTCCAGCAGAGTAAGATGAAACCTTGTAAGTGGTAGTGTTGTCTGTGATTGTGAAGTGTGACTGACCCATGTAAAAATTTCATTTTATTTTCTGTTGTCATGAGAATTATGTAAATAAAATTGACCTGTATGTTGGTAATAAGGTCATTACCACATTAGCTATGTCCTTAGACTTGTGGAAATACACAAATTTGAATCAGTAAAGCTAAAGCTATCATTTCACCTGTACTCTGAATTGCCAGAAAAGAATGATAGTGAAAGGTGTTCTCACCAAGCCGGGCGTGGTGGCGCACGCCTGTAATCCCAGCACTTGGGAGGCAGAGGCAGGTGGATTTCTGAGTTCGAGGCCAGCCTGGTCTACAGAGTGAGTTCCAGGACAGCCAGGACTACACAGAGAAACCCTGTCTCGAAAAACCAAAAAAGAAAAAAAAGAAAAAAAAAAAAAGTGTCCTCACCAAGTCACTCTGTGTAGGTATAGGAAAGGGAAAAATTGGAATGTGCCAGTTTTTCATACAAATTTTACATGTCACACACAAATCTGTTAGTGTGGCTTTCAAGAAGTCATGGGCCCCATGTGTGGTGTCAAATTCCTTTACTCCTGTCATTTGAGGAAGGTGGATTTCCTGAGTTGTAGCCCAGCTTGGTCCAGGCCATGCAGAGCTATATTGACAGACCCTTTCTCATGGGGCAGAAAGAAGGAGCAGCCAAGATGTCAGATTTCTGTTTCAGTCAAATAACATTACCTTCTTAGTGTATGCAGTTTTATTTATTTACCTCATAAATATCATTGTGTAATATGAAGACCAATATTTAAGGCTTACTTACATAGTAATATTGCCCAAAAGGAAAAAAAAATTCATACATCCAGCAGCTTAGTTGGTTTGACTTGCATGCCTGTTTTATTACTGGGGCTAAATATGGAAGATAGAAATGAAAGAACTAGCACAGTGGTGTGGCATGTAATCCCTGCTCATGAGAGGCAGGAGCGAGTTCTAGCTAGCTTATGTTATACACACTATTTCTTTGTTTTGTGTGTGTGTGGGGTTTTTTTTGTTTGTTTGTTTTGTTTTTGTTTTTGTTTTTTTTTTTTAACAACCGTAGTTAAGAGCACTGAGTACTCTTCAGAGGACCTAGGTTCAATTTCCAGAAGGTAGATCTCAGCTGTCTGGACTCTAGGGATTGACTCCCTCTTCTGTTCTGCAGGGGCACCATGGATGTGCACAGATGAACTTGCAGGCAAAACACAAGTCAATACACATACAAGTGATTTTTATTTTTCTTTTGTTTTTTTGAGACAGGGTTTCTCTGTGTAGTCCTGGCTGTCCTGGCACTCACTCTGTAGACCAGGCTGGCCTCAAACTCAGAAATGTGCCTGCCTCTGCCTCCCAAGTGCTGGGATTAAAGGCATGTGCCACCACTGCCCGGCACAAGAGAATTTTTTTTAAAGGGTTGGGAGTAGAATAGGTATTTGTGGTGCAGGCCATTAATTCTAACAGAGGTAGATGGATCTCAAGTTCAAGGCCAGCAAGAGATACAAATTGAGGTTCAGGACAGCCAGAGATATTGCCTCCAAGTAATCATCATCATCATCATCATCATGCCCACTGACTTGAACATATTAGTGTGAAAGGTTTGTCTGAATGTTAATGTTTTGTAGCATGCTTTGTGTGTGTCTTGTTTTTTTGTTAAATTGTATATTTATTACTAAGCAGTAGAGACTTTTTAATCATGAGTGGGTTTGTTAATGGTAAATGTGTTAGGAGTTGTAGTCTATTGAGCTTTTTACTGTAGTAGGATTTACAAAATATTGTAGAAGAACTAAGTAAAGCAATTTATTTAGAAGTCTGTCTTGTCTGCCTGGACAACTCTGGTGGTAAAATCCATCATTTGATCCTTGGACCTTCAGTTTCTTTTATATGTCCCCTCTTTCCCCCTTAAAGTTGGAACCATATTAGTCTCTCTAGCTTTCTGGGGGAATTGAAAGACTTAACTCTGTATACTGATAGCCTTTTCCTCCCCACAGCCGACTTGTCTCAAGTGTGGCCAGAGGCAAATCAGCACTTTAGTAAAGAAATAGACGATGAAGCAAACAGCTATTTCCAGCGAATATATAATCACCCCCCACACCCCACCATGTCTGTGGATGAGGTGAGTATCCAGGCGTCCTCATTTCTCATGTTTTCATAAACTTGAAATAAGGGCACTTTCAAGGTTTTTAGAAATTCACTTAAATATTGTAATCATTTGAAATTTTAATGTTTGTGTTAGGTTCTGTTGTTTTTTGTTTTGGTTTTTTGTACTGGTAAATGCCCCCCCCCCCGCCCCCCCTGTTTTTTTGAGATAGGGTTTCTCTGTGTAGCCCTGGCTGTCCTGGAACTCACTCTGTAGACCAGGCTGGCCTGGAACTCAGAACTCTGCCTGCCTCTGCCTCCCAAGTGCTGGGATTAAAGGCATGCCCCACCCCCCCACCCCCCCACCCCCCCTCCACCCCCGCCACCCCCAGGGTTTCTCTGTGTAGCCATGACTGTCCTGGAACTCACTCTGTAGACCAGGCTGGCCTCAAACTCAGAAATCCACCTGCCTCTGCCTCCCAAGTGCTGGGATCACAGGCGTGTGCCACCACCGCCCGGTAAATGCTTTTCTTAGCAAGTCTGATATTAAGGTATATAAGGAAGATTCTTGGTAAAGTTTCTTGTATGTATGTATTGTATTTATCTTGCTTTTCTAGGTATTAGAAATGCTACAGAGATTTAAAGACTCTACAATAAAAAGGGAGCGAGAAGTATTTAACTGTATGCTGAGGAACTTATTTGAAGAATATCGGTTTTTCCCCCAGTACCCTGATAAAGAATTACATATAACAGCCTGCTTGTTTGGTGGCATAATTGAAAAAGGACTGGTCACTTACATGGCATTGGGTCTGGCCCTGCGATATGTTCTTGAAGCCTTACGGAAGCCTTTTGGATCCAAAATGTATTATTTTGGTATTGCTGCACTAGATAGATTTAAAAATAGGTGAGTAACTAGATGGATACTTCTTTCTTTCTTTCTTTCTTTCTTTCTTTCTTTCTTTCTCCCTCTCTTTCTCTTTCTTTCCCTCCCTCCCTCCCTCCTTTCCTTCCCTCCCTCCCTCCCTCCCTCCCTCCCTCCCTCCCTTCTTTCTTTCTTTCTTTCTTTCTTTCTTTCTTTCTTTCTCCTTCTCTCTCTCCCTCCCTCTTTCCCTCCCTCCCTCCTTCCCTCCCTACCCCTCCCTCCCTCCCTTCCTTCCACCATACCTCCTCATCTGAGATTTGGTATCTTCCCTTCTCAGCCTTCTTCATTCTGGGAAGTATCTTTTTGTAGAGTGATAAGTGTATATTACACACAACACATACACTTCCATATTAAGTATGTACTTGCCTATACAACTAAGTCCATTGTGGGGCAGAGTAAACTGATCTTTATTTTTTAAAAGCAGAGGTAATGACTTTGTTTATTTTGTATTACATAATTTTAAGTTACTCTTTAAATTTTGATTGGATCTCTCCCAGTCTGTCCTGGAAATTCCAAATCTCTTTCACTGTCCCAAGTGCTGGGATTGCAGGCCTGTGTGACCGTACCTAGGTGATGGTTCATTTCCTGTGTGGAGTGAGGTTCCTGAGTGTATTTTCCCCCCACTCCCATCTTGGTGGTCATCCCCGTGTTACCTCCCCCAACCCCCACCCCCTCCAGACATAGCCAGGTTGGCCTTGAGCTTGTGCCGCTGTTCTGGGGTTGTGTGTGTGCACTACTCCAGGCTGGTAGTCTTCCATTTGACATTTTCTTCAAAATAATGCTGGAGAAAGGATTTTCAATAGTAGTGTTTGAAACAAAAGCCTTTTTTCCCTTACTTACATGAAATGATGAATAAATAATTTATTTTTGGCAGATTGAAGGACTATCCTCAGTATTGTCAGCACCTGGCTTCTATCAGTCACTTTATGCAGTTTCCACATCATTTGCAGGAGGTATGTGCCGTTTTCTGTAATGGCCTGTAAGGTGGGCAGAGGCTAGATCTCCATTGATTTGTTTAGAGGTTTTGTGAGAAATGCTAGTAAGATTAAGCTGTTTCTTTTTTCTAATTTGTGTATTATTATTGTGTGTAAGGACACATATTTCATGGCCTGTACGCAGGTCAGAGGATACTTTGTGGGTCATAAGTCACATATGTTCTTGGAATTCAGCTGCTGCTGCTCCTTGAGCTTCCTGGGAGAGCGCTCTACTTATGGTTCATAACACCCGCCTTCTTTGTTGTTTTGATTGTTTGAGACATGGTCTCACTATGTACCTCTAACTGCCAAAAATTCAATAGGCTGTCTCAAAATTCAGAAATTCTGCCTCTGCTTCTAAAGTTCAGGAATTAAAGGCATATGACACAATGTCAAGATTAAGATACTTCAGCCGGGCGGTGGTGGCGCACGCCTGTAATCCCAGCACTTGGGAGGCAGAGGCAGGTGGATCTCTGAGTTCGAGGCCAGCCTGGTCTACAGAGTGAGTTCCAGGACAGCCAGGGCTATAGAGAAACCCTGTCTCGAAAAAACAAAAACAAAAAAAGGTTAAGATTCTTCAATGATCTCAATCTGTGTATTGTTCCTTGCTCATTTTTTGGCTTAATAAACCAGATAAAAATGTCATTCATTTTGTCATTTTGAGCTATGGTTTTCTTGGTTGAATTTTTTTTTTTTCTGGTTTTTCAAGACAGGGTTTCTCTGTGTAGCCCTGGCTGTCCTGGAACTCATTCTGTAGACCAGGCTGGCCTCGAACTCAGAGATCCACCTGTCTCTGCCTCCCAAGTGCTGGGATTAAAGGAGTGCGCCACCACCGCCGGCTCTTGGTTGGATTCAAAGGCTTTTACTAGTTCTCCTGGCCTGGTGATACTTTTGAACAGTAGATATATTTCACTCAGTGAATCTTTGTATATATGCAAAACTTTCCTGAGTCTAGAAAATAATGGAGTTCAAAGGTTGGCATACACCTTTAATCCTAGGAACTGCATCTCAGATCAAGGCCAGCCTAATCTTATATAGTGAGTTTCAGTCTAGCTAAGGTTATATACTCTCAAAAACAAACAATCCCCAAAACAAAGTTATACAATCCAAAGTTGGTTTACAAATTGCTTACTTTAAAGTTACCT
The DNA here is from genome assembly GCA_964023405.1 of Apodemus agrarius. Lineage (NCBI taxonomy): Eukaryota > Metazoa > Chordata > Mammalia > Rodentia > Muridae > Apodemus > Apodemus agrarius. The sequence continues at coordinate 38,922,521 of OZ030024.1, forward strand.
GCTTAAGTTTTATGGAGGAACTCACTGGGTGGGAGTCAGTTTCTGCAAAAGTAGACCTATGAAATAATTACTATTATTCTTTGTGTTATATTAAAATTTGAGAACCCTTTATAGTGATTAATTTTGAAATGATATACATTATGTCTCTAGCTTCCATTTGGATATTCAATTTGTAATGAAATTTGTTTAATTTTTTAGAATTCTAAGTGCTAAAATTTTCATACAGTAGATAGATTATAAGGAATAAGAATGATCACATTTAAAATTTTAGCCTGCCAACAGTGTGGGTTGAAATTCTCATGAAGCTCATACAGGAGGGAGAATTAGTGTTTCCCAAGGTATAACTCCCTAACTAGTCAATTAGTATCAAGTCCTCAATCTTAAACACATAAAGCAATCCTGTGCAGACTGAGCAGACTGTATGTATGTGGGGAGTGGTATAATAATTAGAGGCTAGGAATTTGAGGGTGCGAGGGCAGTACATAGGAAGATGGGGTTTTGTTTTGTTGGTATTTTGAGACAGGGTTTCTCTGTGTGTGTAGCCCTGACTGTCCTGGAACTCACTCTATAGACTGGACTCAGAAATCCTCCTGCCTCTGCCTCCCAGGTGCTGGGATTAAAGGTGTGCACCAACACCACCTGGCCAGATGATTATATTTTAATAAAGACATTGCAAACTTCTTTTTAAGGTCCTGCCTTTCTGTCATTGATTCTAGGGATCAAATAAGACTGACACTCCCTCATATTATAGGCATATGCCCTGTAAGACAAGCATCTCTTTAAAAAAACAAGGAGTCACTCAGAGGTCCCATTACTGTTTCCACTATCTGCTGGGGTTAAAGCTGTGCACTCCTGCGCCTGGATTTACCCAAACATTAAACTAGTCTGTAGTCTTTACATGGCTTTTAAAATACCATTTAAGCTGCAAGTGAGTGCTTCACACCTTTAATCTCATCACTGGGAGTGCAGGGGCAGGTAAGTGTCTTGAGTTCAGGTCAATTTGGGGCTTCAAAGTTAGTTTGCTCCAGGCCCCACCCCACTCCCCTACCTCCCAGAGGAAAGCAGACAGACAGTATTTTAGTTAGCAAGAAGTTACACATTGTGGTTTTACTTTTCGGGTAAGGATGATTTGAGGTAACATTAGGAGAACCCCATGCCAGTCTTCTGAGTTCTGAAATGAAAATGTCCCTTAATGTTGTTGGCTCTACTTAAAAACTGGCTTGCAGTTAGAGTTCTTCTGTTTCATATTAATAGCCTTACTGCCATATAAAACACAGTATAGTATGTTTATGCTGAAGTTCAGTCAAATTTAGCTTGACATAAATTTTGAAAAATTTAAAGGGTTTAAGCAATTGGTTTTGTTTGTTTGTTTTGTTTGTTTGAGACAGGCTTTTCTCTGTCTCAAAAATTCCTGTCTCAAAAACCTGTCTCAAATTCCAGGGCACTGCCCAACAAGGGATTTTATTTACAGATACCTGAGACTGCTTTTTGAAGTTGTTTTGTCAGGCTAGTTTAAACTATTTTACCATACTAATTTATCTTTATTGGTGTTCACAGTATCCTCTTAGGTATTGGTGCCGATATCGGGCAAGGATTAAAAGGAAACTAAAATTATTCTTATCCTGTCATAAGACAAAAATTCTTGATTTCTACTAAGATGCCTCTATATGTTTCCTTGTGTGCCCATATAGTACATTGAGTACGGACAACAGTCTCGAGATCCTCCTGTGAAAATGCAGGGCTCTATCACCACCCCTGGAAGTATTGCACTGGCTCAGGCTCAGGCCCAGGCCCAGGCTCCAGCAAAGGCTCCTCTTGCAGGTCAGGTTAACACAATGGTAACCACCTCAACAACCACCACTGTCGCTAAAACGGTTACAGTCACCAAGCCAACGGGAGTCAGCTTTAAGAAAGATGTGCCAGTAAGTAGGTCTTTTTGCTTTCCCAGGATCTGTTGGTATAAACATGTAGTAGAGAATGTGTACGTTGTTTTACTGGAAGCATGAAGATCAACATTTCTCCCTATATTTCCCAGAGAGTATTGTGTAATATAATAATTCAGTAATGAGTTTGATAGTACCAGTGTATTTATACCATGTTTATTTTTTATGCTAATGAAAAATATTTATAATCTTTTAAAAATGTTTTATTACCTTTATATCTTACTGTTTATTTCGTGTGTGTGTGTGTGCGCGCGCGCGCGCACACACATATGGAGGTCAGAGTTAGTGTCCCCTTGGCATGCGGGTCCCAGGGATTGAACTCTGGCTGAGCTTGGAGGCGCGCACTTTTTTTCTTTGTCTTCTGAGAACCTGCCAGCACTTCTGTTTTGAAACACCTCAGCTTCTTTAACACTGCATATTATTACTTCTAGCCTTCTATAAATACTACAAATATCGATACATTGCTTGTGGCCACAGATCAAACTGAGAGGATTGTGGAGCCCCCAGAAAATATTCAAGAGAAAATTGCTTTTATTTTCAACAATCTGTCACAGTCAAATATGACACAGAAGGTAAGCATGATGTAATAGCTTATGAAACACCCTCTCCTGTTCTGTGATGGATGGAGGAATTAGTGTTTGTTTTGTTTTGACTCCAATAAGTCAGGTGATTTGGTATGTCCAAGCTACTGAGGAAGCTGAAACAAACATAAGGAGTTTGAGACTAGCTTTAAAAACTTTCTAAAAATAAAAGCCCATAATAAAAAATTTGATTTTAGCTGGGTGTGGTGGCACATGACTTAAATCAATTTTAAGGTGTTTTTATAGGAATTAAACAGTATCCTTTGTTGCGCTATTGTTTCACAGTGGATTGTAGCCTTTTGAAATAATGTCATGCTCTCCTGAAAAGGGAAGTCTTATTTTTTTCCTTCCTTTCTTTGAGACAAGGTCTCATTAACTAGCCTTTTCCAGCCTGGAACTCACTTTGTTAACCTGGATGGCCTTTAGATTTTATATGCCTCCCAAGTGCTGGGATTGAAAGTATGTGCCACCATGCCTAACTCTGATAGAAAGTTTTGTTTTATGTTCCTCCAGAAACCACTTTAATTGCTCATTATACTCCATGAGCACCGTGAGGTAGAGCTTTGAAAAGCATAAGGAGTGATGCTTGCCTTCTAAGATAGTACTTTGAAATGATGGTGAGCTTGGTGACACATAGTGAAATAGAGGCAGGCTGGTTTCTGTGAGTTTGAGGCTTGCCTGGTCTCTATCATGAGTTCCAAGCCACCCAAGGCTACATAGAGAGATCCTGCTACCCCCACCCCCCAACACACACACCAAAGGTAAATAGTTTTTTTCTGTAACTTTAACATGCTGGTTCTTGTGAGCTTGTAATTCTAACACTTGAGGCTGAGGGAAAGATTAAGATTATAAGTGAGGTCAGCCTGAGTTATTGCATAGAAAAACCCTGCCTTTAAAAGAAGTACATATCATCTGTTAAAATCTGAAGATTATTTGTTGTTAATGTGTCATGGGAAAGGCCAAGCCCAGTAGTTTAATATCATGTTACAGTTTTGTGAGGACCCAGATGCTGTATGTCTTGATTCAGAGAACCTGGACTTCATTTAATTTTTTTTCTTTAAATCCTAATTCTCTACTGCTTTGTTATGTTGATTGGCCAGGTTGAAGAGCTTAAAGAAACTGTGAAAGAAGAATTTATGCCTTGGGTTTCCCAGTATCTAGTTATGAAAAGAGTCAGTATTGAGCCAAACTTTCATAGCCTGTATTCAAACTTTCTTGATACATTGAAGAATCCTGAATTTAACAAGATGGTTCTGAATGAAACCTACAGAAACATTAAAGTAAGAAGAGTTCTTATATTTCCTTCAGTACTTGCTTTAAAGTTGATCTTGGCATGTGGAACTTGGGAAGATTTGTTGTTTTTCTTTGTGTGGTCTATGTTAGATGTCCACTGAAAGTGCCATGGATTTTGTTTGGAGTGCTAACTGCTGGGTTCTGTAAACATTTAAAGTGACCTTTGTGCAAGTGTCTGCACATGCATGTGTCAGAGGACAGCTTTCAGGAGGCACTTCTCATGCAGAACATCACAGTGTCAGCATGGTAACTGACACTTGACCTGCCCAACTATCTCGCTGGACCAAGAACCCAATCATTAGACATAGCCCTATGTATTACTTAACTATAGTCCCTCTTTACAATTTTTTTCATCCTTCCATGTATGGCTTTAGAATTTTACTTCCTATTATATGTAACAATACTCAGGATTTTTGTGGCATGCCATCTTGTTGCCTTGCCATGTCTATGTGTGCGTGAGTGCGACTGTGGCCACTTCTTTCTTATCTCTTTGGCTTTGGAGATTAGGTACAACAAGTTCTCAGGTTTCTCTTTCCTGGTTTTTTAAGAAATAGTCTTACAGAAAACTCATTCTGCTGGTTGAATGTCAAGATACCGCGATTTCAGTACTATTTGAAATAGCTTTTGTTATTATACTTGTACAGAATATACTTGTACTTATACTATCTAGTATAAGTATGTTATTATACTTGTTCTGTAACGTTCAACTACTTTATTTCTATACTCTCATTTATTTTTAAATAGGAAACTTTGTAAAGAAACAGTGCAAACCAGATGGAGACGGGCCCCTTTGTTTCTGAGTGCCGTGGGGCTGGCTGGCTTCGGAACTAGCACTATATTTAAACCTATGTGTGGGCAATTTCCCCATTCTTGGTTACGCTGTAGTGCAAAAAGAATTCCTGGCTCCTTGCTGCACAGCTTACTCATGCTATTTTGCTGTTGCTTTCGGAGTTAAGGAACATGACTGTTCAGCTTATTATCTTTTATACCAAGGATTGTAGTCTTTGGGAATATATATATATATATATATATATATATACACACACACACACACACACACACACACACATACATACATACACACACACACACACATACAGTCTATGGGATTTCCCATGTACTCTGAGCAAATAATAACTGATTTGTTTACTCTCTCTTCTCTGGCATGCTTGGACTCCAATTCCAGGTCTTGTACATGGTAGATGACTATTTCTCTTAATCCCTTAAAATATTTTTCTAAGGTAATATCAACAATTTGCTAATTAACACAGTAAGATAATACCAACATAGTACATGGGATAGATCTACTTTGGGTCTATGCTCAGAATTGATTACTTTTAGAAAGGCCACTGAAACTCTCAAATAAGAAAATGAGAATTTCTTTTATAAGCTTGTTCACTTATATTTTATAAATCCTGTATTAACACAGGTGCTGCTGACTTCTGATAAAGCTGCGGCCAATTTCTCAGATCGTTCTTTGCTGAAGAACTTGGGACATTGGTTAGGAATGATCACATTAGCTAAAAATAAGCCCATCTTACACACGGTGAGTTTTTGAACTTGGCAAGAAGAAATGTTAGTCACTGGAATTTTGTAAGGCATTGACCATGTCTGAATTCTTAATTCTATGTTCATGGTCTCTTAGACACTTTTAGGATACAGAAAAGCAAGTGGGGTGTGCTTTTTGTCAGACAAGGGTCAAATAATGCATTGATTGTATTGGGAAATGAGCTTTTTGTGAGATACCATTCTAAGGTTCTTATTTTACATTTCCCAGAGGAGTTCAGGAACAGAAGAACATCAGCTTTCAACATTTCTGTTTTAAAATTCTAGGACTTAGATGTGAAGTCTTTGCTGTTAGAGGCTTATGTCAAAGGACAGCAAGAGCTGCTCTATGTCGTGCCCTTTGTTGCCAAAGTTCTAGAGTCCAGCATTCGGAGTCTGGTGAGCAAATGTTATTTCTGGTGAATTTGTAAGATTGCTAACCCAATTCCCAAGAGATCATAGCTTTATTCTTATGCACATAGAGCTAGTTCAATAAGTCCTCCTTTGTTAATCCTAGATAATTTGCAAAGCTAGGTAAAGAGGCTAAATGTATCAGCTTTCAGCTTTGTTGTTTTCCTGGAATGTGTTGTATCTAAGAATGGGACTTTTGTCATGGTCATGTTTATCTAATTTTTTAAATGTTAAAATGCTACAAAGTAAAGGTTTGATTTAGAGCTGGCTTAATATCATAGCTCTTCTTTAGGTTTTTAGACCACCAAACCCCTGGACAATGGCCATAATGAATGTATTGGCTGAGCTGCACCAGGAGCATGACTTAAAGGTAAAATAATTGCTTCTCAGAGAATTCTGTGCCGTAAGATGATTTCATGTTGCAATAAAGATAGACCAGTACAGGGGGTAGGCAGTGGGCATTGCACCATTGAATTGAATGGTAGGATATATTATGGACAAAGCTCAAATTTTCTCTTATTCTAATATACTGGAATTCTGCAGTTAAACTTGAAGTTTGAAATTGAAGTGCTCTGTAAGAACCTCGCATTAGACATCAATGAGCTCAAACCTGGAAACCTGTTGAAAGACAAAGATCGCCTGAAGAACCTAGATGAACAACTCTCTGCTCCAAAGAAAGATGTCAAACAGCCAGAAGAGCTTCCTGCCATCACAACAACAAGTAAGTCCATCAGAGCCTCTCCAATGGCACCACCCCACATGAGCCACCAGTAACTCCCATTGCATACCTTCTAATTATCAAGTGTAAGGAACCTCTAAGTAGTCTTAGTAGATTGTCTCACTATCTTTTAAGACAGAATTGTTCTTATATCATAACCTGGCTAGCTTATCTCTTAAAACATTGAAGTATCACAAGTACTTGAATGACATAATAGTAATCATTATTTCTTAAAATCCAAGGTTTGCCTGATCAGTCATACCTACAAGGAGAATATTACCTGTATCAAGACAATCAGGACTGGGTTTAGGGTACAGGGCTCTAGTCTTGAGAAACTAAAGCAAGGAGGATTGTGAGCTTGAGGCCAACTTAAGTAAGCTACATGAGCTTGAACCAGCCTGAGATCTTGTTTAAAAACCAGTCCACAGACAGACAGACACACAATGAACACACAGACATGCACACTCTCACTCTCTGGAGATGCAGGGATGGCTTTGGGAATTGGATGTAGTTATAGTAAACAGTGAGGAATTGGTGGAACATGCCACTTCTTTTTTCCCCACCTTCTCTTGGCATCTGACAAATTCCAAGTGCGCCTGGTAAAGGCTAGATTGAGGACATGTACCCATATCACTGCTAGATATTTTCAGCTTGGCCTCCCTGATACAGGATTATCCTGAAAATATCCCTGTGCTATATATAATGCCACTAACAGACATAATACTTGGCTCATATTTCATACAATAGCAGAATTTCTTTCTCAGAATGGGAAAAATAGGACATCAGCTGCCCCTTCTCAAGAGTTGAGACCCAGTTTAAGTAGATAATATCCATTTATTATTATCGAGCTAATATTTGTGTACAGTCAATAAATGTGCTCTTATCTTTTACATGTAGCAACTTCTACAACACCAGCTACCAGTACTACGTGTACAGCCACAGTTCCCCCACAGCCACAGTACAGCTACCACGATATCAATGTCTATTCTCTAGCAGGCCTGGCACCGCATATTACCCTAAACCCTACAGTGAGTAAAACTGATCCTTCTCCTTTTAAAAGATTGACTTCTGTGTTTTACCTGAATGCATGCCTGTGCACTACATGTTCGGGACATGAAAGCCGGGCGGTGGTGGCACACGCCTTTAATCCCAGCACTTGGGAGGCAGAGGCAGGTGGATTTCTGAGAGTTCGAGGCCAACCTGGTCTACAGAGTGAGTTCCAGGACAGCTAGGGCTACACAGAGAAACCCTGTCTCCCAAAAAAAAAAATAAAAGGGTCATGAGCTCTCCTGAAATTGGAGGTACAGATGGTTGTGAGTGAGCTACCATATTGGTTCTGGGAATTGAATCCTGATCCTTTTGCAAGAGCAGCAAGTCCTTAATACTGGGCCATCTCTCCAGCCCCAGAATTCTTTGGATTCTAGTTTGTGGCAGAGGGAGCTATGGTTACTTTCCTGTTTACCAGCTTTCCCCTAGGGCTTTTTTAAAGAAGTAGGGGATCTATAATGTATAAATTACAAATAGGCAATTATTTTAAGTGATTAGGATTCCTATTTGTTCCTCTTACCCTACCCCACAGTGATTTAATTATGCCAGCAATAAAAAGCACAATTTAAGATAATTCATATTAGCTCAAAAGATTCTTCTTAATGTATACTATAGTATTTTCCTTTTGCCTTCATTATCATGTGACTTTGTCCTGCTATTAAGCCATTTCTTTTGTCAGACTGCAATTTGTATATATACAGTTTTTTGTTTGTTTGTTTTTTCAAGACAGGGTTTCTCTGTGTAGTCCTGGCCGTCCTGGAACTCACTCTGTAGACCAGCCTGGCCTCGAACTCAGAAATGCGCCTGCTTCTGCATCCCAAGTGCTGGGATTAAAGGCGTGCGCCATCACTGCTCGGCTGTATATACAATTTTTAATCCAAATTATTCACGTTTATTTTTTATGTATATGAATGTTTTGCCTACATGCATGTACAAGCCACATGTGTGCCTGAGAAGGTCAGAAGGGGGCACCAGATCTCCTGGAAAAAGAGTTAATGGACCATTGTGAAGACACCATGCGAGTGCTGGGAACAATATCCCAGAGACTCCCACTTGCAAGAACAGCAAGTGCTTTTCACTAGTGAGCCATCTTCTGATACTGCCTTTCTAATGATTAATTTAGCCATAACTTTAACTTAGAAATCCATATGTCTATAAGCAAGTACTATGTGTTTAATCAACAGTTTGTTAAAATTGAAGGGGGTCAGCCAGGCGTGGTGGCGCATGCCTGTAATCCCAGCACTTGGGAGGCGGATTTCTGAGTTCCAGGACAGCCAGGACTACACAGAGAACCCCTGTCTCGGGGGGGAAAAAAAAAATTGAAGGGGGTCACAGGTTATCCTGTGTTCTTTTTTTCCTAGCTTCTATTTCCTGGAGTTGTTAGTTTTATATAAACTCTGTAGTTTCTGTAGCACTGAAGGAATACCAGAGGCAGACATGACTGTGCCTCTTTTCCTCCTTCCAGATCCCTTTATTTCAAGCTCATCCACAGTTGAAGCAGTGTGTGCGGCAAGCAATTGAACGAGCTGTCCAGGAGCTAGTCCATCCCGTGGTTGATCGGTCAATTAAGATTGCTATGACTACCTGTGAACAGATAGTCAGAAAGGACTTTGCCCTGGATTCTGAGGAATCTAGAATGAGAATAGCAGCTCATCACATGATGCGGAACTTGACGGCTGGAATGGCTATGATTACTTGCAGGGAGCCTTTACTGATGAGCATATCCACCAACCTAAAAAACAGTTTTGCCTCAGCCCTTCGTGTAAGTAGACTATTTTGTGTACTATAAAATATATTACTGGTCTGTAAGAGTTTGGGCCTGTGCTACTGAATATTACTACTTGATCCTAAAACAATCTTTGTGTGTGCTAGCTTGCGTGTGTGTGTGTGTGTGTGTGTGTGTGTGTGTGTGTGTACACAAACTCCTTATTACTGAAGGACATTTGAGATTCTAAGTTGTGTTAAGGCAAAGTGCCACATTTGCTTCTTTTGTGTGGCGTTTGTGCTTAGTGCTATTTGTCAGGTACTCATCAGTACCTAAGCATTTTCTTAGAGGAGCAAAGATTTTTTTTTTTTTTTTTAAGTTTGGAGCCAGGATCTCAAATATAGCTGAATTTAGATTGCAGCAGTTGGAATAGGTCATAATAAAAATGTTAAAGTGACTTTGTATATATAGTTACTTCACTTTGTCTCTTCAAGTAACTTTTTTTAAGTCTTGGGTATCAGATTTAGGAGTTCTTGCTTCTTAATAGTCAACATAGTTTTCAATACATTCACTACAACCTGGTGAAATGTTTTAAAATATTTTAATCATGTGAATGAATTATGAATATTTGCAGATATCAGTTGATACATAGGTAGTACCAGAATATGGAATCACCTGTTGAACATACTGCATTTTTTATTGTACATTTCAAAATTGCTCTTTTCTTTCATCTTGTGTGCTCAATAGACTGCATCCCCACAACAAAGGGAAATGATGGACCAGGCCGCTGCTCAGTTAGCTCAGGACAATTGTGAGTTAGCTTGTTGTTTTATTCAGAAAACTGCAGTGGAGAAAGCAGGCCCTGAGATGGACAAGAGATTGGCAACTGTAAGTGTTTAGCATGTATCTATAACCTTGTGGCTCTGAATCTGGGGAAGTGTCTCATAACAAGAACCTCAGTGACTTTTTTTATTTGTAGGAATTTGAACTGAGGAAACATGCTCGGCAGGAAGGACGCAGATACTGTGATCCTGTGGTGTTGACGTATCAAGCAGAGCGGATGCCAGAGCAGATCAGGCTGAAAGTGAGAACGAGGCCTGGCCTCTGGCTCCACCCTTGTGTTCTCTGTGTCCCTGTTGCATGATCCCTCAGGAGGACTGTGGGGTGTATCTAAATACACTTTAAAACTTCCTAGAGCGAGTATGAAAATTCTTGTCCCTACAGTAGCTCAGTTTTGGTATAGAAAGCGTTCATGTACTTGTTAAGTTCTGTTTTCCCACCTTGAACTTGGCTTTCATATTTCTGCTATTTACCTTTTTATTGATAGCTCCTTATTGATCCTGACAAGCTGGTGAGGGTCTGACACTATTCACCAGCATCAAGGGAGAATTCTGTGGCAGTCTCACCTGAGGCATCTCTAGTGATTTTTGTTGAGACGAGGCTTCCATATAGACCAGACTGCCTCAGACTTATAATCATCTGGTCTCTACTTCCCAAGTGGCTGGCCGGGATTGCAGCTAGTGCTGCTGTAGGGACTCTAGTAAGGAATTATTAACGACTGTAAATATACTGAACACTGATTCCAACAGCAAAATGAGAAAGCCTCTTCTATGGTCTGTTGGCATGCATGCTAGCATATGTTGTGTTAACTGTGCTATCAGAATTCTGTGCAGGCTTATCACTTGCAAAAAATAAGTTTCAGCCTGGCATTATGGCAGGAGGTGTGTGTTTTTGGGTGGGGGGTGGAGTGCCTCAAGAATCTCTGTGTTTGAGGCCAGACTGGTATATATAGTAAGAGAGAGACACTCTGACTCAACCCTTCCACCTCAAAACAAAATAATAATAATAAAGTTTTCTTTTGATTATGAAGTAAATTATGCCCCCCCCAAAAAAAGGTTTTCTTCTTTTAAGGTTGGTGGTGTGGACCCAAAGCAGCTAGCTGTCTATGAAGAGTTTGCACGAAATGTGCCTGGCTTCCTACCTACAAATGACTTAAGTCAGCCTACAGGGTTTTTAGCTCAGCCCATGAAGGTAAATACCTCATTTGGATTCATTTGTTTGTGTTATGAAATATAATTTAATAATGCAGTGATTTCTGCTTATAGCTTGTTTTACTGGGTAAGGGTGTGGAAGCCATTGGGTTATAGACTGTTAGACTGTTACAGACTGTGGCAGGCAGTGTAGTACATCCTGGCACTAGCTTGACCACTGTTTAGCTCAAGGTAACTTAGCTCTAGACTTCCCTTATTATCTTTTTTGTCTTATTTATTTGTTTCTTTAATTTATACTTAAATTTCATAAAGAGTTTCTAAGATTGTGCAAGACATTTAATTGAGGTTAACAATACAAGGAAAACATTTCCCATCAACCGCTTGAAGTCGTCAAGCTGCTGTTCACTTTGCTTCTGTTGATTTTCTTTTAGAAAGAAAATGATATAAAGTGCCTTTTATGGAATTTGTATTATTTCCTGAAGGCTCTCATCACTTTTAAAAATAATTTAAGGTTTATTCTTTATTAATTTCATCTCTATTATCTCCTCATTTATCTGTCTCCAGTTCCCCTGGAGTCCCAGGAAAGAGAGAAAGATTTCTGTAAATTGTTCTTTGACTTCCACATATGTATCCATACTCTTCATAAAATAAATAACCTGCTGAATTTAATCAGGGCAGCCTGCATCTGTGTGAGTACAGTTGGGGTTTTTACTGGATCCTAGCAGCCTAACATCACATACACCCAAAAAAAACAGTGATTCCCTCTCCACCCAGCCTCAAGTACCTATCTCTCATTTCTGGTGGAATGTTGATGGTCCACCTTTGGGTTTTCGAGACAGGGTTTCTCTGTGTAGCTCCGGCTGTCCTGGAACTCACTCTATAGACCAGGCTGGCCTCGAACTCAGAAATCCGCCTGCCTCTGCCTCCCAAGTGCTGGGATTACAGGCGTGTACCACCACGCCAGGCTGTTGATGGTCCTCCTCGTGCTGTGAGTAGAGCTGCTGGGAGTGTAATCACATACACATACCTCTTTATGCAGCACATCTCCTGCTCTCTGTCTGCCTCTTAAATTGCTCACATTCTCCCTGTGCCTTGGAGGACGTGATACTAATGTCTGTTCAGAGCTGAGTTCAACAGTTACTCATTCTCAGCTCCTTGACCAGTCTTCACTGTTAACCATTGGAAAACAAGCTTTTGCAACATAGGCTGAGAGGTATATTAATCTTAAGAGTATAAAGATCAATAGTTAGAAGCCGGGTGTGGTGGCACACTCCTTTAATCCCAGCACTTGGGAGGCAGAGGCAGGCAGATTTCTGAGTTCGAGGCCAGCCTGGTCTACAGAGTGAGTTCCAGGACTACACAGAGAAACCCTGTCTCTAAAAACCAAAACCAAAAACAAAAAAAAAAAACAACAAAAAAAAAAATCAATAGTTAGAAGACAGTTTGACAACATGTACACTTTAGCGAAACAAAAGTAGTAATTTCTTCTCTCCTCACCAGAGTCTCTGACCTTGCCAACCATAGGCTTTTAGCCAGTTTTATAGTGTCGGGCTTGAATTCCCTCCTTGGAGTGGCACTCATTCTAGCCAGAAGATGCAGGTCATCCCCACATTCATGCCACTGTCGCACCAGTACCCATATCTTGCCTGACAGATTGGTATTATAGCTTACATGGCTCATAGCTGAGTAGGGCCATAGATAACTCCCCAGCAGCCTACCGAGTAATTTCCTATGCTAAGAAAGCTATCTAGCAGAGAGGAAGCTTACAGCTCAGTGCTAGCTTTTTTTTTTTTTTTTTTTTTTTTCCCTCTTTTTCTGTCCTACAACCAAAGTGTATTGCTTTAAGCATTGTGGTTTTGCACCTCTTCTGGTTGGCAGCTGTAATTGTAGTAGCCTCTTCTGTTTCGAGGGGCTCTGAGTCTTCCCTGAACAACAACCTGTAGTGACGTATCCGGTGGGAATTTTGGTAACCACTGTATCATTTACTAATACTTAACACTGCCCATTCAGTCTCAGTATTTCTCCTCCTGTTGCCTTCTCTGAATGTGTATACACAAATAAGTTTTGTTTGCTTGTTTTTGTTTGTGTATATGTTTTATTTTTTTATATTTGAGACTGGGATTCGTAGAGCCCAGACTCACTTTAGACTCTGTAGCCAAAGACCCATCGCCTTAATGTTAGAATTACAAAATGTACAACACCACTGCACTTGGTTCCGAGGTCCTGAAGATTGAACTTTGTGTATGCTAAAGAAGCACACTACCCACTAAACTACATCCTCAGCCTTTTAATTTTTAATTATTAGTTTACAAAGTAGTGACATCCCCACCCCAAGAGAATAGCATGTAGCCCTGACTATCCTGGAACTCTCAGTTTTGCCTCCAAATGCTGGAATTAAAGGCATGTGTCACTATACCCAGCCAAAGTAGAGAGTTTAAAGGTCTTTGAATCCTTTTAACTAAGCACAGCCTCACCACAAGCGTTTGGAGGGAGAGGTTCAGTTATATTGAGGTTTGCCTTGAGCTAGTATTCATCATTTTTATATCGATATTTATATATCTATATCTGTCTGTCTGTCTGTCTGTCTTATCCATCCATCCATCCATCCACCCATCCATCCACCCATCCATCCATCCATCCATCATCCATCCCCAACACTTCATGTACAGTAATGCTCATGTGGCTTATAGTGGTTTCTTTATAACCCTAGTGTGTAAATGTAGCAGGGTTTTGATAGGAAAAGCACATGGCTAAGTGTGACAGTGTATGCCTTAATCCCAGTCAGTACTCAGAAGGCATAAGCAGGCAGATCTCAGAGTTACACGCTAGTCTGCTCTGCAGAGCTGGGTCCTGGACAGCCAGGGCTACAGAGAAAGAAACCATGTCTCAGAAGATGAGAAAAGGGGAAGCACAGAAGCGATGGTTTTTATTTGCACAGCCATGCTTCAGCACTCTGTGGAAGTATTAGATCGTTTGAAAGCTAACACACTTTGTTAAGTCGCAGAAGGCTTTCTGGATGCCACACGCGCAGTACTCAGTCTTCTGCATTGTTCATATTATGCTGATTACTTAATTGAATTGATGCTAGCTAGCTAGGCCTCTTAAAATGTCTATCCTGGTCCTGCATTACCCCCACTTAATAATACTACGACTGAATAGACCAAGTTATGTCAAGGACTGACATCTATTTTATTGGTGCATTATGTCAGCGAACAACCTTAAAACTGTTTGCTTATTTCTGGCTATTTCTTTTCTAAAACAGCAAGCTTGGGCAACAGATGATGTAGCTCAGATTTATGATAAGTGTATCACAGAACTGGAGCAACACCTACATGCCATTCCACCAACGTTGGCTATGAATCCTCAAGCCCAGGCTCTCCGAAGCCTTTTAGAGGTTGTAGTATTGTCTCGGAATTCTCGGGATGCGATAGCTGCTCTTGGATTACTACAGAAGGTTAGTTCTTAAGCTATTGTTTGTAGAAGGTACTTGGTCTATAGATTTTGGTCATATATCTGATTCTATATATTTAGTATTGAGCTTTAAATATTAATACAAACAGAAATTAATGCAAACCAAGTATTGTTGATTCCCAACCCCACACCCCCTTCCATATGATGTACTTATAGCAGTTAGAAGTAGTCATGTTTATGGGACATCTTTTCCATATATTTTCTTGGAGCTATAATGAGTGGAAAAACTATAAAAAGATTTAAGATGACAAATACTAAAGAATAAGCTTAAACTAGATAGAAGTTGAGAATGGAGATAAGAATTCTGAAGCTTCAGAAATTATGTATGTAGTACTTTGTGTTTGATTTCCAGCTCTAATAGTTGAGTGTTGTAATATGTTACATGCTTGAGTGTTGTTGCAACATGTTACATGCTTGTAAATCCTTTGTGTTCATAGGCTGTAGAAGGCTTATTAGATGCTACAAGTGGTGCTGACGCTGATTTACTGCTGCGATACAGGGAATGCCACCTGCTGGTACTGAAGGCTCTGCAGGATGGCAGGGCATACGGGTCTCCATGGTGCAACAAACAAATCACAAGGTGGGAGACCTTAGAAAACTAGACACTACTGGACTAGCTTCATAATTATTTTAGATTTCTGTAGTTTATGTACATAAACGTTATGCATGCGTGTTTGTGTACCATGGGGATGCATCTGGTGTCTGCAGAGGAGAGGCGAGGACATGTGAACCCCTGAAACTGGAGTTAGGGTGATGGCGAGCTGCCGTGGGGGTTGGGTGTAAAGTGAACCTGGGACTTTTGCAAAAACAAAGTGTACTTTAAGCCACTGAGCCACCTCTTCAGCCCATGGACTAGATTTGGTTGTATTTTGTTTCTAGATGTTTTTTCTTTTGTCTGCAAGATAAATGGGGCTTTGAAATCCATGATTCTAAGGGATAAGAATTGTTGAGTGGTTCTGAAACATGCCTTTGAGGAGTAAACTTCAGGTCATTTGTTTTCATGATTTCACATTCATAGTAGCATTCATGGTAAACATTTTATTGTCTTGAATGAAATCCCTCCTGTTTCCCAAAATTTGAATGCTTTTTTAGCAGTTGGTCATCTCTTCTCTTGGCTAAGACTGTACTTGTTTGTATTTATTAGTGTTTGTGAGGATACCGTGGACCTCACCTATGCTAAGCCAGATGGTACTTGAATATCCCTTGCCTGCCTTTTTTTTTAAATACTATTTTGTTTTTGTGTGTTTGTTTTTGTTTTGTTTGCAGCTGTCTTTTAAGGCATCTTTGTGTAGAGCACATGGCTAATGTGGTTCATATGGTTAAAATGCTGTCTTTTTCTGGCCTGGAAAGATGGCTCAGCAGTTAAAGGCATTGACTGCTCTTCCAGAGAATCTGGATTCAAATCACAGTACCCACATGGCAGCTCATAACTGTCTGTAACTCCCAATATCTGACACTCTCACATAGACATGTACGCAGACAGAACACCAGTGCACATAAAATAAAATTAAATACAGAGAGAGAGAGAGAGAGAGAGAGAGAGAGAGAGAGAGAGAGAGAGAGAGAGAGAGAATAAAACAATGGTTTTTGTTTTAGGTGCCTAATTGAATGTAGAGATGAATATAAATATAATGTGGAGGCTGTGGAGTTGTTAATTCGAAATCATTTGGTTAACATGCAGCAGTATGATCTTCATCTTGCTCAGGTGAGGAAGAAATTTAACTTGAGTGGATTAAAGGAATCAGGAAGTGCTTTTGTTCTTTAGTTGTTAACTCTCTTGAATTTGCTGTGTTGCCAGTCGATGGAGAATGGCTTGAACTACATGGCTGTGGCGTTTGCTATGCAATTGGTAAAAATCCTGCTGGTGGATGAAAGGAGTGTTGCCCATATTACTGAGGCAGATCTGTTCCATACTATTGAAACCCTCATGAGAATTAATGCTCATTCCAGAGGCAATGCTCCTGAAGGGTAAGAATGAAATGCTCTGCTCTCCTGTGCTCTCAGCAGTCTCTAAAGAACTTGAGAAATTAGATACACACTAGCATAACTTGTGACTTTTTGTAAACCTATAACATAATTTTAGGTTGGCCCAATATTGTCCTGAAAGTGCGAACTCTTAACCAGCTGCCTTCTTGATACAGAGCTGTCCATACCGGGGCTGCTGAGCAGGCAGCGACCAACCGGCCGGCTGGCCGGCCTGAACACTGGCTGTTAGGCTGGAGATAAACCTCAGCCAGTAAAGTGCTCTCAGGGTCCTTAAGGAGCCCCAGTTCCCGGCTGCCAGCTCTTGATACAAACCTGTAATGCCACTGCTGAGTTAGGCACAGGTGGCATAGCCTAATCAGTAAGAGGTCCCGGTGAGAGACTTCCTCAGAAAACCAAGTGATGAATGCTGCTGAGATCTACCCAAGGTTGTCCTCTGGCTTCCATAAGCATATGAAAGACATTCCTCTGTACACAACAGGGATGCACACAGCTCAAAACGAGCCTGGGTGTAGTTGTGCCTACACACACAGTACTGCGGAGGCAGAGACAAGCAGATCTTAGGGCTCATTGACCACCAGCCTATCCTGCCTGAGCTTCTCAAGTTCTGACAAACAACTGTGGGTTAACTGATTTCTCACTCTGGATTTATCATACTAGATTGCCCCAGCTGATGGAAGTAGTGAGATCCAACTATGAAGCAATGATTGACCGTGCTCATGGAGGCCCTAACTTTATGATGCATTCTGGGATCTCTCAAGCCTCAGAATATGATGACCCTCCAGGCCTGAGGGAGAAGGCAGAGTATCTTCTGAGGGAATGGGTGAATCTATACCATTCAGCAGCCGCTGGCCGAGACAGTACCAAAGCATTCTCTGCGTTTGTTGGACAGGTAGAGCTTTTGGAAAGAAAGGTGCTTTTTATTCAACATAAGTAGGGTGTGATTACTCCATTATTAAAGTGTAGTAATTGTATACCTGTGGTCAGAATTACCTCCATACTCATGCAAACCAAAAATACCACCACCATGCTTTGTTAAACTACTCTGGCCTACTTTTTTCCTCACGACTGATTCCAGCTACTATTGATTCAGCATTCCTACTCCTTAAGTCCTATACAGCCTATTCCAGTTGGCCTGGCTACAAGCTGTAGTGGGTCAGAAAATGATAAGCTACAGCATACACTTTTACTAAAATAATCACTAGTGATGGATTATAAGCTAATACAATTTTAGGATATCACATTATAACAACACTTCTATACAATAAATCCCTGTTTAGTGGTAGAATATTTTTTGTCTCATATATGAATCTGCCACAAATTGCAGTTTCAATGTTTCAGAAATTAAGCTGCTTTTTAAAAATCAGGCTTACCAAAGTGTCTTAGTCACTTTGCTTTGAAGAGACACTATGACCAAGGCAATTCTTAAAAAAGAAAGCAATTAATTCAGGTCTTGTTTTCAGTTTTTAGAGCACAGTAACATACTTGGCATTGGAGCAGTAGCTGAGAGCTACATCCTGATTCACAAGCACAGAATCAGACAGACAGAGGCCAACAGAAACAAAATGGACCTGGCATATGCTTTTTGAAAACTCAGAGTTCACCTCCGGTGAACTTTCTACAACAAGGTCACATCTACTACAAGGCCATGCCTCTTAATTTTTCTCAAAGAGTGCCACTCCCCAGATCCTAAGCATTCGAATATTTGAATCTATGGGTAGCATTTTTATTCAAACCACCACACCAAGAATCAATAGTTGTAGTGGACCAGAGAGCTGAGAGCACATGCTTTGTGCTAAGTTTTGCTGAGGCCTGGGGTTTGGCTCCCCAGCCACGTTGGGCAGCTCACTAACTGGAGGGATCTCCTTTACCTCTAGACCGGCAGACCCCTCATCTCATCTGCATACATGTGCGCCACTACACATTACACACGAACAAACATGCATAAGCAGTTACAAACAGAATAAACTGGAAAAAACAGTCATAGTCCATTTTGTTTCTTATCATCACTGGCTGTTTTCAGTGACGTGAGGAAGAAAGGAAAAACTAGAGCTATAATTGTAATAGAACGTGTCAAGAATAGTACTGTCTTGAACTGGCCTTATTTCCTTTAATAAAATAGTTCCAGTACTTATTCAGTAAGCAATAAAGCTTGACTATTGTATTTTTTCATTTGCTCAAATTAACACCAAAAAAATGGTTGTTTTTCCAAAGAACGAATGATTAGATCTATTTTTAAATGCTTGACAATCAGGTTAGTGTAGGTGGATTTGTTACGAATTGGATTTACTTTTCAACAGAAATGACAACTAGACAACTGTGCTATGTAAATTTCTCTGCTAAAAGCATCCAGGCAGTCATAAGATAACTCAAGTTGAGAAGCTGTCACCCAAGTTTATGGCCTGACTTCACATTCCGTTGGCAGGAATGTAAATGCGTGGGTTTTTGTGGCATTGCGTGGCGTGGGTATGGATGTGGTGCCTGCCTAGCTCCTCTTCGTTTGCTTGTGGCCATTTCTCTTGGAGATGGTGCAGTGTATTACGGGTCCCTTTGGGGGGATTTCTCTCAGGCTTTTGCATTTCAATGTGAATAAGATCTTTAGCTGGCCTTCTGCCTTGGCTTGGGTACATTGTGTAATTCAAACCTTCAGCTGTGTTATTATCAAGATAGTTAAATTGTTTAAAAATTTCCAAGATGACTTTTATGTTTTCCCCCCTTGGGTCTTAAGATGGTTTAGTACTTCTCACCCCTCTCCTCTGCTGCTTTCATGGTTTACTGTTGCTTCCCTGTTGCTGTCTTTTATTTGAGACAGTGTTGCTATGTACTGTTGCCTGACCCGAAACGTGCCTTTTCTAATTGTAACAGTATAAAAGATCATTGACTTTAAGCGACATAATGGTGGTATAATTAATGATTTTTTTGCAGATAGTTGGAGATAGTAGCACTGCTACTGTTAAATAAGAGGAAGGCATCTGTGAAGCAAATTTCTAAGTTATCTTTATTTGTGTAATTTCCCAATTGTAGATGCCCTTTTATTTTATGTTAATAATATCTCTTTGTCAGCTTCAATCTTCTCCATGAATTAAAACTGAGAGGAACTCTCAGCTTTATTAAGGCATGGCTCCTTAATAACGAAATCATTTTCCTAATGGCATCCTTTCTGAGCAAGAGTTAAAATGGGTATAAACTAGAGTTTTGCTGTATGAAAGCTAACTGTATAAAGTTGATTTTGAGGATGGTCTCACCATGTTGATTGATTGTTTCCATTGTAGATGCACCAACAAGGAATACTTAAAACTGATGACCTCATAACAAGGTTTTTTCGTCTTTGCACTGAAATGTGTGTTGAAATCAGTTACCGTGCTCAGGCGGAGCAGCAGCACAATCCTGCTGCTAACCCTACCATGATTCGGGCCAAGTGTTACCACAACCTGGACGCCTTTGTCCGCCTCATTGCACTATTAGTGAAGCACTCTGGGGAGGCCACCAACACTGTCACAAAGATCAACCTGCTCAACAAGGTCTGGAATCCTTTCTTTTTCTTTTTCTTTCTTTCTTTTTTCTTTCTTTCTTTCTTTCTTTCTTTCTTTCTTTCTTTCTTTCTTTCTTTCTTTCTTTCTTTTTTTCTTTTTGGTTTTTCCAGACAGGGTTTCTCTGTGTAGTTAGTCCTGGCTGTCCTGGAACTCACTCTGTAGACCAGGCTGGCCTCGAACTCAGAAATCCGCCTGCCTCTGCCTCCCAAGTGCTAGGATTACAGGCATGCGCCACCACACCCGGCTTGGAATGACTTGTAGATTTTTGTGTTCTCTGATCCATTGTAGTGTCCCATTCCTGTGACCTTGTCTGTGTCTCTCATTCATTCATTCATTCATTCATTCATTCTCTCTCTCTCTCTCTCTCTCTCTCTCTCTCTCACACACACACACACACACACACACAATTGTTTGAGACAGGGTCTCACTGTAGCCCCTCTCTTTTCTCACCTGTTCACTTTGTGAACAATGTCCTCTGTCTGTGAGATGCTGTGATTGAAGATCATATACCCCACACCTAGCCCCTAAGTCTTTTTCCATTCAGAAATGAAACAGAAGAAATAGTATCCATATACTGTTTAGCAGAATCGTGACGTGATACAGTTGGTGTGTTGGTGCTTTGATGACGATCCAAACCAGCGATAGTGGTGGCTGGTGCACTCCTGCCTCTGCTTGTGTCTGAATGGGTCACTAGAAGTGACACTAGGAGTGATATTTAATATAGACCTCATTTAGACAGGTGTGAAAATATGAATATCAGCCAGGCGTGGTGGCGCACGCCTGTAATCCCAGCACTTGGGAGGCAGAGGCAGGCGGATTTCTGAGTTCGAGGCCAGCCTGGTCTATAGAGTGAGTTCTAGGACAGCCAGGACTACACAGAGAAACCCTGTCTCAAAAAACAAACAAACAACAAAAAAAAAAGAAAATATGAGTATCAAGCTATTGCAAGACTATAAACCATGACTGTGGTTTTGCCTGTGGAGAAATACAAGTGGGTCCTTAACTGTCCCTGCACTGATCATTGAGCAGAGTGGGCTGCATTCATCATGGCAAGCAAAGTGGGAATCGTTTGTCCCTTGTAGACTCTAGGTCACATTAGGCAATATAACGTTGGATTTCAACATGATGAAATGTGGAGAGACATCCATGTTATATAGCTTTAGAGAAACCAGTGGCCTTTATTGAAATATAGACGTTTGGTCCAGTAACAATGAAATAAAAAAAAGAACAGAAAACAGCTCTGAGCCACTCTGAGCCCTTTGGTTGCCATCATAGAAACTTGTGTCTAACTAGCATGAATCCTTTCCTTTGTTGATTGTAGAGCTTAAAGAGCACAGGGTAAGCCAGTGCTGGTAATGCAGGCCTGACTGAGTGAGGAGGCAGGGACACCACAGTGGAGTTTGTAAGTTCAAAGCCAGCTTTTGGGCAACTTAGTAAGACCTTGTGCAAAGTTGTTGGTTTTGTTTTGTTTTAAAGCCTGAAGATAACATTTCAAGTGTTAAGTACTTAGCATTTGTGACTTGAAAAAGTGACTTCTGTGTGGCTAATGGATGTAATCTGTATGTTCTGCATAGGTTCTCGGTATAGTAGTAGGAGTTCTCCTGCAGGATCATGATGTGCGGCAGAGTGAATTTCAGCAGCTTCCCTACCACCGGATTTTTATCATGCTGCTGTTGGAGCTCAATGCTCCCGAGCATGTGTTGGAGACCATTAATTTCCAGACTCTGACCGCTTTCTGGTGAGTGCTGCATATAGTAGAGATTTCTGTTTGTTGTTGTTATTTGATACAGCCTCATAGCTCAGGTTGATCTCAAAAGTTCCTGTGTTGCTGAGGCTGGCCTTGAACTCCAATTCTAGCTAGAATTACAGGCATGTACTCCAACACCCAAATCAATGGTTGATCTTTGTAGGAATCAAAGGCTGTGCTAGAATCATAGGCAGTGCAGTACTTTGCTGAAATCTAAGGACTGTTGGTTAAGTAAGATAAAAGTCAGGTGGAACTTTGGTATGTTTTGATGTGTATTTCTTTCATTGTAAAGTCTACATTCATGTGTTTACTATATTTAAATTTGTGCTTCGGAAATTTTTCTTTCAGCAATACATTCCACATCTTGAGGCCTACTAAAGCTCCTGGCTTTGTATATGCCTGGCTTGAATTGATCTCCCATCGGATCTTTATTGCAAGAATGCTGGCACATACGCCACAGCAGAAGGTGTGGCTGCAGTTTATCTACTACAGATGAGGCCTGTAACTCCCTGGGGCTTTCTAGCACTGTTATGTCAGTTTCTATTCTCATGTAGTAATAGTTTGCTCTTGCAATCATTTATGTCACATCATGTAAAGAGGCTATCAAGTACTTGGCTACATCTAAAGGCTTTGTCGGGTGACCAGGCATTGCTTTTCTAGCTTTGTTGTGGATCAGCTGTGTCGGTCTCTTCATGTTGAGGTTGTTAACAGTGCTTAACAGAAGTTTGTCACTGTGCAGTTAAATGGCAAAGGGGAGTACTCTACATAGGACCCTCATCTGGTCCTTCAGACCAGAAGAAAGTGCAACTACTATGTGTTGAAATCAACGGAGCAAGAAAGTGAAGTAGCCTTTTAATGGATTTGTCCTCTGGTTTCCATATGCAGTCCATGGCACACAGGCACGTGTGTGGTGTGCACACAAAAAGGAGGAACTAGAATTGGTCTCTTGTGGCTGAAAGGACAGAATTGAGGCTATAAATTCATTCAGCAAGGTTACTTACTAGGAAATGGGAGTAAGAAAAGAAAGTTGATCCAGAACTTAAAGGAAGGAATTATGGCAAACAGCCTACAGTTAGTTTGATATATCTGAAATTTCCTCAAGGTCATATCCTTTCTCTTTAGTTTTCTTATAGGCACAGAGTCCTGTTGTTTTAGATAACATCATCCACTACTGTAATACTTAGTCCTTTTTGTTGGATGTTTGTATTTCTGCCTGGCTTGAAGTTAGTTTTCTTCCTCAGCCTCCTGTGTGCAGGGTTATAGACATATCCCACCATACCAAGTTGATACTTTAGTTTGCTCAGATCCATTCTAGGAGAGGCCCTCATGTCCGATTACTACAGATAAGATGACTTGGGCAAGTTTGTGGTAGCCAAACAACTTGTAAATGTTACTACAATTCACGTACATTTCTTCCTTTCAGGGGTGGCCTATGTATGCACAGCTGTTGATTGATTTATTCAAATATTTAGCACCTTTCCTTAGAAATGTGGAACTCACTAAACCTATGCAAATCCTCTATAAGGTAATTTTTATTTACAAATACTGAAAAATGTTTTTACATGGGAACTATAGTGTGGTACTCTAGTGGTACAAGTGCATCTACTGGATAGCTTTTTCAATGGGAAGTTGTTTTTCTCCCCATCTTTTCTCTATCTCCTGCACTGCACTCTCACCCCCAACCCCAGCTACCACCATCTTAGCCATTTGCTACAAGAATATTTTCTTAATGTTTTCTTGTTTGTTTGGGTTTTTGTTAACTTTCTGTTAGATTTATGTGTATGACTTTTGCTTGCCTGTCTGCATGTGTGCATTTATGCGTACCACATGTATGCACAGTGCTCAGGGAATAAAGATGATGATGTTGGATTCCCAGGAACTGGGGACAGATGGTAGAGAGCCACCACGTGGGTGCTAGGAAGCAAACCCCAATCCTCTGCAAGAGCAGCAGGTGTTTTAACTGCTGGGTCTGGGTCGTCTCTGCAGAGAGGTTTAGTGTTTTGAGGCAGAGCTTCACTATTGAGCCCTATTTACCTAGAACTCGGACTTCCTCCCGACTCTGTCTCCCTCTTGCATGCACTATCTAATCTTAATGAGATTTTCATGTATAGATGTATCTTTTTGTCATGTTCCTTCCAGTAGTTTGCTCATGTTACCCTCTTTTTTGTTTGTTTTCTTTTTGAATTTTTATTTTGTTATGGCACTGGGGATGCAACTTACGGCCTTAAACATACTAGGCTATCTCAAGTTGCTAAGGTGTTCTTCTTACCTATATATCAGAATTGTTGAATTTCCTAAACTTGTTAAGAACTAGAAAAGTTTAGCTTTGGTCCCCCACCCCCTCCCTGTTTTCAGTAGTTTCCTTCAGGTAGTTTATTGCCTTTTTACGTCATTAGTCCTCTTTCTAGTGTCTGACGATCGCCGTGGCAGCGTTTTTTGGGTTTTTTCTTGGCAGAGTATTTGTGTGCTGCTTTATTTAAGGCTTCAGCTCCTAAAGCTAGGTTTTCATGATTTCTGCATGTAATCTTAACTGTATGTATTAAAGCCTTTAGGTTTTGCTGCTGTTTTGTTTTGTTTTTTTGTTTGTTTGTTTGTTTGTTTTTTTGATGTTACTAAAATAAATTTTTGCTTTTGACCTGAGTTAAAATTCATAATGGAGAAAAAATACTGCTTTCTTAGTATGGAACTTTTTCCCTTTTTATGTAGGGTACTCTAAGAGTGCTGCTAGTTCTTTTGCATGATTTCCCAGAGTTCCTTTGTGATTACCATTATGGGTTCTGTGATGTGATCCCTCCTAATTGTATCCAGTTAAGAAATTTGATCCTGAGTGCCTTCCCAAGAAATATGAGGCTCCCAGACCCATTCACTCCTAATCTGAAGGTAAAGTTTTAACAGATGAAACATGTTTGTTTTGGTCTTGCTACAGTCTTACCAGGAGTTTAACTTCCAGTCCCTTAATGTTTTCTTTTTCTTCTTCTTCTTCTTCTTTTTTTTTTTTATAATTTTTTTCCTTTTATAGTCATTTTACGTGTATATGTTTGAGTCTATGTACCGTGTGTGCATGTGGGAGCCTGCAGAGGCAAAAAGGTAGTGATGGGGGCATGGAATCTGAGATGGTCTGCTGCGTGAGCTGCATGTGGGTGCTGGGAACCGGGCTTGGAGAGAGAAAGCAGCCAGTGCTCTTAACCATTGAGCCGTCTTTGCAGCGCCCAAAGGGAAAATTTTTATCTTAATATATCAGCCCTTTCTCTGATAATCAATGTATTTAGTTCACCCCTCTCCAACACATTAGGTCCACTTTAGGTATTTATACTTCTAGGGTAGCTAATTCTGTTATTAATTTTGATGAGTGTGATACTGTGGTTGAATATTAATTTACTGTTTTCTCACATTTTTGACATGGTATAATTATCAAACCTTAGACTGAATGTTGGGCAGTATTGAAGAGCAAAGTGGTCTTTGCAATGTCTATGTTTCACAAGTTTTCATGTGTATGTGTTGAAATTATTTAAGGACAAAGAACCACTTAAAAATCATATTGCCACTAACATAAAAGTAGCCTTTTAAATTTGCTCTTAGCTTTTTTTAAAAGGTCCTTTCTTATACATTTTAAAGTGTGTATTTGTCTGGGGCTTCTTTCAGTGGCTGGGACTCAGTAAATATGGAATCTCCCATACTGATTTAAAATCTAAGATGGGAAATAATGGTTAATGGTGCAAATTAGATTGGCACAAAAATATTCTTTAATTTCTTTTCAAATAATGAGAAATAGCTAACATTGTGTGACAAGAAAGGTTGATTTGTAATAGTCACAATCTGTGTGTATGTATAATTCTAGAAAGCCATCCTAACACTTCTATCAAGAGGCATTGTTTGTTAACTCCTGTGATTGATTCTGATTCTTGATATTTGTGGCAGGTGGACATGTTAAGCGAAATTAACATTGCCCCTCGGATCCTCACCAATTTCACTGGAGTGATGCCACCCCAATTCAAAAAAGATTTGGATTCCTATCTTAAAACTCGATCACCCGTCACTTTTCTGTCTGATCTGCGTAGTAACCTCCAGGTTCGTTGGTTTGGCTTAAGTTCTTTTGCTGTGTCTTGTGTGCGGTGCAGTTCATGTTCGCTGTCCATCTCTGTCCCATTTCAGATTTGCATTCCCAACCTGACTTTAGAGACTTAGAAACATTGACGTTGAATGTGGCAGTACACACCTGCTACCTTAGCACGGATGAGACTGGGGCAGACAGATGACAGGCTTGTGGCCAACATTAGGGCAAGACCTCATCCCCCAAGTCAAGCAGTGTTGTGATTGTTCATTGGGTGAGCTTAACTGGGTTATATACTTTACTAATAGTTCATCTTTGACCCAGGTTTATGAGACCACTGGGGGAAAAAATATTACTTTCTTTTAAGACCTTACCAGCACCGGGCGGTAGTGGCGCACGCCTTTAATCCCAGTACTTGGGAGGCAGAGGTAGGTGGATTTCTGAGTTCGAGGCCAGCCTGGTCTACAGAGTGAGTTCCAGGACAGCCAAGGCTACACAGAGAAACCCTGTCTTGAAAAACGAGGGGGAAAAAAAAAAAAAACCTTACCAGCATTTCTAAATAGAGTGATTGTAGTTGATTGTAGTTAAATTTCCTTTATGGAGTGATTTGAAGTGAAATTGGCTTTCCAGTGTCAGCATCGTGTGCAACAACTTCTTTCTCTAAATTATGACTGAGGTTCTAGCTGTATCATGTGCAAAAATATTTGGTTTTCCAAAGGAACACAAGTCTTCTGGTAGAATCACTCTTAGGGCAGCTATACATTTGTATAGCTCACAATCTTGAGCAAGTTTCTTATATTTAAATCACAAATATCATCAACTATACATCCCTTTTAGAGAAAGAAGGCCTGAGAAACAGTAGTGCTGCCAAGCACAGTGGTGCGCACCTTTCTTTAATCCCAGTACTTGGGAAGCAGAGGCAGGTGGATCTCTGCGTTTGAATCTAGCCAAAGCTACACTGTGAGATCCTGTCTCTGGAAAAACTATTAAGTGTTATTCATAGTTCTCTGGTAAGGTTTTCTCTTTTGCCCATTTAGGTATCTAATGAGCCTGGGAATCGCTACAACCTCCAGCTTATCAATGCATTGGTGCTCTATGTAGGGACTCAGGCCATCGCGCACATCCACAATAAGGGCAGCACGCCTTCAATGAGCACCATCACTCACTCAGCGCACATGGACATCTTCCAGAACCTGGCTGTGGACCTAGATACTGAGGGTGAGTGAAGAGGGCCATTTGCACCATCAGATCTCTTACTTTGCCACAGATATAATTGCAAGAATCTAGATATCTTCTTTAAGCTTCAATAAGGGATGGTTTTTTATAAAAGATGAAGAAAATTGGCCCCAAATCTTACCCTGTAATTAAAGGTATTTGTATGCCTGATCACAATAAAATGTAAGAAATATGTTCTTTTTGATGGCCTACATCTGAGGGCATACTACATCATTTATTAGGGTCTACTTGACAGGGAACAGGGCATGTATTAAAGTTATAAGACGACAAAGGACTAGACCTTGCAGTTACTTGTGGGAAATGTAGAGCAGTGTCCATAAGTCACTGCGGCCTGCTTCCTGGTTGAGTTGGATTTCCTTTGGTCAATATTCAGAATGCCCAACTTAGGTGCTAAAGAAGCTAAGCTCTGCTCAGTTTGTTTGTTTTTCCCTTAATTTATGGCTTCATATTTTTATTGTTACTCCATGCATGTATGTGTATACATACATATGGGGTAACCTTTTGTTTTATCAACCAGATGTATAGTTTTGTCCCCAGGAGGTGAGGATGGTTTTGAAGATTCACACTAATGCTTCAGTCCGATGCACTACTTACTCATGCTAGCAATTCTTATGCTCTGCCAGAGTGTGTGTCCCTCATTGCTTTGGCACTGACTAGAACCAGAGGGAGCTGAATCCAGTCTGTGCTAGTCTGCCATGGTGTAAGGAGTGGGGCATGTCAGGAAGAACTGCTGCTACTAATACATTTTTATGTAACCTGCTCAGGCTGTGTCATTGTTACCGTGTGTGTTTTCAGGACTGACTGTTCTCTTCTTTGGGAAGACTATTCTTTTCTACTCTGAGCATTCTTTGTGTAGAATTGAGGCCTCATGTTACATCCTTTAGAGAGTGTTTAGGGGTCCTTGTGTCAATGGTGCAAACAAGATCCTGAGCATGGTGGAAGATGCTGGACTTGATACCC
The DNA here is from genome assembly GCA_964023405.1 of Apodemus agrarius. Taxonomy (NCBI): domain Eukaryota; kingdom Metazoa; phylum Chordata; class Mammalia; order Rodentia; family Muridae; genus Apodemus; species Apodemus agrarius. Next base: position 38,950,736 of record OZ030024.1, read on the forward strand.
CCTCTCCATTATTCTTCCAAAGTACTTTCCAAAGTATAAGGATCTAAGGGATCGGTAGGGAATGGTCTCATAAGGGCTTAGCAGTCAGGACTGTTAGTGTCAGAGGAAGACATTGCCTTCCTTGTGTCTATTTCATGTGTACACAGCAATTTTTAAAGAACTACCCGAAATGAAATGTTTTAACTAGTTGGATATTGAGATAATGCAGAAGATGTGACATTAAAGGAGATCTGTAAAATGTAAAACTGTTCAAGATTTTCAGCAAAAAAAAATTTTTTAAAGAATATACTTTGCTGATTCATAATATGGATTGCAAATAAAAACCTACAGAAGCAAAAGAAAAAAATGTTGGGATCCAGAAAACCACTAGTAAATCACAGAATTAGAATAACCTTCACAATTTGAATGTCATCATGCTAATTATGTCTGACTGATGGAATCAGTTTCCTTAAGAAACCAAAGCCTAAAGAGACTCATTGTCTCTCATACTGGCCTTTCAGAGTAAATCCTAAACCTAGCTCCCCTAATTTCTAGGCCGGTATCTCTTCTTAAATGCAATTGCAAACCAGCTGCGGTACCCGAACAGCCACACCCACTACTTCAGCTGCACCATGCTCTACCTGTTCGCCGAGGCGAATACGGAGGCGATCCAGGAACAGATCACGAGGTGAGAGGTTTACTGTCCCGATGCCTAAAGGGGCTCACTTCTCCTGTGTTGCTCGTAGCTCTGACTGTCCTGAAATTCACTCTGTAGAGAAGGCTGGTTCAGACTTGTCAGTCCAACTGCTGCTGCCTCCCCAGTGCTGGGATTTAGGGTGTGCACCGCTGCTGCCTCGTCTGCATTCTAATGGAGTTTTGCTGTCTCATGCTGAACCACGTCTAAGAAATTACAAAACAAGTTGATATTGACAGTTTGCTTTGAAATGCTGGGGACTAGTTTACAATAAAAGCAACATTAGTTTCTTGGTGGTAGCAGTGGCAAAAACATTGACATTTTTGTGTACTTCATTTTTTTAAGGTTTTAAGGGGGAAACAGTAGAGTCCTACTGTTGTGTTTAAACTAAATAGAGTTGGAAATTAGTGCATAATATAGTTGGGATGTGCATACAGACATCTAATTTACCTGTTCACCCAGCTAGATGATACTAGAGCCTGTGGTTCTTACCTACATCTGAACTGTGATCATTGCATGCTTGGATGGCAGGGTACCATTTTGTTTGTAATTATGTCTAAAGCTTCAGTAGCAAAGGCTTTGGTCCTGAATTTTTTTTGGATTTGGTTTTAGGACGGGGTTTCTCTCTATAGTCCTGGCTGGCATCGAACTCAGAAATCCGCCTGCCTCTGCCTCCAGAGTGCTGGGATTGCTGGCGTGCACCACCACCGCCTGGTTTGGTCACTGCCTCATCTTTGTCACCAGGAAACAAAAAATATGAGAACAAAGAATTGGTACTAGACAGCACTTGCCATATGCTAAATTCTAAGTGGATTCAGGGAAGGGGCAATGAAGGCATCGCTGTGTTTGTTTTTTACATATTAACTAACTCTTCTATGCCCCTTTTAGGGTTCTTTTGGAACGGTTGATTGTAAATAGGCCACATCCTTGGGGTCTTCTCATCACCTTCATTGAGCTGATTAAAAACCCCGCATTTAAGTTCTGGAACCACGAATTTGTGCACTGTGCCCCAGAGATTGAAAAGTGAGTTAAATGTTAATTACCAAGCAGGGAGGCAGAAAAGAATTCTCATTTGGGTTTATGCGTTTAAGGGCGGTTATAGCTAATGCAGATCAAGGCCTGTAGTTTGTCGTGACGGTAATTCATGCTTGTCTCCACTTCCCAGGTTGTTTCAATCTGTTGCACAGTGCTGCATGGGACAGAAGCAGGCTCAGCAAGTGATGGAGGGGACCGGTGCCAGTTAGATGAACTGTGTATACCCCTGTGGAAGAATCAGCCTTGGTCCCGCTGAACCAAGTTCATAAACTGAAGAATCCTTTCAGCTTCTCCTGGTTCTCAGGGGTCCGCCCCACCAGCTGCTGGGGTTGGTCTCCTGTCTACGTGGGCAAGTTCCAAAGTTTAAATGCATTTTTTTTTTGACTCTTGGCCAAAATTTAGAAGATGCTGTGAATATCATTTTGAACTTGTGTAAATATATGAAAGAGAAAACTTTCGTCTGGAACTTCTTGGCTTTGTGCAAAGCGTGTCTTATGTATGTATATTAACTACTTTGTGACAGGCAGTTGATGGCCAGCTCTTGTCTCGGGGCATAGCAGCATGTCTTCTAACATCCATGGCATTCCAAAGAATAGCAGAACATTGAACTCATGCAACTTTTTAAAAAATGTAGCTAGGGAAGCTTGAAAAACCACTTAAAAGTGTAGACTAGACAGACCCAGGTGGTTCTGCTTGCCTTTGGAAAGTGGTTGACCTGTTTCATGGCCCTGAGAGAGAACAGACCTGCAGAGGACACCATCTCTGATCTGGGGCTCCTCACCACATGCTGAGGCTATACAGCCTTTTAAATAACAAGAGTCAGAAAGACTACTACAGCTGCTGCTTCTGTAAGGGTCAGGCTCATCAATGTTGCGTGAATAGATAGGCCTGAGGCCCGTGGCATATTTTGTAGCCTTTGTAGTTTCTGGGACTTCATCAGCTTTCATGTATGTGTGAAGACGGTAAACATTAAAGTCATAACATGCATACAAGTCCACTGTGCCTTTCTCAGTAGCAGCAGCCAGTGCTGGTGAAGGTGGGCAGCCCAGTTGGCCGGGAAAGAGTTTTTTTTTTGTTTTTTTTGAAGATTGATTTTTATATATGTGATTGCACTGTTGTCTTCAGACACACCAGAAGAGGGTGTCAGATCCCATTACAGATGGTTGTGAGCCACCATGTGGGTGCTGGGAATTGAACTCAGAACCTCTGGAAGAGCAGTTGGTACTCTTAACTGCTGAGCCCAATAGAATGACCAAATTTTCCTATTCCTACTATTTAAAAACTTTAGGTGTGGGGGTTTTGTTTTGGTATGAGTTAGTATTTGAAACAATTACACTTATAATTTGTCCTTGAGAGGCGAGTTTGATTCTGACTTTAGGGCATTGATAAGACTGAGATAGGTCATGCTTCTCAGGAATGTGCTAAAGAAAAGTCAGACTGCTCAAAGTTGAACTCAGTCCATATTTATTAAGTTCTAAAAAAAAATCTGGCATTAGTAAAAATAGCATGTTCCTAAGTCTGCCGACCTCGATCCAGAAATGCCAACACATAACTCTTGCCGTGGCTCAGTCCAACCTTCAGCTACTTTCCCTTTGATTCTGCCTGCCTCAAAGCAAAAGTCCCATGGTCCCACATTTCCCTCCTTTGTAAGCCAGACATGAGCTTAAAAGGTTCTCCTGCTTAACTTGTGAGTTCCAACAGCCGATGTAAGATCATCTTCTGACCATAGCGGACCTGTAAGGCTTGCTGTTCCCGCCAGCTCAGCTTGGCATAGGCCTCCTTATTACTGAGTAAATCCTGCTCAGTTTTTAAGTCTGTGGCATAGGTCTCTAAGGTCAACAGAACACTGTCTCGAAGAAGCCGTTTCCATGATTCTCGGAGCTTGGGGATATTTGTGACTGCCAGACTGTGGACTTCAGTCTCCTCCTCTCCCCATCCAGCCCGCTCTTTATAGTCTCTGAACTCCTCAGCAGGCATGCACAGTACCTAGGAGGGACACAGGCCCTTTAGTTGGGAGCTTCAAGACAGCCACACTACTGTAGGAAAGTTAGGTCCCCTTTGTCTTTGGTTTGTTGGCCCTGTACCTTAAGTGTGGTGGCTAGCTCCTCTTCAGTCAGCACCTCCTCACAGCCTATCACAAAGGCTCCCTCTTCCCCTACCATCTCCTGTTTGCATAAGAAATCCCAGCGCTCACACAGGAGCAGCTTTTCAGTTTCATCCTTTGTTCCTATAAAATAATGGATGGAGAGAGCTAACATCAGCAAGCCAACCACTGTCGGGGTATACAGAACCTGGGGTGGGCAGACGCACCCTGCAGTGCAGCATCTCGGACTGTCACCATCTGAATGTCAGCCGTGTCATCTGTGTTGTTAGGATAGGGCTCAGCAAAACCATACATATGAATCAGTTGCCAGTTAGCCATTTGCCCATATGTGTTGAAGATTTCATGACCTTCAAGAATGGGCTGAGTAACCACCATCCGGAGATAATCCTGGGTTAAAAAGAGAAAGCTGGGACCACACCTATGAAGACCCCTTCCTGCTTGAAGAGCCTACTGAACTGTGGGCTAAGGTTGTCTGTTAACCCCTGCATTACTAAAGGGGGGGGGTATGAAACCACCTTTAGAGGTCAGCTTAGTGTATTAGGTGTATCTGCCTAGTTTCCTACCCTAGCTTTAAAAAAGCAAGCCTAGGCCTGGTGATTCACACCCAGCGCTCAGGAGACATCCTCTTGAGTTTGGGTTAGCCAGGGCTAATAAGACCTTGTCGCAAAAACAAGTTAAACCTCATGTCAACATAGAAATAGAGGCAAAAAATAAGTGAAAGTCACACCTGCTTATACAGAAGAGCAAAGCTTTACACCGGAAGCTGTTGGCCTGGAATCTTCCATCATGCCTCAGCCTCCTAAGATGACAGGTGTAAGCCTCGAGGCTCGCATCATTTGCCAATTTTTACGTCACATATTTAAAGTGGGGGCCTTCCTATGCCTCTGGCCCATGAACATCCCACCTCTTGAATAGTACGGAACAGCTGTTCACATGCTCTCCACATGAGGTGACATGCCAGAGCACGCAGCTATTCTGGTGGACTTAGGGTGTGTCCCAATAGTACAGAGTAGCCAATCTGACCACATTTCAACCATAAGTAGGGAACGTGCTCAGTGATTTGACTTGTAATGCACATAACCTGACCAGGGATAGGGGTCCACTCACTGCAGAGTACTCTAGATTGGCATTATGATTGGCTATGTGGTTTAGTATGTCTGCAGCCGGCACCATCAAGGGGGAGTTGGGCTCCTTTTCGTCGTCATCATCCTCCAGCGGTTCTTGAAAGCTGCCGCAGAGAGAACGCAGCTCAGGCCCAGTCTTGGGTGAGGGACCTTGGAGCTCACTTTTTGCCACCTTCCCCCCTCAGAGATGAGGGTCTGCACCTCTAGGCTTTAATCACTGACCTATAAGCCATCACAATGGCCACGAGCTGGCGATAGAGTTCCAGGGAGCGAACGGTGGGGCTGAAGAGATCGGAGTGAGCCTCCATGAAGGGCAGGACGATGGAATAGTATTCGCTGCGGATGTTCACCAAATCCTTCTCCACGGCCTCGGGGACACCGGTCCCTTTTAGGAGGCGCAGCCGCTCTTCCTCCGGCCTGCAAGGACAGCCCACCCAGGGAGGGGCCCTTCACAGCCTGCGACTCTTAGGCAGCAGGGCGCCCAGTCCCCAGAGCAAAGTAACTGAAACGGGTTCTTCCCGGCCCGTCCCTGCTCTCACCAAAACATGGGATGCTCCAAACGCCCGAGCTCTGGCCAGAGCGCGAAGTAGGGGCTCCAGGGTGAGGCTGGGGCCTGCAGCTCGTGGAGCAGCGCCAGCAGCAGCGGCACCCACCCGGACAGGCTCTGCAGCGCGCCCCGCTCTAGGGAAGACACCGGGTGAACGAACGTCCAGGCACGACTCCGATTGCCAGCCTCGGAGCCAGTCCCCTGCCCCTTACCCACCTCGCTCCAGCAGGCCGCTGATGGAACAGGTGTGGGGAGACAGAAGCGCGGACCGCGGCACCGCGAACAGCAGCTCCCCGGGCTGCACGCTCTCCCGCGCCACCATGCCGTAGCGGGCCACCGTGCCCTGCCGGCTCACCGTCACCTTAGGACTCAGTTCCAGTCCCACTCGCGTGCACCAGCGCAGGAAGTCGGCCACCGCGTCGCCCTCAGGCTCGCCGCCGGGCCCCGCGGGGAGCGGCCGGGACGCGGGGGCGGCTCTCGGGGGGGGGCAGGGAGCGGCGACGGGCGACCCGTCACTTACCCGCGCGCGCTTAGCGGGGACCGCCATGCTGCGAGCAGTCGCGTCCTCACTGCGCTTCCGGCGCCGCAGGACGCGAGCGGATGGGGCGGAGCTCGGCGTTCCCACTAACCCGCTCCGGCTGAGGGATCGCGCGTGCGCGCACACGGGCGGGCGGGGTCTGTGCTCTCCACCCTCGCTCCCGCCGCGTCCCCGAGAGCCGGGCGCAGGGACAGGATCTTCCCGCGTGAGGCTGGGCTGCTACTGTGCTACCGCACTTGTCAGTGATAACCATCATTTCACTGACTCATTGATTAGTCCGTTTACACCTGGGTTTGAAGTGGCCTGAAGGGTTTTCTTCCTCTCCCTCTCCCCCCCCCCCCCCCGCTCCCTCTCCACATGGTAACACGGAGAATTTAGCAGTTTAATTCCAGTACTTGGGGGGCTGAGACAGGGGGATTACTGGGAGTCCCTGGCAAGCCAGGGAACAGAGTGAGACCATGTTCCAAAGCAACTAAAACCAAACAAATAAGAAGTGGTATGCCATTGTTTCTCTGCTCAGTGTCAGGATTGGTAGAACCTTGACTATCATGTGTGACACCCTGGTTCAATCTCTATCACACAGAAAGGAAAAATAAAAAAGGTAGGGTGGACTACATAATCCTAACACTGGATGCTGAAGTAGGATTGCTGAGTATTCAAGACCAGCCTGAGCTACAGAATGAGACTGCTCAACCCTCCCCTCCCCCAGCCCAAATGGGTATCGCAGGCACTGATGGAGTAGATACAGAGAAACCATTACTATCCTCCAGCTATCAGAGCAGGAGCAGCCTAAACAGTTCAGCCTTCCTGTGATAGGAAACACGACACACATACACTTAATTTCTTTATTAGTTTTTCTGCAGTTAACTTTCTATATCAAGGATTTTGCTTTGCATTTTGTAATCTCAAAGTCTCTTATCAGCCACCAGAGTACACAAAATTAGGCTCTTTGTACAGAAAGGAAAGTAATGAACTCCATTAAAAGTTCATCTTGACCAAAGAGAAGACAGCCATCACGGGAAAGCACATACAAGAGGACCTCACACACACACACACACACACACACACACACACATAATGTATAGGTATTCATAGATATCTTAACACAGCAAAAAGATGTCCAATACTTGAAGTGCTATCTACAGTAAGGGATTGATTCTACCAGCTTTACAGTCACATTCAGTATTCACGGAAGCACATGAGTGAACAGAACCGGGGATAGAATACACTCCACTGGACTCCAGAGCAGTCTAGAAATGGCTTACAGTTACAGAAAGGGCGGCACGTGCCACAGATGCATGGATGCCCGTGTCCTCTTGCTTCAGAATACCCACACACCAACACATACATCACCTCCCCATATACACACTTAAGTGCTTTCCTCTGGGAGACAGCAGAGGAAACCAATGGCCAGGCTGAAACAATCGCTCTGGGCTGTGAGAGTCTACTCGGTGAGATGGCAGACATAGTTGTGGGTTATAGGAGACTCAGAGCCTCCAGGGCCACCCAAGGACCAGGCAACCTCTAGGAGCAGAGGTCATCGGATCTGTCTGTCTTGTATCTTTCTGACAAGCTCACTTCTCAAGTGATGTCTGACACACTGGCCCTGTAACAAACACTTGGGGAAAATCTGGGACAAGTACCCGCCAGCTCCCAAAGGGGTAATCATGAAACTCTCAGGGGCTACACACAGCATACGAAGCAATCAACATTTTACCTCTGCCCACAGGAACAAGAGACCAGATGACCTTTGCCTCGGGGTGGGACATGGCCCTGTGGTGGCAGAGTGTGGGGGTTCCTGCCCCCATGTCGGGGTTCTCAATATTCTTCAGCCTGGCTGTCCTGCCCAGAGAGCACCAGGAAAACGACTGTCTCGATCGCCCTCTGGCTGCCATCCTCAGACTGTCAGCTCTATTAGAATAGGAGTGCTTGATGCAAGGCTTACAGGAAACAGACACGCTGAGGGCCAAGGCTCCCCACTGGTCTGACTCCCACTCACAGCAGAGTCTTGGCCCAGCACCCACCATCTTCAAACTCCACATCCACCAGCTCCAGGGGCCAGGCTGGGCTTTCTTCAGTACTGTATCCTATACCCTGGCCACACCCCAGCTGGGCAGAGGAGAGGGGCTGTACCAACCAGCAACCACGCTGAGTGAGATGGGAGCATATAGGGCAAGCCTTTCACACCATCTAAGACTGTAGTGCTGGGCTATCCCAAGGTGGATCCCCTCATTTTTTTTTAAATAAAGTAACCCCATTTCCTCCCCCTCACTCTCACAGAAATAAACTAAAGGGAAGATGAGCCTGGGTGGAGATGGCAGTGGGAGGGACGGGGGTGGGGTGGGGAGGGGGGCAGGTAAGCGGGCATCATGGGCAGGACGAGGGCCTTAGCAGGACACCTCCATGGTGTGGTTGACCTGGCCCATTCCCTCACTGCTGTCTGAGTGGGCACAGGGCTGGGGGCGGCTGCCATCCACAGAGCTGGCGCTGGTGAGGGATGCGGTGCGTGAGCGCGCAAGGCGGGTCATGCTGGCTGAGGGCACTGTGGACGAAAAGAGAGTCCTGAGGACAGGCAGGGCGGGCACCGGCAGGTGTGAGAGACAATGCAAGCAAAGCGGCCAGTGACACCCAGTTTTGCCACACACAGCGGCGCATCCCGAGCCAGGGTGCTGGCACGGCTATACCAGGCCAAGGCATGCGGGGCCAGCCAGCAATGGTGAGCAGGCCAGCGGGCTGCAGCCAGCAGGAGCCTGGGTCCCAGGAGCTACCCAGAGCTATGGCCAGAGCAGGGCAGGAGCTTATAGGCACCCTGAGCTGGGATAGGGAGACATTGGGTGGCCAACTAGACCTGCATCCAAAGAGTAATGGGTGCTGGGATTGCTTCTGTGGGAGACACAGTCAGCCACAGACTGCCCTGAATCTTGTTTCTACCAGGTAGGTAAAGCCAGTCCACCTAGAGGCTGGGCAGGAGGCAGACATCGTGTCTGCAAGGCAAACCTAGCACTCGTGTTGGAGGCTCTGCCTCTAACTCCCAAAGCTCTGGAAGCCCCACAGCAACCTAGAAATGAGACAACTGCTAAGACCAGCCAGCAGCAGGTCCCACATGAGACAGAGCCCTGAGCAGGCCAGGGTCTGTGGAAGAGCAGGGATCCTCTGGGGCTTTGGGGCTTTGAGCTGAGCAGAACATGAGAAGGTCCCACACCACAGCAAGACACAGTGTGGCTGCAGCATTGCAGGGAGGGGGGAAGGGGGGAGCTGGGCAGGGCGTCCATGCATCAGCAGACGGGCCATGGGCTACCTGCTCCTCCACTCAGCCTTCGGTCCTTCAAGTGTGCAACTGAGAGAGAAGACAGCCAGAGAGGGCAAGGGTGGGGGAGACACAGAACATGGTGAAGACTGGGCCTGGCCGAGGGCTCCGAGAGGGGCCGGGATGAGACAGACAGGCAAGAGAGGGGAAGGGCAGGGCTAACCTGGGAACGCCTGCTGCTGCAGCCCATCCAAACAGCAGCATGGAAACCACACAGCAGGCCTGGCTGCGGTCTGGGGATTCTGACTCCCCCTCTAATGTAGGCCAGGCTGTGGCTGAGGCCCACATCTTAGGCTAGTGCCCTCACCACTTTCTCCCAAGAGAGAGGAGGCCTGCGCGGCCTCCTAACCAAAGCTCCTCCGACTCCGGGGCTGCCTGGTGGAGTTCTCTCGAAGCTCACGGACACTCTTGCTCCTTCCTGGCCTCACGATGCCTACCAAGCTCCAAGAGCTCACGGGGCCCAGCGTGGCGTTCTGGCTGGTCTTCCCCGCCTGCTCTCTGTTATACCTCTCCCCGAGAGGCTGACAGGGTGGAAGGATATCCTATTTGCTGTCCCAAGGAGGCCCAAGCTCCAGAGGCCAAAATATTTAGTGGGGGACACCAAAAGGAGGGACAGTGGTGTGCCTCCTGCCAGCTGTATGTCGGAGAGAGGGGAACCAGAGGTCCAGGGGGCACACAGGAGCCATTGGAAGTGTGTGTGTGTGTGTGTGTGTGTGTGTGTGTGTGTGTGCGCGCGCGTGTGTGGAGTGCTCACGGGCATAGGCTGTTACCTGACAGAATGTTCCAGGAAGGAGTGGGGACTGAAAGCTGCTTTAGGCCTTGTTCGTCAGTCTGGCTGTGCTGATGCCCAGATGGTCCCCCTCCCCTTCTCTGGTCCCAGACTCCATGGGCTTGAGTGCTAACCTTCTACTGTGACAAAGGGCCTTCGAGGTACCCTAAACCCAATAGGGAGTGGGTGACCCATCTGAGACAGGCTTCCCTAACAGGACCCAGCCTAGGTACTGGACCCTCAAGGGCTGGAGGAAGAGTTCTCTCCCAAACGGGCCCTCACAATGGGCTCAGAAGAGTGCCCAAGGCTCCACCAGGCAGAGACGCTGGCTGGGCCTGGGACACACACCTTACGGTGTATGCAGAGGCTGGGGAGAGTACCCCCAGTCTTTGGGGGGTCCAGGTGACAAAGAATACACTCACCCTAGACTCCCCAGCACACGGTAAGTGTTCCCACCCTTGCCCGGGGTGGGCAGAGGTGTACTTACTGTAGCCCATGCCTTGCAGGAAGTATTTGAAGGCCTCAGTCAGCTTCCCTGGCTGCAATCAGATGGACAGGACATGCTTTGACTGGCTCCCTGGACTAGTGGGGATGATGGGGAGCCCATACCCCCACCCCCGCCAGTAGGCTGGGTGACACAAACGCAGTCTTACCTGTGTCACCTGAGGAAGACCGCCAGAATCCGCCATCTGAAAGGAAGAGAGCAGGGTGAGCTGAGAGGCCCTTTCCCAACACTTCAACAGGCTGAGCTATTCAGACAGCCGCTCCTGGCCCCATGCTGTCCAGCAGACCCCTCCCTGCCGCTAAGCATGGGGTCTCACCTTCAGGAAGGTCGTAGTGGTTGGGTCCAGCTTGGAGTTACACTCAACCTGGGGACAAGGAGCCAGCTGCAGCAATACCCCTGCTCCATTGCTTAGGTAGGTTCTGTGCCCAGAGCAGGGAGGGGAGGAAAGAGAGGGAGGGGAGGAGGGAGAGGGAGAAAAGCACAGGCCCGAGGCCTTCCCTCCCCAGGCTTTTTCCTGCTAGGGTTTCGAGAGTCCCTGGAGGTCTATGGGTCTGAGGTGCCTGGAATTACAGTCACAGCTGCAAGTGGGACAGGAGTTTAACCCAGAAGGCCAGGGTCACTCCAGCAGGATGGGCCAGAGGATCCCGACAGTGGGGTCCAGAGATGCCAAGGGACAGGAGGCAACACCGGGGTCCCTGCCTGGATCAAGAAGGCTGGTGCACTCGGCCCTCACAGCCTTCCTCTTCTGAGCAGCCCTGGGCTCAGAAGCCCCATTCCCCCCCCCCACCCCCCACCCCCCATCCTTGCCCGCCCGCCGCCAGGGCTCCAATGGAAGTGGTGACATGCACTGCCCCATAGCGAGTGCCTGGGTGGTCCAAGGTGAGTTCTGATGTCCAGGAGTTACTTGTGGGCCCACTTTAGGAAGAAGTGGACCTTGGACTCTAAGCTAGAAGTGCAGGGGAGAGGGGAGAGACCACTAGGCAGTCTGGCCCTAGCCTAAGCTCCAGACTTCTTCATCCTTATGATGGGAGTGGTCAGGCCCCAAGGCTCTGTGAAGTGCATCATTCAGCCCTACACCCCCCCCCCCCCGCATCCCCCCAGCTCCCGGGCTATAACCTCCCTGGTCAGGACAGTCACACTCACCACCCCATCCTCAGCAGGTGCATTATCTCCGACTACCAGCATCACTGGGCAGCTAGGAGACAGGGGATAAAGGTCATCTGGCCTGGGTTTGGGGCAAAGGCAGGGACTGGGTGGAGGGCAGGAGTCACTCACCGGAGTGTCTTGGCATTGGGCACGGTCCCAGGCCGGTTAATGTCAAGGTCTCTGCGGCTGTGGGGAACAGGCAAAGGTAACGAGGGCATCCCAGGGGCGGATCCCAGTACTGCCGACTGGTAAGCCATCGAGGCCTGGACTTGCTCTGCACACACAAGGCCAGCTGGATTCTCCCTATCTTGATTCCCTTCAGAACCTCCAGGCTGTACCTTATATGTGGTGTTATGAACATAGACTTTAGAAGCCTCAAGGTATATTGCATGTGTTGCACCGGAACTATTGCATATCTCCCAGAAGATGATGAAAGAAATGTAACAATTCATTCAATTTGCATAGTCACGCAGAATCTGTGTGTATAACTGTATGTATGTATGCATGCATGTATGCATGTATTTTATATGTTATGTGTGCCTGGCATGTGGCATTTGCATCCTGCACAGCCCTGCTCTGGGACCACCCCCCCACACACACACACACATACATATGATGACCCTACTAAATACTTGTACTTGGGTCTCTCCCTCACTGTAGTTTTCCAGGAGGAACTTCCTCATTAAAAGTTTGCAAGAGCAAAGATGCAGCAGGGGATGGGGGCGGGGGTGGGGTGGGGGAAGGCTACCCTCGTGGAAGAGCTGCCTGGGGTTCCCACAAAGCACTGTGGGGAACCTGCAGCCTCATCTGAGCACCCAGCCCTGCAGTGGGGATCAGGAGTGCCGCTGACCTTCTCCACCCAGCAACGGAGAAGGGAGAGAACCAGTGACCAGCATCCATGGTCCTATACACCCCTCAGCTCCAAGGAAGCCGCACCCTGGCCAAGAAGCTACCCTCTCTGACTTCAAAACCAGCTCATCTACAAGCTAAGGGGTGGCGCTGCCTGCCCTGTGCCTCCCGTGGGGGGTGGGGGATGGGGACCCCCTCACTCCCCCCCCCACCTGTTGTACATGTTCCAGAAGAGCTGCAGGTTGGCCTGGTTCACCACGTTTGAGATCTGCTGCCGGTAGCTCTGCACCAGCTCCGTGTTGTTCACCAGCTCCTCCTGGGCACGAGAGGGTGGGAGGGAGGGGGCACACGCAGGCAGAAGGGCAAAGGGCTCTGAGAGGGCATGGGGGAGGGACCTGGTCCCACTCCTCTCAGGAACATCCTCTCCGGAGGGGAGAGGCTTCCTACAGGAAGGCCTCCTCGGAGGGCCACTCTGACCCCGCCCTGCCTGACCTGCAGCAGTCGCCTGCCTGCTCATGCTGGCCGAGCCCCAGCCTGTTGCCCCCACTCCTGAGGACGCCCCACACGCAGTCTGGTCTGCCCCTTACCTGGCTGAAGAGATGGGAGAGGACAGTATCTGGTAAAGTACTGGTCAGGCCAGAGAGCTGCGGGAGGGAGGGAAAGCCAGAGTGAGGCTCAGCTCAGCCATCAGGGCGGGGCGTGAGGGCTTGGCGCTCACCTTGGTGGCAGCCCAGTCGATCCAGCCTTTGCCGTTGGGGTCGATGTTCATCAACACCAGCCCCTCCACCAGGTCAGGGAAGATGAGCTGTGGGCGAGGACAGAGGTGGATTGTGACTCTCGTGGCAAGGTCTTCAGGCTCTCACGATGGGCGGACTGTGCAGCTTGGTCTGTATAGGAAATCTAAGACCAGGAGCCTGGAGGATCCTTCTCTCTGCTCACTCCTAAAACCTCCCTGATTTAGGTGGACTCCATGACTACAGTAGCTTTTTTCCCCTAATATATGTGTATGTATTTGCGTGTGTGCACATGGTTCTGGGGGTGGGACCTTGAGCCCGTCCACACGTCCCAGGCAAACACTCATTCATGAAGTCACGGTTCTTTTTGTTATGTTATTTTTGAAGGTGTTGCAAATTGAATAATGAACATCGTTAAATCTTGTTAAATTTTTACATTTGTGTGTGTGTGTGTGAACGCACATGTGTGTGCGTGTCTACAGTGTGTGAGGAAGCAAGACTGTAGTGGAAATTGGTCCTCTCCTTTCCTTCCACTACGTGGGTCCAAGGTATCAAATTCAGGTTTTCAGGCCTGGTGGCAGGCTCCTCTACCCGCTGAGCCAGCGAGCCAGCCCCATCTTAAAACAGCTGGTTCCTTCCTTGCTTTTTATAGCTGTAGAAGCTAACATGGTAGAAGAAATGAAAGTAGCTTTTCAAAGCCAGCCTCTGCTGCCTGGGACAGAGACCTGTGTGTTCTGTTCAACTGTAGCTACAGCTGACAAAATGACTGTGTGGGATCGGAAATTGAAGGTGGAAATTCTTCTTTTTCAACAGTAATATGTATGTTTGGGCCCTGAAACAGTTTGTGGTTTTAGGGGTGAAGGCTTCCCTGCCTAGCCTGTTATTTCTGAAATGCGGTTCTCTTCAAACCTCAGAACCAGAATGCAAGTGTAGTGTGTGCTTAAAAGACCATCTGTGTGCACACACACTGCATCCGCTGGGGACAACCTCTGTGGGAGGACAGAGTGGCCAGTTTGTCACTCACGGAATTCTGGCTTTGGAGGACAGTGAGGCAGGCGGTAGCTCCAGTTTTCTGATGCAGTGCCCAGGGAAGGAGCTGCCTGATCCGTTTATTCTACTGTTCATTTATGACTCGTGAGAGGCACGCCAGAGGTCATCAGAGGTCAGAGGACAGCTCTGTAGAGTCCCTCCTCTCCTCCGTGTGGGCTGCCAGGCTCAGGCAGTTTCCTTGTTGAACCACCTTGCCAATCCATCTATTTTAAGTATTTTTTGTGTAGTGCTAGAGATGGGACCCAGAGCCGCACCCACACAAGGCCAGCACTATTAGACAAATCCATAGCATCTCCTCCCCAACCCCGTTTCTTTCTAAGTTAATTTCCTTGAAGGGAAAAAGGGGGTAAGGGCGTCTCTCTTAGCAAAGGGAAGAGAAAGAGGAGGAGGAGGAAGAGCAGGGAAAGCCCTTGTGGCCCAGGGGTCAGGGGGTCACTCTCTAGGCCTGGCCTGGGGTCCCGAGGGTGGAGAAACTCACTGCAAACTTGGCCAGCACATAGGCCCCGGCTCCCACTCCAATGCCAATCACGTACTTGAACCTGTGTAGAGCGGAATTGGTCACTCGATGGCTGCGATGTCACTTCCCATGACACTCAGCTAGAGCCCATCTCGCCCGCTCTGCCAGGCTGAAGCCAGGCTGAGGGCAGCGATGTGGGCCCCGCCTCTCCTGCAGCCCAGAGTCGGGAGGAGGAGGGACTTACCCAAAGTGCTGCACCACACTCGGGAGCATGGCGGCCAGCTGCTCCATGGACGGGAACTGGTACCTGTAGGCAGAGGGCAAATTCAGGACCTGGGGCAGGTGCGGGCACAGGGCAGAAGCGAGTGGAGAGACTGGGGCACCTACCCCTGAGGGAACTGGGACGCTCCCACCTGCTGCCCAGGGGCATCCACATGGCACACCACAAAGTGTTTGGTGATCTCCTGCATGTCCTCAAAGTTGAAGAAGGTGTTGAAGCACAGCTTGTCTGCAAAGACACGCCTCTCAGAGGTCGGAAATAGAGGGCAGGCACCGAGGGTGCCAGTGGCCCTATGGGCTGGCAGGCAGGGAAGGCAGGCGGGATGGACCAGTGGGGAAGCTCAGGCCAGAGGCTGTCACGGAAGGGAGTGGGAACTGAGATCCTCAGGGCCATGCACAGAGGGGAGGAGCCCTTGACGCTATGGCATCCAAGGCAGGAGCAGGCGGGTGGATGGAGACGCGGCTGCACTTACGATTGAGACCCACGTCATGGTACGTGAGGATGGCTGGGCGGCTCCCTTTGGGAGAGCCCCGGATCACCACGTGCAGAAGGCCATAAGGCGTCTCGATGTCATGTTCCTGGAGGAGATAGATGGCACCGGACACTTGGAGAATGAGGTGGTAGAGCCCCTAGCCAAGGTGACTCTGTTATATCACCTCGTCACCCCCACAGAGGACAAGTTAGTGGAGCCTTGCTGTCAGAGGTGTTGGGCACAGGGACAAAGTCCTGATTCTCTGCAAACCCACCTGCCAGTGCCTGGCTCCTGCTTCGCATCCAGCCTGCTGCAGGCTCTCAGGAGGCCGGTTTCCTCCATTTCACAGAGCCTTCCCAAGAGGGCTCCGCCACCGCAGCCCAGACCCCACCCCCACTACCAAGCCCCAAGGCGTATTCCCTTCCTGCAGCATGGCCTCTGCCATGCCACCCAGAAACTATGACAAACACTTCTTTGTCGGCCATATCCGGCTCCTAAGCCACACCAGTCCTCACTGCTGCTCTTTCACACTCCCTGACAGTGGGGACAAATCTCCACAGCCTTCCTCAGGCAGGGCAGGGCTATTCACGCCTGCCCCCAAGGCCTTCTGCAGTCCCCACTCCCAGGTCCTAAGCTAGGACTCTGACTTGCTTGCCCAGGTCTAGTCCTTCAGGGATACCTGTGCTCTGAGCAGGGCAGGCAACTTCTCAAATCCTCATAGGGCCTTTGTGGGAGCTGTGATCTGCAGACAAGGTCCAGGGGAGGGGCTGTGGCAGCTGGCACCCCAGAACCTTGAGGGGATACACTCTTTTGATTGGCTTCTTTGCACACAGGTCATTCCTGGGCAGTCAATCAGGAAGCGCCAACAGCTTGGTCAGAGTTGACTAGACCCTTCCCTCTACCACAGGGGTCCCTCTGACTAGACCGTCCCCTTTACCACAGGGGTCCTGGTGGCATTGCCAGTGGCCTGGAGCTGGAGCTGGGGTTGCAGCTGCCAACAGGAGAGACACAGCAAGTGACTGAGTACTGACTGTGTGCCAAGCTTCCTATCTGCCGGGCAAGGCAGAGGGAACCTAGACTCCATTTTGCAGACAGGGGCACTCGCTTCAGAAAAGCCAGCTTCCCAGACTGCCGTTCTGGCTGTGGTATGACAGGGCCCAGTGTCCACGCTGTGTTTCCAGAAGGAAATGATGAAGTGTAGAGGCTCCCATGATGGTGGGCTACACTCTGGGATCTTCCTGTGGTCTTCAGTTAGGCCCAGCCCCAGCGCAGCCTCCCAGGCCTGTCCTCCCTCAGGACCCATTTGACCAAGAAAAGCTTCCTGTTCACTAGTGTCTGACATACCACCTCATTTATTCCTGAATGGACCCCCAGCCCTCTACAGTTGGCTCTACAGGAAATCACAGGCCCACAAAGGCTAAGAGACTCGCCCAAGGTCGAGCCCAGGGTTGATGAGATGCCAGCGTGGGGCCTTGGCTCTACACCAAGGGAGGCGTTTTCTGAGGGGAAGGCGTTTTCTGAGGGGGGCGCTCAGGTCCACCCATAGGACCTACCGCCTAAGCAGGCTGCCCTACCCCAGACGGCTGCTTTTCTCCTCTGGGGTCCCTGTTATGGTCTCTTCACTGTTCTTTTAGCTCTAGAGGAAGGGATGGGCGTGAGGTACCCTCTTGGTGTGTGAGGCGTGTCTGCTCTCAGCTGCCAAGTGGTCTGCAGTCCCTTCCCAACCCTGACATGGATGCCCAAGTCGTTCCCATCAGTCACAGCACTGGCCAAGTAAGGCTCACTTGCCTGGTGGAGAAGCTCGGCTTTGGTAAGGTCATGGAGAGCTAAGGGCGGGGTGACAACCAAATTTCTTGTCCTGAGGCCCAGTGACCTTGACTGAATGTTTCCAGCAACTTCTCTAACACCTCATCCTCCCCAGCCCTGGGCGGAGAAGGAGAACTCAAACCTAGCTGGCCAGACAGAAGCAGAGCGTCCCTACCCCTCAGGGAGCTGGCTACAGAGAGGGAACGCCTCAAGGGCCACAGCTCAGCAGACGGTCAGCCCCTCCGCTGCTAGGGTAAAGTGCTCCCATTGGCTCCCGGTGACGTCAGAGCCCCGCCCCCAGGTGGGCGCTAGAGGGATGCACTGCGGCAGGCAGGCAAGCCGCAAGGGAGGGGGCTTTGATGTCCCCTTTCAGTCTCTCTCCTCAGCAGTGACCTTGAGGGCTAGGGACAAGAGGGTCAGAACAGGGCTTTGACACACCATGGCGGTGGCTGTAGTATGCTTTGTATCCCGCAGTTTCCTGGGTAATCCAGGAGACAAGGTCTGCATGGGAGGGTAGGGGCAAGCTAGGTCCGGACTAGAAGTGGGTGGGGGGAGGGAGATGAGTGCTGCAGGGCCCGGGATGCAGGCAGGGCAAATCTGCCCTGCATCTCCCTCCTTGAAGGAGAGCGCAGGGTTTGGGTAGCTGTTGCCCCTCCCCCACAGCACGGCCCCACACCCTGCCAGCTCAGTGCTCCAGCCTCGTCCTCCCCACCCCGTAAAAGAAAGCAGCACAGCCTTTCTTTGACTCCTCTGAGGACAGAGACTGCCACCTCCCCAGCCCGGCACTGCAGAGCACTGGGGACACAAGCAGGTCCTTCTGAAAACGTGACACTCTGCGGCAGCTACCCGCCATCAAGACAACCTCCCGCGGTCAGACCCTGCAAGCACAACCCTGACAGATGCTAGGACCATGTCAGGGGCTCACAGAGGACACGCCGAGCTGTAGTGACCCCGAGCAACTGGGCAGACAGCGGTGTTCCCATGTGAGACAGAGAACTCAGCCAGCCAAGAGGTCAGTGCGCTCACTGCATTTCCCAGACACCAACCGGCTTATCCCGCCCTCCACCCAGGGCCTGAGGAGACCAGGAAGACATCCCGGCAGACCTGTCACCACACAGAGCGGAGGGGCACCCTGTCCTCTGTAGGTCACAAGGATGCCCCAGTCTCCCTGCCCATCCCGAGATGCCCCCTCCCCCCGACCCTCACTCACCCCATCCCAGCACTCCGGCATCTTGCCGAGGAAGGGACTCTGCCGAACCAGAATGGGCAAACCGAAGCCTGAGTCACTCGGTCTGGAGGGAGGGGCAGCTTGGGTGGGAGACTTGGGCTCTGTGGTGGGACAGAGCTCCCGTGATTTTATACACAGATCCTGGCCCTGCCCAGGCTGGCCCCTCCTCCCTGAAAGGTTTCTGCGCAGCTACTTGCTCCCGTCGGAGCCCTCGCTCCCACATTGGCTGTCGGGAGACAAACCTGGCTCCAATTGGCTTCTGAGGTCCTCCCTTCAACCCCTCCCGCCCTAGCCACACAGCATCCTGACCGTTCCCAGCCCCTGCCTCCCAAGGGTGCTGAGCACCCTGGCACGGTCCATCAGCACAGCTGTATGTGGTTTCCAGGCAGCAGCAGCTAGGGCCACACAGGTGCCCCTGCATGAAGCGCACAGAGGAGCCCCTCTCGCCGATTTGTATACCGATGCAGGGCTAGCCCCAGAAGCTGGACACGCAGACCTGCCCCAGCACTTGGCTGCATTCCCCTGGAAACACCAAGGTTTTGGGAGGGCCCTAGTCAGTATCTGGAGGACCTGACTCCCAAGCCCACCCATCCCAGCAAGTCACTTGACTGTCCCTGAGGACAGCTCCTGGAGCGCCTCTCCCCTCAACACTGCTCGCCCTGCTCATACGGATGCCCACGGCTGACACACAACCCTGAAAGGATTTATGGGCCTGCAGGGCTGGGCAGACTGCAGGAGCAGACACTGCCTGACACACACTCCAACCGGCCCTGTGCTCTGAAGCCAGTCAGTATGGAGTCCAGCGTGGAGTCTCTGGAGACGGTCCCCCAGGCTGCATGACCTATCTACCTGGGTAGTGAGACTCAGGGGGACACGGGGGTCCTAGGCGCACAGAGAGGGCACATGGAGGAGCCGAAAGCCAAAGGGAGCTGAGGAAAGGAAGTAGGCCAGGGAGGTGACAGGGGAGGTGACAGGAGAGGTGGCCCTAGGGCTAAAAGAACTGCTAAAGAGTGGCAGGGGCGTGGTGGGAGCGGTGGTGGGAGCCGGGTGTCCGTGGCCCCACTGTCTTCTTAGTGGAGGACTGTGGTGCTGGTCCACACCACCCTGCACCCTTGTGGGTCCCAGGGGAAGGTGGCCAGCTCCCCACCCAGGTGCCTGCTGACTGGCTTGGCGACAGTCATGTGACCTGATTCACAGCCGTCATGCACACCAGTCCTAGTAGCAGCCTCTGTCTTGGGTGCCAGCAGCTTTCTCCGTGCCATGCCTGACCAGACCACTCCCAAAACAGAGTCATGGAATAGTGTGTCCCTGGCCCTCGTGTCCTGATCTGTCTCCAAAGACCTCCCACAAGTCTCTCAAGGGAACAGAAAGGTCCTGTTACCAACTCCCATTCCCTGTGGTCCCTGACCAGTCCATGCCTACTCCTGACTACCTACTGAGGGGGTTCCCCCTCCCTGGCTCCAAAGGAAGCCACCGACCCAACACTGCCTCTTCCACATGACCTGTTTCGGCTCAGCTTGCTGGCTACAGACCCTCAGACCCGAGGCCAGGCCTGTCCAGCGGTCCGTCTGCAGAGTCCTGGGGCGAGGCTTTAGTCTGTGCTTCTGAGACACAGAAGCCTGAAGCACAAGGAGCCTGAGATCAGCCTGAGATCTCACTCAGGTGAGGGTGGTGGGGCTTACATCCATCTCAGCGTTCCAGACCCGGGCACAACCACTCAGGAGCAGACACCTGGGTTAGGATGCCCGGATGCTAGACCCTACCTGAGTGCATTAGCTCACTGGGCACCCTGACTTTTCAGACATGTGGCAAGACGCCCTACCTCACAGCTGGAAGCCATAGCACCAGGATCCACACCGGGTGGTCTACTATGGCTGTGTGCTGTGGCTGGCTGTGCCTTGTCACTGTCACCGGGGGTGTCTGAGCACTGGACCCTTGGACACCGTCCCCTCACAAACACTCTGAGTGTCTTGCTTCACTGTACAAGGTGAGCAGTTTGGGAGCAGGGTGGCGGGGGTGGGGTGGACGCTGCTGGACCTGGACTTGGGTCCCTTGTATTTTCTAGTTTCTCTGTCTTGCGTCTTTCACCTGCAGCTGACCCTGCAAGGCCAGCGACAGTGACACTGCCTGACTCTGTGAAGCTGGGGATGAAGGCGGCTCCCTGGCTGTGGCCCAGGTAACAGTCATCTTTTGTGGCTACTTTTCTGTGAAAAGGAAAACCAAAAAAACCGGCTTCTACGTGGTGTTCCCAGAGTGACAGGAGGGTTCCTTTAGAACATACTGCCCTTCGCCATTGAGAACCAGGGTCCCACCATCTACAGCTGCCCTACTTACCCAGGTATCTACTTACTCCCTCTTGCGCCCACCCCCCACTCTCACTTGGAACACAGAACAGAGACCCCAGGACAGGCTTGTTCTGGTTTTGGGCTGTCCCTTCTAAATAAGCTGGTCCACCTCCCGGTCACACCCTTCTGATCCTACTTAGGGGCTCTAACTAACTCCCCACTGCTGAACCCCATACTTTCCTTTCAGCTGTGACCCTAGGGGACGTGGGCATGGGCACGTGGTCTGCCTATAGCCTCCCGTTGTCCTTGAAGAGGCACGTGACCAAGAGAGCACGCAGAGGCCCAGAGCCTCCTTGCTGGCTAACTGCTTTGGGGGAGGAGCCATCAGGGAGCACCACCTCCTGCATCCAGATTGCAAGACTGTTCGATGGCGACTGATCCAAATAGAGGTCAAGTAGCCTGGAGGTGACTTCCATCCAGCGGGGAGGAGGGGTTTTGTCCTATTTGGATGGCCAGTGGAGTCTGGGAACTCAATCACCCCGTTTCCCTCTCCCTCCTATGCTTGTGTCTGACATATTCTGGTACCAGGAAATAAACCGTTCCTAGGGGACTCAGGGGCAGGGGGGTAGCTGGCCAAGTGAGCAAAATCATCCTGTGAAGGAATAAAAACAGAGAGCGAGTTCCATTTTCATGGTACCTTTGGCATCAAACTAACCGGGACATGGTTGTCCGGGCAACAGCTGCTATGGAAACAAGGGACTTCACAGTCAACCCAGCTTTCACCAAAGGAAATGCTGATTCAGATGACAGCGCCCGTCCCTCCCTCCCTCCCTCCCTCCCTCCCTCCCTCTGCACACTCATCGCTGGAGGCCTCTGCTTCCTTCCCAACTGTCCTGTTCACAGAGGGTCCAGCCCCTTCACCGGGCAGGGGGCAGCTGCTGTGGGCTGTGGGGGAGCTTATCAGGCCATGGGGTGGCCTGCCCTCGCCACCAGAGGCAGGGACACACGGACAGGCTACTACTGTCCTCTAAGACCTAGCCCAGTGGGCGAGGGATGCAGACGGATAAGGGCCTGATATTTGAGAGGCTGAACCCCGACCTACCTTCCAGTCTGTGTCCACAGCCGAGAGGAAGGCGTCAGGGTTATCCTACAGAGAGCAAACAAGGGGGGCAAGTTAGTCAGCCCCCGGGGCTCTGCACGGAACAGCCCGACTGTCTGACCCCCAGTCCACATTCATGCTAACAGAAGTCACTCACGGGTCACCCCGTGCAAGGGTTTCTACCTTCTGGGTTAACAGGGAGAATCAGGGCTATGCCACAGGCAGAGAGCACTGCCATCTCTGCCTGAGTTCAGGTGCCGGATCGTTACACACGAGGGGTGAGGATGGTGAAGGAGCCAGGGAGCACCATGCCTGTCACGCCCATGGCAGGGCGGGTAAGCTGAGGCTTGCTCAGTATCCTGGCCTACGCATATTAGGTGTTGTCAAGGCCAGCAGCACTGCCTGCTTCACCCTCTCGAACCTCGGACCAATGGGAAACTGTCGGTGGCATCTTTGATTACGGCCTGTCCTGCCTCTGGACTCTAGGTACCATGATGGGAGGACCATATCTGGCCATGTACAGGCCGGACTAGAGTGGGCGCCCAAACACAGGCTGATCAGATGAGCAATCCGTCTTCCCATACGAGGGGCGAGGGGCGTACGACTCAGAACACACCCACAATAGCACTGCAGGTCCTTCCAGCGAATAGGAGGGTGGGAAAGGAGGATCGAGCCTCAGCTGTGTAGTGAGCCTCACTGATTCTTCCAAGGCCTTGGGGGGAGGGGGGGACTACAGGGGCCAAGGGAGGGAGGGCAGCCCCCTTGGGAACCCCTCAGGAAGGGGGCTGCTGGCAGAAGGGGCTGTTCACTGATGATGGAGCCCTTCACCAAGGCCCTTCAGCGAGAGAGTGCCATGGGAAGGTAATTACACCAGGGAAGGAGGGAGGCCATTCTGTTGAAAACAAAATCTGACAGAAAGGAGGAGGCAGATAATGGTAGGGTGTGTTGTGTGCTCTCGGGATGTTGGGGCCCACAAGCCAAGAGACAGCAGAAAAAAATGAGCCAACATGAATCCCTGGGCACCACAGGAGGTATGTGACATCAGAGCAAAGGGCCGGAGAGGGTCGGGAGAGGAAAGCCCAGGAGGGTACAGAGACCATCGAGGTGCAGAGAGGGGACAGCCAGCACCTCACAGAACCCAGGACTCTGCAGTCCTCAGGGGAAGCCAGTCTAAACTGGCTTACAGAGGTCGGGAAGTAAACAGAATTATACAGTATACAGAAGTATACCCTCCCGCCTCTGCCTCGGTCACAGAGCCTTTTGTAGGTACCAGAGCCTACTTCTCTAAGATGGCATTTTATTTGCCCAGAACCCACAACTCTCCTCTCACACAATTTAAATCAGCTCTGGGTTGCCTTCTAGGAGACATTTGTCACAGAAATAGTTGCTATACTCTGCTGTTAAGGGAATAAGGACAAGAAAAAAAATGTGTACAGATGATTTTCCCTGGCTACTTCTGTCTCACTCACTGAAGCCCTGGCTGTGAATACCGTGGATACGGGGTGGGGTGGGGGATATCTGGATAACAAGAATGTGTACCTGGCAAACTATAGCCATTGAGAACATAGAGGTCAGGCGGCACTGCACTCAGGGCACTATGAGACTCTGCCTGCATCACAGGCTGAGAAACGGCAGCGCCCAAAGACAACGTATGGTGCAGCCAGCTGACACCTCAAGGACGTTGCTGGAAGTCACGAGGAGGCTGCACTGTTTTGCCCCTTCGGAAAAAGCAGAGGTCACTGGGTACCCAGCAAAAGCCGTGTGCGGACTCAAGGGCTGAGGCCTCTGCCTGAGACTGGAACACATATCCCAACGCCAGAGAAGCAAGCTCTGGCCCCAGGGGCCTGAAGCGAGAGCCTGGGTAGAGCAGATGAAGAGGGAGTCTGCCACGGACTGGACACAGAGGGCCGCGGGTCAAGACAAAGGGACAGCAATGTGCTGAAGGGGCTGGAGAGACCTGGGCACAGAGCAGGGCAGCCTGAGCTTCAGTTAGGGTCTGTTAGCCTGTCCTGAGCACTCCTGGGCTAATGTCCCCCAACAGAGGAAGCATCTGGAAATATGACAGATACACTTAAGGATCCAGGGGGCTGGGAAGGAGGGAGGCAGGGGAAAGAGAAGACAATCCCCCAGCCTCAGGAATGAACACTGCAGTCTCGGAGCAAGACGGCATGCCCTAAAGAGTCAGTTCTGGGTGGTTCCGACCTCACAGGGAGGTCCTCCCCATTCCAACAGGCATAGGACTATTTTGTGTGATTTTTAAAGGATTGTACTGCACAAGGAGAAAAGTGGGGACACAGGGAGGATCTCCCGCAGGTAACCTAGCAGGAGGGTCGACCGTGGACCAGGAGCAATGGAACCCGGGTCGAAGAGCTTGCTGAGCATGGAGTTCACTTCTGGCCCCACAGGCTACCCTCAACTAACCTGGGAGTTATGTGTCAAAGGAAGAACCAGCCGTGCTGTTCAGGGGCAGTGCTATGGTCTCACGTGGTTGGATCCCTGGGAGCCCTGGCTAAGCCACCTGATCCCAATCCTCGCTGCTGCTTCTGGAAGGAGGCTGGGACGGTAGGTGGAAAGGACGGAGCAGAGATGGAAGGCTCTGGGCTCCTGCCTTCCCAGAAAAGCAAGATGAGGAAGGTGCATACCCAGCGACGTGGGCTGGGCACTCAGGCTGGCCCTGACACATTTCTCAAGGAATGACCATGTCTCAGCTCTGGGTGGTTCTGAGCCCCATACCCACAGGAAAGACTACAGGAAAACACACAATTTCAATTTTCACCAAAAGGGGGCGCTTAGCCCCAGGACTTGGAAGGGGCAACTCACCAGCTCGGTGGCATCCTGGCCCCGGAGCAGGGGCTTCTCCTCAGGAAATCGCAGCTCCTGCAGACCCGCCATGGTCACGTCGTGGAGCAGAAGCCCTGGGAGGAAGGGAGGACGAGGTTGGGCCTTGTTCTGAAGCTGCCTGGTTGAGGTGGGGGACATCATAGGGCAGGGCTGCTGCCCCAGGGGACCACAATTGCTCTCTCTCTCCAGGACCTGCTTAAACCAAGGACTATTATACTGTATTTGCTCTTTTCAAATAAAATCATGCCGGGTAATCAAGGGGCTACTAGATCCACATGTTACTTCGGTAATTTGACTAAGGTTATTTTAAATCCCGCGGAAGTGCTGTGTAACAATTGATAAAGTGCAGCTGACAGGGCTGGTGTGTCATGCAGCAGGTAAAGTCATTTGCCCCCAAACATGACAAGTAGAGTTCAGTTCCCAGAGGCAAAGGACAGAACAGGACCCACGAGTTGTCCTCCGACACATGCATGTCACGGCACATGTAGAACACAGTGAAAAATTGTTTCCAAAGCAGCTATGACGCCATTATCATCCCGGCTCTCAGAGATCTAAACAGGCCCCACAAAAAAAGCCTGGAAGGTTGGACATTACATGATCCCCAGGAGGGACGGAGCATGGTGGAGGGAAAGCACAGGGTGGTAAGTTCAAGGCCCTCCTGAGATACACTGTAAAACTCTTACAAAATATTCATAATTACTAGTTTCAGGCATTGCCCCTGTAGCGAAGGATGAGAACTGAGAAAAGGTGACCAGTCTAAAGTGTGCTGGGCGTCAAGGGCGAGCGCCACTGCAGCCTGGCCCGATGCCTCTGTCCTGGAAGGCGGCGTTTCACAGCCTGTAAAGTGCCTACTCTGCTATCTCATTCCACAGTGATGGGAAGTGAGGTGAGGCAGGGTGAGGCCTGACTGGATACCTCCTACCCAGCGTTCATGCTAGAACGCCATGCCACCTAGAGAAGGAAGGGGTGGCTCCTGGAGACCTGGCTTCCTTTCTCCCTCCCGTTAGCTGTCTCTAGCTGTTCTTAGCAGCGAAGCCCCAGGCTCTCCCTCCTGTAGTGGGTCTCGAGCAGTGACTGGCTGGTTAAAGATGCCCTTCCCTAACCCTGGCCTGATATTTCCTCCTACAGAAGGCCAATGACTGAAGTCAAAGGGCCAGGCCTGGATGGAACCCGTGTCCTCTGTCCTAACCCTCAGTGCAGGAGGAGGAAGATCTGCCACCCTAAGGCCTGGATCCCCACCCGATCATACCCTAAGCCCTGCTGAGCTTTGTTTCCAGAGGTTTCCCGGGAAACTAGCTAAGCCAATGCAGATGGCTGTATTTTTAGAATGGCGTCCTCTCCCCTCCCTCTGCCCTTCCTTCCCTTCCTTCTGCGGTGTGCACACTCATCCATCCACCCCGGCAGGAGCTTGGGCACCTGAGAAACCTCCTTTATCAGGACTTTCCTGGCCACCTGCCTCCCTGGCGCCCACCTCAATTAAAGGCACTGGGGTGTCCTGTCCTCCCCACCCCCCTGCCTGCTGTGACACCACCTGGAGACAGTTCTCTCTTAGGGACAATGCTATTAAAAGGGCTGAGGGTGGGCAATACAAGGACAGCTGGTCTGTGACGGGAGTGGAGACACAGGGGTGAGACACAGAGAGCCCAGAGAGCCTCCATCCCTGGGAAACGGGCAGTGCAGCCTGGGGGTGGGGGGGGTGGGGAGGGGTGGGGGGCTTCTGGGCAGAGAAGCTAGAGTGGCATTCCCCTCAGGGCAGCAAGGAACACTGAAGGGATGGCTGCTTTTCTTCCGGGCGGCGGCAGGTGGATGACAGGCTCCCCTCTTGCTCCCCTCCCCAGACCTCTCATTCCCTGGGGGGCTCCTGAAACCTGAAGTCCAAACAGGCCTGAGGCGACCCCGACCCTCCCACTTAAGAGTGTTTAGGCCACAGTGATCCTGCAGAGGGGGCAATGTTCAGCATCACTGCCCAGCTTCATGTGGGCAAACCACAAGGAGACGGGCTGGCACGCAGTGGGGGCACTGTGACCTCCTAGATGCCTGGGGAGGATGACAGTGCCAGCAGCTATACGGAGGCCATGCTGGGCTGGGCTGCAGCTCCCTGATGCAGTGCCTAGCCTGGGATAATCCTGACTTCCAGATCTCTCAAGCTCCCTCAAGCGTCACAAAGGAGAAAGGAAAACTCCGTAATGGATGGCTTCTGTCTGCTGCCCAGCTACTGACCAGGCTGGACCCTGCTTAGCTTCCACAGTCTAGTAAGACTAGGTGTGTTAACGTTCTGTACCCCCAAAATGAGGCAAAAATACTTTAGCTGAGCAGAGTCTTCCTCGCCCCTCTGTCCACTCAAATGCTTGGTTCCTTCCAGATTCTGTTTCAGGGAAAAGCCGACCCTGCTGGGTGAAGGGCCAGCTGGGCCCCAGCAGCAGCAGCAGGAGGGACTGTGCTCCATTCGGGAGCATCATTACACGTGGCTCTACGGTGGGACTGTGCCAATAGAACCCTCAGATTGGCCATGGTTTAAAGACACAGCGATTAGGGCCAGCAAGATGACTCGGGTACACAAAGGCATCTGCCACCAAGCCTGATGACCTGAGTTCAGTCCCTAGAACCCATCTGGAACAGATGATGACAAGCTGTCCCCTGCACACCATGCACACCATGACAGTACATGTATGTGCCTGTATGTGCACGTATACACACAAATAAAAATGTAAGAAAGCATTTTAAAAATATATGCATTGCCGGGCGTGGTGGCGCACGCCTGTAATCCCAGCACTTGGGAGGCAGAGGCAGGCGGATTTCTGAGTTCGAGGCCAGCCTGGTCTACAGAGTGAGTTCCAGGACAGCCAGGACTACAAAGAGAAACCCTGTCTCGAAAAACCAAAAAAAAAATATATATATATATGGTAGAGCCCACCTGGGGGTGGTCAGGCTCACAGGGAAGTTGGCAAAGCCACCTCTGACCCATGTGTGGATGGTGATTGTGTGTGTGTGTGTGTGTGTGTGTGTGTGTGTGTGTGTAAGATGTCCACCACGGCTTCCTCCGTACTCCCTTTCCCAGGATACTTAGGGCTTGAAGACTGCCGCCCCACAGAGCGCTCCTCCACACATCAGCCAGCCTAGCTGCGGATCCAGCTGTAGCCCATTCACCTTGCCTTCATCCTCTGTGTGTGCAGTAACCCTACCTCCTGCCCCAACCATATACAGCCAGCCTGCAGAGGTTTCTCCGTCAGGGAGCCCAATCCACCTGATGCCAGATTTCCTGCATGGGTCTTTCCCTCAGTCTCCCACTGAACCTCGTCAAGTCAAGTTCTTTGAGCCATGCAAGGACTATACAGTGGTGGTGATGTTGGGGTCTTTTTGTTTTTGTTTTTGCTTTTCGAGACAGGGTTTTTCTGTGTAGTCCTGGCTGTCCTGAAACTCACTCTGTAGACCAGGCTGGCCTCAAACTCAGAAATCCACCTGCCTCTGCCTCCCAAGTGCTGGGATTACAGGCGTGCGCCACCACGCCCGGCTGATATTGGGGTCTTTTGACATCCTATTTTTTCTTTTACTATGTAGGCAACTATCAAATGAGAGGAACCAGTCAGCTGTCGGTTGTGGGTGTTTGAGATACCCATGGGGATTCTTGGGGTGTTCCCACAGTGGAACTCCTGCCAACACTCAGTGTCCAGGAGTGTTCCCTATCTCCAAGATGTCCATCAACTGCCCGTGCAGAAACACTAGCAGGGCACACAAGCAGTGTCAGGGTCATGGACGGACTCAGGAGTCCCAGGTAAGCTAGGTATGAGTCAGGGGAGGCCAAGAAAGAAGAGAGGCCGGAAGAACGGCTTGTTTTCCCACCTGTGGGGGTCCCTGGCCAGCCCCTACTGCTCAGCTGTGCTGGGTCCCTGAGGCTGCAAGATCCATCGTCACAAAATAAGCCCAACATTTGAAGGCCAACAACCCTGGGGTCCCCACTACAAAGGAAGACATCGCAACGACAGTCACCAAGTCAACACACCCCAACACCCTTCCGGATGCAGTTGGAGGTGTCTCCCACTGCTCTTCCCACACTTGACCCTGAACCCCAAGACCCTCAGTTTAAGGGCCCGGAGCCATTCTCTGTGGACTTAAGCTCTCCTGACCACAGAGGGTGGAGTCTTCTTCACCTTCTCCACCTACGGACTGGGAAGAGGACGACACAGGATGTATCCTCTGTGCTTTCCATTTTCCGCTCTAGCCGCTGGCCCCTGCTTTGTTCTAGACCTGAGAGCCCCACTCTCCTGCTTTCTCACTGGCTTCCTGTGGGTATCTGCTCCCCTCCCCAACCATTCTCTCTTCATCATCCGCTACAAATGGAAAGATGATGCTAAGTCACTGTCAGCGAGGCCTGGGGATGGGGGAGGGGACATCCAGACGCAGCTGGCAGGACTGTGGGGCAGGGCATGGGGTGGGTGGCAAACTTATTTGGGAAGCAACCTGGTAGTTTGTCAACTCTTTAATGACATGTCTGGGAATAACCACCACAGATACTCCAAGAGAAGTACATGAGGCCCCCAGAGCTCTTTCAGGAAGAGTAAAGATGCCCAAGAACTCCTATTATTCATATGAATGATGAATAATGAAGGCCACATAAAGAGCGAGCACCTTTGCTTAGGAGTATCATATAGCCGTTAAAAAGACAGCGCCACTCTGAAACACACAGTAAGGGACATGGACTACCACACAGTAAGTAGGAAAAAAATCCCATTAATGTAAAAAACAGGTACCTATGTCAGCAAATTAAGAACAAAGCCCTCACATGACTCCAGGTAAATTAACAGTTCACCTGGCAGGAAGGGTGCTGGTTTGCAAACGGGCCAAAAGACTTCTATTCCATACACCGAATTTCATCTCACCTAACACATAGACACCACACACGTTTTACACATCGATGAGGACAAAACCCACTTGTAATAAATCACGACATTTCCCCGCTTTATCCTACAGATAAATCATAACAGACACAAACTGTAGTACTTCCCCTTGTCTTGTGTCATGGGGGCACAGGCATAGCGGGAGGGGGACACATGGGAGCAGTGCTGTTAGCAAGCAGATCCGGGGTTTCAGGAGGATCCCCAAATGATAACAGCACTTGGCTTTCACTCTCCTGCTGGCTGGGCCCCCAGTCCTTGGTCGTTCGTAACAGTGACACTCTGGAAGCAGGCCTGGGCAAGGACCCTGACCACCACCCTCAGCCTGTGTTCGCCCAGACTCAGCATCAGGCATGTGGAGCAAGGACGGAGGGGAAGCCATACGCTGCTCTCACAGCTGCCTAGCACAGTGGGCTTGGGGTGCTGCTGTCCTGCGCAGGGGCTGTGGACCCTGAGCGCTGCTGGGAGGGGGCTACCTGCCTGCCGTCTCTGCAGGGAGAACTTTTATTTTTGTAGCTGGTTATCACACGGGAAGGCTCTCTGACAATACCCTGTTTCTTCTCATCCTTTCCCAGGCTAATGTTAGCAGCTCCTGACAACTCTCGTCCACCATTCTTACTGTGGCGTTTGTCTGATGATAATGTTCTATTTCCGTCATCCTGTCCAGTTGCTAGTTGGGATTCTGGGAGAAAGAGCTGTCCTTTCTCCTCCGGGTAGCTATCTGGTCCACCATTTTATCATAGCACAGTAGATTTGGGGAGATTTATCCTATGGGCTGGATTCTGTTGTGGCTATCTCATTCTTCAAAGCGGGCCGGATTTGGCCACCCCTTTCCGTTGGCACTTTGTCCTTTCGATGTGACTCTATCAGTTTCTGAGCAGCCACTCACGGGCTGGACACGCTGGGCATCGCACGTGCTTCCTGCACGATCTCTCTGTGCGCCATGGCACTCTCCTCTCTGGGGTCCTTGGCTGTTCAGGAAGTAGCGTGTGGGCGCAGGTGACCTCGGCACTGCTCCAGGTCCTCTCTGCAGGCAGAGCCACACGATGTCGGCACTAACACTCATGTTTGCTCTAAATCCGGCTGACTGTGTGCTAGCCTGGACTCTGGAACTAGATTTCTAGCTCCTTTAAGTACAGTCGGACACCACAGATTTTATCAAGTGGTGAGAAATCTGCCTTCTATTATCCTTTTATTTTCCCATGCTGAAGATCAAACTTGGGGCTTATGAATGCCAGCAGGAGCAGCTATACAATGTTTTATTTTTAAAATTTATAATCATTCCTAGAGCAGGTATAAGAAGATTTAGAACTGATGCCTACAAAACGAACTTTTGGATGTGTGTGTGTGTGTGTGTGTGTGTATGTGTGTGTGTGTGTGTACAGGACCAAGGTCAACAGCAGTTGTTTTCCTGATGTCACCACCTCATACACCAAGGCAGGGTCTCCCTTAAGCCTGGAGCTCCCGTCTCAGTTAGGTAGCCTATTCTGTGGATCTCTTCACCTCCTTTGGATTACAGATGGCGGCATCTCCCCGGGTCTGGGGAGCTGAATGCTGGTCCTCACTTGGGGTCTGTCTCTCAGCCCATTGTGACTTTTCGACATTCAAGGCTTTGTCTCTGAAATCACAGAGAGGCTGTTTGGAACCTTAAGATTCTCATGTTTAATCCCAGCACTCAGGGGCAGAGGCAGAGGCAGGAGAATCTCTGTAGGTTTGAAATCAAACAGGTCTACACAACGAGGTCCAAGACAGGAAGAGCGGTACAGTGAGACCCAGTCTCAAAAACAACTGAACAGAATCCCAGCTCCCTCACGGGCTCCAAAGAAAATGGAAAACAAACTTTTCAACTGCCCTGCCCTCTGACCCTGCCTCTGGTACTCTCCTTGCTGCTGGCGCCCACACGTCTCATGCCGTCCCTGTCTCTGCAGCACATTTCTCCAGAGCACACTATGCTGTGACACCTGCTCTTCGGTCTTGAGCTTGCGGGGCAGCAATGATGACAGCATTGCCAAACTCCCACGTCCCATGAGCTGTCTGAGGCCCAGCTTTAGGGGTGGACAGAGATTGAAAGCTTGTACTCAGAGATGGCCAGTGGCTCTCTGAGGCCGGAATTGGAGGCACAGCACCAGTGTGTGAGCTCCATTCCTCTGCACAACACAGCTCCAGGCGGGAAACGGCTGATCCCCAGACCAAGGGCCGAGGGAGCTACAGTTCTAACTCGACACACAGGAAGTGACTGTGTGGAGCCAGAGCAGGCTCCTGCTGCTGCAGAGGTGACGCCTGCTCTCTCCATTTCCTAACTGAGAGATTCCCAAAAGTTTACATGGGCAGTTAATAATGGGAATGGTACTTGTGACCAGGAGATGTGACATCTGAGGTGGAGCATGAGACCTTGGGCACTACTCTTTAAAGGTGAGGTATGCCACTATTTTATTTTTCTTTCTCTCTCTCTTCTCTCTCTCTCTCTCTCTCTCTCTCTCTCTGTGTGTGTGTGTGTGTGTTTGTTTGTTTGTTTGTTTGTTTGACCTGCTTGTGAAGGTCAGAGGACAATTTGTGGGAGCCGGTCCTCTGTGTGTGTGTGTGTGTGTGTGTGTGTGTGTGTGTGTTTGTATGTTTGTTTGACCTGCTTGTGAAGGTCAGAGGACAATTTGTGGGAGCCTGTCCTTTTCCACCACATGGGTTTCTGTGGCTGGAACTCAGGTTGTCAGGCTCAGCTGCAAGTGCCTTTATCCACTGAAGCATCTCAATTGCCCTGAGATACACTGCTCTTTGGCTCTTTCCCTGCTAGGTTTTGGCTAGACTACAGATATGATGGCAGGAACTTGAGCAGCTACTTTGTATGCTGAGGCAGGACACTAGGAACCACAGAGACAACACAGCAGCACCTGAGCAACAGGTGACTATGAATCCAGGCTCTTTGTAGAACAGGAACCACTGGTGGCGCACGCCTGTGATCCCAGCACTCTGTGAGGCAGAGGCAGGCAGATTTCTGAGTTCGAGGTCAGCCTGGTCTACAGAGTGAGTTCCAGGACAGCCAGGGCTATACAGAGAAACCCTGTCTTGAAAAAACCAAATACCAAAAACCAAACAAACAAACAAACAAACAAACAAAAAAACAAACAAACAGGGACCACAGCCCACTTAATCTGTGATTGCCATCAGTTTTCTGTCACATACGGTTGACACGAATGTATGTGTTTGAGACATTTTTCCTGGGAAACCAGAGATCCACCCACTCACCCTAATATGTAAAAATATGTTACAGGGACAGGAACGCCAGGGCTTTTTCCACAGGCAAACAAGCAGCGCTCATGCTCCTGGCCCTGCAGTACTGTCATATCACGTGTGGTCCTACCCCAACCCCGCTGAGGAACACAGCCCTAGGTACCATTCCCTCTGGGGTCTCATGCGGCACCTCTGACCGCAATTCTCAGGGCTTCGCTGGCTGGCAGCTGCACGTGTGACGGTGACCCACACAAGTTAAAAGCTTCCTTTGGCACTTTCGTCACAAATTCTCAAAGTTCCTCGGCACAGGCAACCCACTCAGCTCAGCTGTGGCTGCCCAACCTGGCGAGTTTCCCAGAAACAAGGACACACTTACTTGTCCCGGATCCTGGGGTAAGATTCAAAAAGGTAATAAGCAGAGGGTATACCTTCCCTTGCCCAGATTCTGGAACAGTCTCAAGACAGAGGGTTGGCACACCCATTATCAAGGCATTTTCCTCACCAAAGCCTCTCTCCAGAAACCACCTGTTTAATTAGCACTTTAGAAATCTATGTCACCACGGACAAGGACTCTGCAGCACCAATCACCTGCCAGCCTTCTCCACCCAAGTGCCCAGCCTGTAGGGGGGTGCCACCTGCTGTATCCTCCTCCTGCAACAGCACCCGTGACTCCCTTTGAGGGTCCTCAATCCTTAATCTATGTGCTTTAAGCAGGAATGATGGTGCCCCAGAAGTGACCTGGTGACCCAAGCCATTCATTGGCCAGGTGCAGTCTGGGCACACATCACAGGTGGACATCACAAATGCAGTACTCTGAGGTATGGCCTTCACCTTTCCCCTGCCTCAGCTGCCCAGGCATGGTAACAGGTGTGTGCCACCCCACCCAGCTTGACTCTTTGCCGGGCATCATTTGAGAGTTGAAGCTTTCTGAACATCGATATGATGCTTACAGTTTTTTGATTTTAAGATTTTTTTTTTCAAGACAGGGTTTCTCTGTGTAAGCCGTCTGCCCTGGAACTAACTCTGTAGACCAGGCTGGCCTCAAACTCACAGACCCACCTGCCTCTGACTCTCAAGCACTGGGATTAAAAGGTGAGCCACTGCCTGGATTGACACTCAAAGTTTTAATATGAGCATTTTAGACCCTGGGCTTTCTCCACGAGTACCGTTAAATATCCCCGACTCTAAAAAGTCTGAAATCTGAACCATCTTTGAATCACGTGAGACTTCAGGCTGGCTCAGGAACAAAGGAGAGAAACCACTAACAACAACAGACTCCTGCTCCGGGCTGGGGCAGAGCAAACGGCTAACGGGTCAGTGCGCTTCTGTGGATGGAGGCCACCGAAGGGACAGAGCCAGTCTGGGGTGGCAACTTAACTCAGGTGGTTAGTGTGTCACCTTGCTGAGGAGATAAACACGGCTTGAGGAAGGTGGGAAGGAAGCACTGAGAGTCTGGGAAGAGCGCCAGTGCTCGCCCGCTTGGTGGGGAAGTCCGAGGGGGGCAGATAACATCCAGCCTTGTGGCTGATAGGAAAACCGAGGCAGAGCCCTGAGGTGGCTTCTGCAATCCCAGCATTTGGTAGGCAGAGGCAGGAAGATCAGAAGTTCAAGGTCATCCTCAGCTACACAGAAAGTAGGAGGCCAGAATGAGGTGGAAGAACCCCCCAGCCTGGTACTCCAACACACAGTAGGAATGCACTGTGTGTATTCAGGTGCTCGGGAGGCTGGCGCTTCCAATGCTAACATGGAGACGAGCTGAGGGCCACAGTGAGTATAGAGACAGAGGCTCTAGGGAAGCCAAGTGGAAAGGACAGGGGGCTAAGTGTTAGAGGGCTCGGGGTGAGGCAGAGCCTCAGACCCAGCTTTTATTAGCATCCTTAGGGTAGAGCTCTTTCCTGGGCGCATCAGGAGGACGGCCTGTCATCAAGAGGAAAGGCCTAAGAAATCTACCAATTTCTTGCAACCAAACTAACAAGAGTGGAGTGTCCAGGCAGTGGTGGCACACACCTTTAATCCCAGTACTCAGGAAGCAGAGCTAGGGAGAGCTCGGTGAGTTTGAGGCCAGCCTGGTCTACAGAATGAGTTTCAGGACAGCCAGGGCTTCAGAGAGATACCCTGTCTTGGGAATAAAAAAGCGAAGGAGACCAAAACGCTGCCCATGCCCACTGTGGCTGCCACAGAGCCCAGCACTGCCCTCTGTGTTGGCTCAAGTTCTTGGTCTGGGCCTGCCACTTGCACCAAAAGAAATCTACTACAACATCCGAGTCCTCCCTGTTCTGGGCTCACCGAGTGAAGGCCAGCATCTGCCTCTATGGAAATCATACACAGAGTCGTGCTGTGCAGTGGATGGCTTGGAGACAGGTTGTCCTCCCTGCATTAGAATGGCCGTGCCACCAGCTGCTCTAGAACAGTGCACCTGTAGACAATCTCTGAAGGACCCCCAGACTAACTTAGGTCAGCCCTCCCTGTGTGTCAGGGAGCACCCCACAGCCTAGAACGCTCTTCTGTGTGGGTGAGGAGCAAGCTTGGGCACTATCTATAAGGACCCCGCCCCCCACCATGGGAAGGGTCCACCCTGCCCCAGGTTCCACTCCTGTCCTAGACCCAACCCTTACATGCCAGACACACCCAGCAGAGAGCATCAAGGGGTTACCATTGCCACAAGCACTTCTGGTGCTCAAGGTCTGGGCACTGGAGCCACCTTGGATACAGAGTATGTGAGGGCTACAAACCCCAAACTCAGCTACGGGCCCACCCTCTACTCTGGGGAAAGCCATCCCACAAGTAGTTCCTGTGACCTCCAAAGTGACTGAGACCCCTGTCCCTGCCCACCTGGGCATACCCACAGGCACATAACACTCACCTTGCTACCTGCCGGAAGTGGGCTGAGAAGCTGGCATGTCCCAAAGGTGTGTGTTCTGTCAGTCACTCTGGAATAGACATTTCATCCAGACTAGACGGACTCTGTGTGTAGACACACATCCAATCTTCTGTACCCAAGGGGACCAGGGTGTGGCAGGTAGGGTCAAAGTGCACACACAGCCAATTCTGGCTTCTGTGGAGCTTTCTTAGCTGAGCCCAGGATCACACTGGGGCACAGTCAAGCTCAGCTCCAGGTGATACAGCCAGGGCTGATTGGAAGCCCACGCAGACCCCACGTCTCAGGGGCCTGCTCACCTCTGCAGGTCACTTTCCAGTGTGAGGTCTAATGAATCTTCATTACCTGGACTTAATGACCAGAATTACAGTTCTGAAGATCGGCAGTCCCGCCCAATGAAGGGGGGGAGGGCTGCCAACTGGCTCCCTGGGTGTGGGGTAGGGGTAGGGGCTGCAGACTTGCTGGGGGCTGGGAGAGGGCTGCGGACTCGCTCCCTCTCCAGGCAGCTTTCCTCACATCCTTGGCTCAGGTGGCTGTCCCCACTGCGCGGCCAACAGCAAAGCAGCTTGCCCTGGGCCTCTACAGATCTCAGAGGGGAAATCTAGGGATGCACAGTCATTCTTGGAAGGCATTGGCCTTCCGAGACCCTGAGGGGAAAGAGATAGTACAGCCAAGTGAACTACGTGAGCAGGAATGCTCTGCTTGTCTGTTTCTATAACAGGAGAGTTTCTGCCTCCTCTTACAGTGGGGAAAAGGAAGTACCCAAAGGACTCCACCCGCATATCTAGGACTTTTCTCCAAATGAAATCTCTAATCTTATCAGCAAAGTCCCTTTAGTGTGGATGCTGGCATTCTCAGGTTCTAGGGACTAAGGTCAGAATACCAGCTTGTGGCTGTTCTTCTGGCTAGTACACCCTAAAAACATAAAGGGGAAACTGAGGTATTAATTTTTAGGATGAGGCAGGAAGTAGGAGCCCGTCTACTGTGCTCCTGAGCTCTACTGCTGCCAGGGACAGTTCTCTAGGCTGTGGCACTATCTTTTCCCCTCAGGGTCTTGGAAGACCAGCTCCCAGGAGCCCTCAGAACAAACATCTGTGCATCTCCTGAGTTCCCCTCTGCGAGATAGATCTAGCCCTCTCTGAGCCTGCAGGGCTGACTTCATTGAAACCACAGCATTTACATGGCTTTTCTGCTAGACATCTGCACATTTTCTGTTTTATTTATTTACATTTCAATTGTTTCTGAGACAGTTTCCCTTTGTAATCCAGACTAGCCCAAACCCACACCCTTTCTTCCCTCTGCTTCCTAAGTGCCTAAGAGGATCACAAGTGTGAACCATCATGCCTAGTCATTTTTCAGTTTAAGACAGCAGAACTTATATGTTAGGGATGTTGGTTGGGCTGGTACAATGCTTGCCCAGTGTAGAGGTAAGTCCTGGGTTCGATGGCATGCTCTCATGACTCCAGCACAGTGACAGGAGGATCAGAACTTCACGGTCATCCTCAGTTTATAGTAAAGTCGAGGCCAACCTGAGCTACAAAGGAGCCTGGTTGTTTTGGTGTTTGTTTGTTTGAAGTAATGCTGGGGTAGTGGTGGCTCAGGTCTTTAATCCCAGCACTTGGGAGACAGAGACAGGTGGATCTCTTTGAGTTTGAGATCAGCTTAGTTTATAGAGCAAGTTCCAGGACAGCCAGGGCTACAGAGAGAAACACTGTGTCAAAAAAACAAACCAAACCAAACCAAACCAAACCAAACCAAACCAAACCAAACCAAACCAAACCAAACCGAAAGGAAACTTGATATTCATGTGTATACTTTCATTAATTAAAATGAGGCAATAAAAGATGAAAACTGCATATATCCTGCAATGCCTGCCATCTATCTGCCACGGCTTTTTCAATGCCCATCAACACCCCGGAAAAGGTCTATTTGGGGGGACTAGAGATGAAACCCAAGGCCCAGGGCTTCCTGCAGACTCAGCAAGTGCCCCACCACTGAGTCTCAGCCCCCCCCCCCCAAGATGTTACTTTTTAATGCAGGAAAGGTGGCTCTAAGGATACTTCTCAAACTCTAGAGCCAGCCCTTCTGGTTCAAATTCCAGCCAGTCACCGGCCATCAGTGTGACCTCTGGCGAGTGCTCTGCTGCTCTGTGCCTCAGTCTCCTTAAAGGGAGAAGCACACTGATCTTGAGACTTGATGGCAAGATAATACAGAGAGGGCGCCCGGGGCCAAGTCTGCCAGGTGGAGGTGCCACACACCTTCAAGCGGGCGCCACCATTAGTGTTACTTACTTTTACGGGGACATCTGAGTGTGGGGGGTAAATGACCTCTGGCACTGAGATTTGCAGCTGTGTGTGTGTGTGTGTGTGTGTGTGTGTGTGCGCCCTGAGCTGAATGAACTCTTCTAGTGTTCTGCAACTGGCTGTGGCCACTCTACATAAACAGTGACAGGGTACCTCTGCACTCACCTTTATCTGTTTTTAAAGCTTCAACCACAGAGTCGCAGATCACACATTGCTAAGACCTGACATACCACTACCGTCTTGCCTTCCATGAGAGGCAGCAGCTCTCTTCACACAGCGGGAGCCTCCCGTATCTAAGGATCTAGCAGCCCCACTCCCTTGCCTGCCTGGGCATCCCACAGCTTCAGCCCAGCACCTCAGTGAAACAGTGGTGTGTACTGAGATGTCTGACCTGGAGAGGAAGACTCAGGGTCCCGATCCTAGTCCCCAAAGGCAGTTTTATGCCTTAGCTTTCCTCAACAGCTCCAACACGAATCAGGCACTCTTTAAAAGCATCCTGTAAAACTGTGGGAGACACCCCATGACTAAGGTGATTTGAATGAGAACTTGGTGTCCAGCTGGTGGCTGTCTGGGAAGGATTAGGAAGCCTGGCCTTGTTGGAGGAGTGTGTCTCTGGGACGGGTTTAAGGTCTATTCACACTAAACTCTTCCTTTTTTCAGTTTCTGGATCTAGATGTGAGCTCTCCGCTGCTGTTCGAGCACCATGTCTGCCTGCTGTCTGCCTGCCTGCCTGCTGCCTGCAGCCATGCTCTCCGCCATGATGGTGATGAACTTCTCTGGAACTATAAACCCCAAATGAAGCCTTCCTTCTGTGAGTTGCCTTGGTCATGGTGTTCTATCGCAACAGGAAAGACACTATGACAATGACTTAAACCCAAAATTATTCTATACACAGAACTGCCAGACTTTTGGTTTTTTAATTATACAAGTTTTTTTTTTTTTTTTTTTTTTTTTTTTTTTTGGTTTTTTTTTTTGGTTTTTCGAGACAGGGTTTCTCTGTGTAACCCTGGCTGTCCTGGAACTAGCTCTGTAGACCAGGCTGGCCTCGAACTCAGAAATCTACCTGCCTCTGCCTCCCAAGTGCTGGGATTAAAGGCGTGCGCCACCACCGCCCAGCACAAGTTGTTTTTTTTTAATAATACAAAATTATACAAGTTGGGTGTTTGTGTTATTATTTTTTTTTAAGATATAGTCTCACTGATCTGGAACTCACTTTATAGACCAGGCTGGCCTCAAGCTCACAGATACACCTGCCTCTGTCTGCCAAGTGCTGGGATTAAAGGCGTGCGGCCCTATATCTATTCCACAAGAAGCAGTAGGAAAAGTTGCCAAGGCACATGGGCTGTGCTGAGGATGTGACTCAGTTGGTAAAGCATTTGCCGAGCACACACAAAACCTTGAGTCTGATTCCCAGCATCACGTAAAGTTGGGTGTGATAGCACACACCTGCAAACTTAGGAGAACCAGGAGCTTCTGGTCATCCTCAAATGTACAGTAAGTACACAGTAAGTCTGGGCTACAGACACACGCTGGCTTGTGCACACATGTGCACACACATAACATACAAACACAGACAGACACACATACACAGACAGACAGACACATGCACACATACCAGTCCTCCAGAGACAGCAGACAAATCTCTGTGAGCTTCAGGCCAGCCTAATTTATATAGTGAATTCCAAACTAGCCAGAACTATATGCAGTGAAGCCTTGCCTCATGAGGGAAAAGGAGGAGGAGGAGGAGGAAAGGGAGGAGGAGGAGGAAAGGGAGGAGGAGGAGGAAGAGG
Source organism: Apodemus agrarius (assembly GCA_964023405.1). Lineage (NCBI taxonomy): Eukaryota > Metazoa > Chordata > Mammalia > Rodentia > Muridae > Apodemus > Apodemus agrarius. The sequence goes on from OZ030024.1 coordinate 38,990,673, forward strand.
AGGAGGAGGAAGAAGAGGAAGAGGAGGAAGAGGAGGGAAAGGGAGAGGAAGGAAGGAAGGAAGGAAGGAAGGAGGAAGAGGAGGAGGAGGAGGAGGAGGAGGAGGAGGAGGAGAAGAAGAAGAAGAAGAAGAAGAAGAAGAAGAAGAAGAAGAAGAAGAAGAAGAAGAAGAAGAAGAAGAAGCTGCTGCCACCGCTGCCACCGCCAAGATCCTTAGACTGACAAGGGACCCTGTCAAAGCCCCGGTCTGCCATGTGAGAGCTCTCTGAAACCATCTTGGAAACATACTGTTGGAGTACAAAAGAGAACAATTGCTACACAGTCTGCAAACAGGGACGTCCCACTGCTACATGGAACACACAAAAGAGAATCGCCAACTGCACCAAGCCACCATGCCTGCCCCTGAGGGCTGGGAGGCTCTTGGGTGTGGACTGACTCTGGGCCAGACTCCTTCATCATGGCTTGATCTTTCCCACCTTTTGAGATCTGACTTTCCACCCCAAGCCCCTAACAAGTGCGGAACTCAGAGTTCAGCTCTGCCCAGGAGTGACTGCAGAGAAGACCACGGAAGCTCACATCCTCTGGGGTCAAAACTGCCTGCTGCCTCCCTTCATTTGTGGTAAGCCACCCCTCCCAGGGAGTCAGGAAGTTACCACAAGCAGCAGCCACCTGGGAACCTCTGGTTGTCCTCTGTTCTCTTTAGGACACTGGGTCCAAGCACAACACCACGATAAGTCGGTGGCATTTCTATCCCCACAGGAGGGGCACCTGCTGTAGCCATCAGGCCACTGGAGTCTAATCTCATAAGATGGAAACTGAGGCCAAACCAGGCTCCCCAGAAATCTATCTCAAAGAGGTCTACTGTGCAGAGAACCCAATAAGAGGCTAGGTTACCCTGGAGGGGACAGGAGCCCTCAGGGCACTGAGGAACTAGCTCAGAGGCCAAGCCAGATCCCTCCCAGATGCTGCGACATTTGACAAGCATCCTCACACGAAGTGTGGAATGGATTCGTCTGGCCCACAGCTGAGCAGGTCGGAGGAGGTCACAGGTGCAACCCTCAGGTAGGACATAGGTCATCTACTCTCAGCTGTGTACATGTGAAAGAGTGACCAATCCCGTTAGCAAATAGGTATGGTGCTAAGACGGAAGACATAAAAAACAACTGGAAACATCCGTCTAGGAGAGGATAAGGACGAGAATCCAGAGGCTGCTGCAAGCTCATCTTGGGGACACAGCCAGTGAGCAGGATGTGCGAGCTTAGACCAAACCAAGAGGTGTTGAGCCTTTGCTGTACCCTACCACAACAGTCGCCCTGTCACCTGCACATCACTCCATGGAGAGAAGTAAAAGAACTTCCCAGTTGCCGTCAGCAGGGGTGACGTGGAGTATGTATGCAGACCCCAAGTCCTTACTAGCCAATGAGCCGACAGGTAGAATCCTTCATTACCAGAGAAAGGAGCCAGAGAGGAGATAGACCTCTGAGGTTTCAATCAATGTGTCACTTGCTCTGTCTCAGAAGGCCTAATAACATCTCTTAGGTGTCTTCATTTAACCTCCATCTTATGAACGAGATGGATTAAACGACCTGTTGGAAGTCACAACCGGCCGTGGCTGGCGTCTGAATCCAAACCTATGAGGCAGGAAGAGCACACAAGGAGTTGGGGGTGGTGATGAGAGAGGGAGACAACAAGGAGTGTGAGCTCATAGAATAGCCCAGGCTGGCCTTAAATTCGCCATGCTCCTGCTCCAGCCTCCTGGGTGCCAAGGTTACAGTTGCGAACCACTATGCTTGACCCACAGCTGGGTCTGGTACACTGGAAGCTTCTGACAGTGACAGAGCCCTGCCAAAGTCTGGCCAGGGGTCCAGAAAGCCTGCCACAGCACAGTGAGGGCCTGGGGGGGGCACTCCACACATGGACCCCAATTTCCAGACCCTCACTGGGTCTGGTTCATTCCTTCTGAGGGCCAATGGCAGTGAGAGGGCCTGGTTCTGCCCTCCAGGCTCTACAGAGCCCTCCTTCCTGTCTGCCCTCAGGAAATCTCCACCTGCCTTTCTCTGTGAGCCCAGCATGACACACTGTGGTTGAGCATACAGCCCAAACCCGCATCTGGCCTACTTTCCTCCTGTAACACCCCAGCACACACACACACACACACACACACACACACACACACACAGCTCACACACACAGCCCAAATCTTCACCTGGCCTACTTCCCACCTATAACTCCATCCACCACCATTCCCAACACACACACACACACACACACACACACACACACACACACACACAGCGGGCCCCTTACAGCGGCAGGACCCCAAGTGCCATGAGGCATCTTGGAATATGTTCATTAGGTATACATGGGTGAGAGCACCTGACAAAGGCTCTGCTAGGTCCAGTGGGATCTGGACAGGGGCTGTCCCCTCCAGCCCAGGTGTCCACCTCCACCCTGGGAACAGAAGTCTCCACTAATGCTGGACTTCATGTATGAGGACACCTGGCTTCTGTCCTTTGCTCCCATTCCCATCTCCTCTAGGCATCCAGCTTCTCCAAGGCATTCAGCCACGGGCCCCAGGATACCCTCAGCGGGACACCTAATTTCTTCTCTAGAGTGTCCCCAAGGTGAATGGCCCTAGGCATCGCGGTTCAATCTAGCTCCCCATCTTCCCACGCCACTTGACACTACTTTCAGCATGAAACTTCTCCCCAGAGAGAAAGGTGGCTCTGACCATCACAGCCAAGAGGAGGCCCTTACACGGGTTCTCCCTGCTCCCTTAGAAGGCCCAAAGCTGCTTTCTCAGGGGACGAGCGAGACTTGATTGGAAGACCCGAGACTCGGGAGCTCCCCTGGGGTTGCTAATAGGAGCTCCCTCGGCGGGACACCGCAGGGGGCCTCGCTGGGGCTCCACCCTCCCAGACGCCGGCGCTCGCTCGCGGCTCAGTCCAGCCCGGCGTGCCTCAGGTTTCGCTCCACTGGGAACGCGCACCCGAGAGAGCGCCCCTTCCAACCCGGGGCCACCGCGCCCCGAGCCCGCTCCAAATCGGAGAGCGGCAAGTGGCGAGCGGCAAGGCGCGGTACCTGTCAGCAGTTGGAGCCTGTGTCCCAGCACCTTCATCTCGGCGGCGTCGGAGGAGCGCGCTGGGCCGCACCGGGGCGAGGCGCGCCGAAGCCGCAGAGAGAGAGAGAGAAAGAGAGAGAGGAGCGGCGGCAGGAGAGCCGGAGCGGCGGGAGCAGCAGCCGGTGGCGCGGTGCGCTCGCCGCCCCCTCCAGCAGGGTTTAAAAAAATCCACCAATGGCACAGCCGCGCACCCCAAAAGACACCCGCCGCCACCTGGCCGTGGTGAGCGCCGAAGGGGGGGGGAGTGTGACACCGCACGGGAGGGGCCCCTCGCGAACAAAGACGCCTGCCGCCCCTAGCCGTCGCGGCCGGACGGGCGACAGCCGCGGTCTCCGGGGGTCCGAGCCAAGAAGGCTGGGAGACGACAAGGCGTCGCCCTCGCGTAGGGGGAGGTGGCCGGGAAGGTGGGGAGCTGTCGTGTGGCTGCGCCAAAAGGGGGAATCTCAGGGGTGAGGGCGCGGCGACTCACCCAGGCTGCCGAGCGACACGGTCGCGGAGGCGGGAGCCGGGCCTGGACGCCGCCGCCGCCACCACCGCCGCCCACGAGCGGTGCAGGTTCCCGGCACGAGCGAGCCCGGGAGCTGGGGGCGGGGCGCCGCGCCGCGTGAGCGTGTCCACGTGGGTGGGTGGGCGTGGGCCTCGCTGCGCGGCCCGCTTGGTGGCCGGACCCGAGCTGTCGCGGGCCGTGGGAGTGGGCGGGAGGCCTGGCGGGGAGACCCACAGGCCTGGCCCAGACGCCATGTGCGGCGCCCGGAGAGGGTCACATTTCTACACCGCTGTCCTCGCCGCCGCCGCCCAGCGCCATCCCGAACCTTAGCCCGCTCCCCGCCACCTCTCCTGCCACCTCCCCTGCGGTCACGCCCCACTCGCCCGCCCGCCGGTCTGAGGAGACGCCTGGGGAGGTCGGGAAGGTGGGGAACCTGGAGTTCAGAGGTCCAGGAGCCCACGCTCCCCGGTTTGCAAAGTCTGGAGGTTTCGGAGGAACTCAGGCCACTTTCTGGCAAAGATGTTCTTTCTTTCTGTCTCCCCAGCCCCACCCTCGGGGGGTTCCACCCACACTGTGGCCTCAGCTTGCTCTCTGCAGTTCACTCTCCGTTACTTTATTCTCCCCTCCACTCAGGTCTAGGCCTTCTTCCCCAGGAGGGTCAAAGGCCCTGAAGTCTCACTGACTGCACAAACCCTGAGCATCACAAGCAAACTCTGACACTGGGACGAGATAAGAGTCCCCGAGACTCATTCTGCTCAGGCTCTGAAGGTGACTGTGGGCCCCTTACCTTTTCTCTGGGCTCCCCGTCTTTATGGCCCACAGAGAAAGTACTAGATCAGGATATCTCTGAGGCCCTGGGTGTGGGGAAGGGGCCAAGCCGGTTTAGGCTACAGCTGGTGGCTGAAGGGATTCTAGCCAGCGAGAACAAGGCAAACTTGACTGTCAGGCCTTGCCCTTCTCCCGCATTCCCCTTGCCTTGCTAAAAATCCCACTAGATTACATTCCTCAAGGGTGCCATCAAGTGCTAGGCCCTTATTTGACCATTTCCTCCTCCTGAGGCTGAGGTCTAACTATCAAAGTCTTGAAGTTTAGCAATCAAAAGCCCCCTTTGGCTGCCCTAATTAACATGCCCGATTAAATTAAACACCTCGTCCTAACACAGCCTTTCCCCCTTTACCTTATTAAACCCCCATTTTCCTATGGGCCACGTCTGTCTCCTGTCTATCCAGAGGTGCAGGGTGTTGCCATCCCCCCCACACCCCTTCCCTTTTCCCTCCCCCTCCCTCCTCCCGCATCTCTTGTCTCTGTCTCCCATCCCCTGCCTGTTGTCCCTCTGGGGCAAATAAGACATCCTTTGTGTGAAAACTGGGCGGGAGTGGGGGTGTGTGGGGGTGCGGAGAAGGAGTCCTGAGCTGATATGGGTTTGAACTGTGAAGTTCTTGTGTTGAGACCAAAGCGGCAAGCTTAGTTTCTGCACCTTTGGGAAACTCCTCCCTCTTAGTGTCTTCCTTTGTCAAGGGAGTTGGGTGGGGCAGTCTGTGGCGACAGAATGAACATTCTCTGAAATGTCTTTCTTCTCCGGGGCTATGGTGCTATAGGTAGAAGACCAGCACTTTCAAGCACTTTTTTTATTTCACTCACGTGACTTCTAGCATGTTACTCTCTTCCAGCCTCTTCATACTCTGTGAAGCCGGGACGGTGCTGACCTCAGAAGACTTGTGTAAGAATTAAATGATAGGGGTAGGGTGTGTGTGTGTGTGTGTGTGTGTGTGCTGGGGAGACAGCTCGGGACAAAGCACTTGCCCTGCAAACAGAATTAAGATCCCCAGAACCCACAGAAAGCCCAGCAGGCATGATGGTCACCTGTAATCCCAGCGCTCAGGAGGCAGAGACTGCGTCCTGAGTGTCCTAAGATGTGCTCGCTATCTTGGCTGGATGGATGATAGTTTCATTGAGAGAGACTGCCTCAGTAGTTAAAATGGAGAGACCTCATGTCAACCATAGGCAAGCACAGGCCAGCACATACGTGGGCACCCCACAAGTACACATATGCATACACATGTGCCACACACATCCATCCTCCCCCCCCCAAAGTAAATGGTAGCCTGTGAAGACCACAATTAGTGTAGTACCTGAATGGTACTAAAGTCAGCTTCACATGGCTTTAGTGTTCAATAAGTGGTTGCTATTATTGATGATGATGATGATGATGATGATGACGACAATGATGATAAAATTGTCATTACTGCCACATAGAGTCAGACTTTTAACTTCTACCCGTCTTAATAATTTCAGAACGAGTCTGAATGCCCACTGCCTGACATCCCATCACCCGACATTTGTAAGCTTTGTACCCACAAGTGCCTACTTGGACTTTCCAATCAGAGACAGCGATAATGGCATCGAGATGGAGAGCGACGGAGTCTTGGTATTCTCACCCAGTATATGCGCAGTACTGGCGACATTATTATCACGCAATGGCTTGGATGCACAGCCACCAGAGTGCCTACAGAAAGTCGAGGAACTCCTGGTTCGTTTTCCCATGGTTCCCCGCGCACGCCGTTCTGCCCTGGAGTGCTCCTGCAGCCTTCCAAGCCCAGCACAGGGCCTGGCAGGAGTCACCCGACACTTCTTCCCATTTTGAAAGCTCTGGGCAGCCCCTGGATGACTGCAGTGGGACCCCAGCGGCATCCACAGGAGAGGACGAAGCACTGTGTGGGGAGGAAGGGCAGGGGTCAGAGTCAGAGGGCGGAGTAGAGTGCGACCTGAGTAACATGGAAATCACTGAGGAGCTGCGCCAGTACTTTGCAGAGACTGAGAGGCACCGGGAAGAGCGAAGGCGACAGCGGCAGCTGGACGAGGAGCGCCTGGGTGGCTATGTGAATGCCGACCATGGCCTGTACTACAACCACCGCCAGTCAGTAGAGCCCCCGGCAGAGAGGCCCGGGGCACAGCGCCAGGCAGAGATGAAGTGCTTGTATGGAGACAGTGCTGCCAAGATCCTGGCCATGGAGGCCGCCATACAGCTGAGTTTTGACAAGAAATATGACAGAAAGCAGCCCAAGTACTGGCCTGTCATCCCCCTGAAGTTCTGAGCCCTGAGCACAGGGACCCTAGGGAATGCCTCTTGAGAGTAGCTCTCCTTTGTTTTGGAGTGCATTCTCTCCATCTGTTCTTCTGGACGTTTCTCAGAGACGGACATCCATACACTGATAGGAACATGTTCAGCAAGGAACTGTTCAGCAGTCCCAGTGGGCCCTTCATGCGGGATGTAATCTAACAGCCACTCGGAATTCTCTCAGCAGGAGGGGTCTTGTTGTCAACATGAGAAAGATTGCCCTGACATAAAGCAATATTTGTGTGTTACACTGCCTCTTGAATTGCTAGTAATGTCTACTTCATTAAAGTCCTTGCCTAGAGATGGAGGAGAACAGGACCTTAGAGGTTGTAGGAGGCTCCCTGGCAAGAGCTCTGGTATGTGTGTCTCTGTGAGGCACAGCATCTGTCATGGCCTTGAACTGATCCGTCCAATCTGCTTGGCTCAGACGACCCTTTGACTTCAAGTGAGCATTGTGCTGTATCAGGGTTGCCATTCCAACCCCTGAATGTGGCGACCTGCTAGGTAGTGAAAAGGGTGATGGTAGGGGTCCCCAGGGGACTGTTGAGTCAAGCACAGGTGCTGTGCTGTGGGAGCAGACTGTTCTGGACTAGTCACTGCAAGATTGTCACTGCTGAGCCAGTAGAAGAAGAATGTGCTGTTAGTTCCCTGTGCTATGGGGGCTTCCTTCATCTTCAGTTCCCCATGGAGGCTGCCTGCTCGCTGATGAGCAGTTTTAACAGAGGGGAGCGGAACATAGCAGAGGGCCAAGTGCGTGCAGGGACACGGTGCCCCTAAGAAGTGTCCTTGGCCTTGTTGTTTGGAAGGCACCTCATCAGTCACTGCTGTGCGGAATAAGCAGGAGACTGCCTATGCGACACCTAGGCTGGAGAAGAAAGCTTCCATTCCTCTTGAAAGCAGACCGAAATGTCAGGCAGGGTATTTGCTGAATGTACCAACCTATTCTGGCGAAGTGGGGCACAAGGGGACTTAGTTAGGAGACCCATCAGGATGGCAGGAGCCGGGCTTGATCAGCAGGCAGCCTCGATCTGGTGCTAAAACTTCAGTGCCACCTTCCAGGCCTGGATGTTGCAACCAGTAGTAGCAGTGGACACAGACGCTGGACACTGCCATCCGGTCACAGCTGCCTCTGAAGCAGAGGAAAGGCTGCTGCCACTGCTGCCCCCCTCACCGGGTGGAGAGAGGCTGTATCAGCTTCTAATTCACAGCCCAGGGTACAACACCTGCTTGGCAGAGCTCAGATCAGGCCCTCTGATAAAGCTGCAAGGGAAGCCAGGAGGAGGTATTTTCATGTTCTACAGTGAGAAGTGGGCTCTGCCTCACGGGCCTGCCTTGGATGCTTAGATGTTTTGGAGCTAAGTGCCCAGAGGCCCTTCAGAGAACAGGGGCTTGCAGCACCATTAGGAGAGGGCACACACGGACACTTAACTTGAATCTTGGTGCTGAATAACATGTCCTGATCTCTGAGATTTGCACTGTGCACCCAGAGCCCCGAGTGTCAGCCAGTGGTTCTCTTATCTCGACTCTTTTTGGCCAGTAGGGCGAAAGACAAAAGGACCTTCAGAGCAGTGTGGCTCGCTGCCCTTCCAGATGCAGCAGCAGCCCTGCCTGCTGCCAGGAGGACAGGTGACTGGGTTTTTCCATTGTGGTGATGGATTGGGCTGAGTCACCATCCCTCTCTGGTCCCCTCGTGACCATGACTGGAAGCAAGTAGAAGAAGCAAGTGATGGGGTTGGAAGGGGGCAAGGATGAGCCTGAGGCCATAGGAACCTAGCTGGGAGAGGGACGCAGGTGCTCCCTCCCCTCCTGACTCAGTGGTCATGAGCCAGACAGCAAGCTGAAGGGGAGCCACTCTCACCTTCTGTGACATTGACTTCCTACCCCTTGGTGTGAGCCCTGTGCTAGAGAGGCCACCAGACAGAAGAGTTGACCCAATATTGATCTTTTCTTTAAACTTCATGCACTGATGGAAGAAACCAGCAGACAGTCCATGATCTGGGCACCAGGGAGACATAGTCAAGATGTATAATTGAGGTTATTGTGGAGTGCATTGAGGGGCTGGGGTACTCAGGAAGGTCTTCCTGGAGGAAGAGACAGCTGAGCTTGCAAATAAATGTAAGGTCAGTACGAGGGGTAACTGGGAAGAGCTCTGTCCACTCATTTATCTATCCACCTACATATACACATACATATATACATATATGTGTATGTATATCACATATTTTGAGAGATATCAAGACCTTGTCTAAAACAATTTTTAAAAACCAGTATTAACACTTTAGGGTATACCCATTAGCATTTTATGTTTATTTTAATAAAAATTGTTGATTTGGAAAGCTGAGACAGAATTCTTTTCAAACTTGGACTATCAAGTGAGAGCCTATCTCAACAACAAACAAAAATTCTCCTTCAATGTAATTATAATAGCTACACTGTTTTCCCCCTCTAGGTACACCCAATTTTCTTAGCCAACCCCATATTACTCGAACATTTAAGATATGTTCATTTTTCATTATTGGAAGCAATATTGCAAGTAGCTCCCGCCACCCCAGCCCTTGCACACATGGCTGGCAAACCCCTCAGCAGCCTCCCTGGTGTGTTCTTTGACCACCTGTCAATGCAAGGCATTCCCATCTGGAAGTCAATGTGTGCTTAAAATGTGACTGTCTCCACACCTGGATGGGTTCTGAGGAGAATCCAAAGGAAAGAAAGGTATGTCTGTCACCAGCCTCTAGCTTCCCAAGCGTGCCAAGCTGGTGTTAAAGCCTGGGACTTTGATTTTGTTCTACAGTTATGTAAAGTGTTACCATTGGACGAGATTGAATGAGGGGTAAGCACACCAGTTCACTCATTGCAACTTCTCGTTAATCTTTCAAATAAATATTAGCAAAACCGACTCAGACCTGCATGTGTACTCTCTAGCTGAGTCACACAAGTTGATGTGGTGAGTAAATACTTTGTTACAGGAGCAGAGCAAAGGTGCCTATCCATGTTGTAGTTTCCCTTGGAAGGGAAACTGCCTTGCATGGTCAAAGAGAAGCACTCCCATGGCTGGTAGTCATAGCAGCTTCCCTGCACCGTCATGTCCACTGGCTAGAGCATAAGCTTGCAGGACTGAGAAGTGACACAGCTCTTATGGTCTCCCAGTGAGTCTAAGAAGGCAAGCATACCCACAGACAGGAACCCGGCAGGAAGATGAAAGGTGTGAGCCACTCTAGAGAAGAACAAAGCTATTTTCCTTCCCATGAGAAAACACCCACCCATCAGAATCTCTGTCTTGAGGCACTGGAATTTGGACCCCCCTCCCAAGCTTCTTGGGCTGTCATTGTTACAGCCCCACCCTGGTCTGAGCTTAGGCCAAATGCCACTTTCTTAATTTAGGGATCCATTCCATCCTATGGCTGGAGCAGCCAAGGATACCTATTCTCAGTGCTACGGTGGTCCCCAGTGTTCTCAGTACTATGACAGCAGATGTGGGTGGAACCAGAGTTCTCTAGCCGGTCCCCTACCTGGGGAGAGTGATAAGAACTTGTTCTTAAGTGTTGAGAAAGAGTTTACATGTAGCAGACACTGCTTTGAAGTTTGTATTCTTCCCCGGCAGGCTGCAGGCAGTTTAAGCTCTCTTTTGTTTGTTTGTTTGTTTGTTTCGAGACAGGGTTTCTCTGTGTAGCCCTGGCTGTTCTGGAACTCACTCTGTAGACCAGGCTGGCCTCGAACTCAGAGGCTGGCCTCTGCCTCCCAGGTGCTGGGATTACAGGCGTGCGCCACCACCGCCCAGCCAGCTTAAGCTCTCTTGAAGTGCTGGCAGCAACTCCGTGCCAGCCTCATGATTTCACAGGAAACACAGACATGCCTCTGTGTTCAGTGGGTCACCGAGTCAATGATTTTCAGCTCTCCGGTTTCTCGGGACACAGCCCCATGCTAAGTTTAGGAAGCCTCTTCTAAGCCAAATCTTCCTTTCTTTGCTTAGACCTTTCATTGCTGCAAACTGTTTAACTGGTGCCCCGGATCCTGTATAAGCCCTTGCTCCAAGCATTGGGTTCCCCCTAAGCTGGCTCTAGGGTAGACTATCTGTTCTCCTAAGGCCCCCACCCATCTCATTCAGTTTTCCTGATTGCCCAGCCTGCATCCAAGAGGCCAATCAGTAACCAGTTCATGGTTCACGGCCTGAGGCTTTACAGTAAGCAAATGCAAGTCCTACCCCCAGGGAGACTTTCACCAATATTTGTTGAACAAATCAATGAATGAATAAGTAAAGAAAGAGCCCTGCTTGCCGGGCGGTGGTGGTGCACGCCTGTAATCCCAGCACTCTGAGAGGCAGAAGCAGGCGGATTTCTGAGTTCGAGGCCAGCCTGGTCTACAGAGTGAGTTCCAGGACAGCCAGGACTATACAGAGAAACCCTGTCTCGGGAAGGAAAAACACACACACACACACACACACACACACACCAAGAAAGAGCCCTGCAGGCTTGGCCTACTACTGCAGTAAACAAAATACCTCAAAATGGTAGGCTCTAATCCCTGGAATTGTGACTGTGAATGTTAGTTGACATCAGGGAATGAAGGTGCTAGAAGAAAGATGCCAATCAGCTAGCTTATTTGTGAGACAGGATATCTTATACTCTAGGCTGGACTTAAATTTGCTGTGTAACCGAGGATGACTGAATTTCTGCCTCTCCTGCCTGTACCTCCTCGAAGGTGCTGGGGTGACCGGAGTATGCCTTCACACCTAGCCTGTCTGATGCTGGGAAACTGAACTCAGGACATCTTTCCTGCATTCTACCACTGTGCGATATCCCAGCTCCGCTGGCTTTCAAGCGGGGAGCTTGGGAGCTGGAGAGATGACTCAGCAGACAAATGCACTTGTCACTCAAGTCTAACAGCCCGAGTCAGGCCCCAGGTACACAGGATGGGAGGGCAAACCCAACTCCAACAAGCTGTCCTCTGGCCTCAGTACACAGTGGCACCCCCTCCCAATAAATGAATAGATTTATAAAAAGGTAAAATGTGGAGATTATCCCGGATTCTCTGGGTAGCCCATGTAATCACAGGGTCCTGGAAGCAGAAGGGGGAGGCAGAGCGGGACAAGACAGGGAAGCTTGACGACAGTTTTCATATCAAGGGCCCCGTGGAAGGTTTTGCACTGACAGCAACCCATTGGCCCAGTGGGTTGGGTTGGACCAGGTCACGTGGATCACAAAGGACATGGATCTGGAACCTTCAAGGGAAGGGCATTGCAAGCTGGTCAGTGGAACAGTAAGGCCCAGCAGGAGGATACCAGCATGTCCCTGCTTGGCCTTGGGTCCGTGTGCCATCTCTGGGTGTCACACCCGCTGCCTTCACAGTCAGGGTTCTTGGCCCCTCCACAGAACCAGCACAGGAGGCCATCATGTAAGACTCATGGCAATGTCAATCAGCTAGGGTTACCAGAGTAACAGGGAACACGCTGCCCCCACACATACACTTCAACATAGCATGTGATTTGAGCTGATGACTGAGAAGAACCAAACACACAGGAAGCTTTCTGGTTCCCACTGTTTACCGAAAGCAGGACACATCTTTCTGGGCTCTGTCTGTCTGTCTGCCTTTGTTCTTTTGGGGTCTCAGTACGGGAGAGGCAGGTTGGCCTGGAACTTGATATTCTTTTGCTTCAGTCTTTTGAGTGCTGGGATCAGAGGTGTGTGCCACCACAGTCAGGACATGCATTTTTAAAGGTCCCTTTCATGGACCCCTACTGGGGAGACAGTTGGAGCACAGTGGAGCCACCAAGGTATCGTGGTGAAATCTAACTGACCTTATCTTCTCTTAGAGCTTCTGTAAACCTGCCTTTCTACTGTGTCTCCAGAATCCATCTCTTTGTCTCATCACTTTCCTAAAAATGTCAGATGCTCTGTGAGTCCGAGTCCTCCGTGGTGCACTCTAATCTGTCTTCTGTCTTTGGTAAGTATAATCTACAGTACCCCAGCCAGGGAACTTGGAGAGAGGAAAAAAGTGATTTTCTTTCTCCTTTGCAATACTGCCTCAACTTCCGGTTAACAACAGTTCCCTGTGTCTGCCATCTTCGCATGGCTGAGTGCCGCAGTTGTCATTTGCACTATGCCTCCAAGTCAAACGTGCACCCCTTCAGGGGTCTCCAGTGCCTAAGTCTTAGCTCCCTCTTGCTCCACCAGCCACCCCTGCTTACCCCATACATTATTTATGGCCAATTATTCGCCTCCTGCTGGCACCAGATGCTGCCTGCCAAGGCTGTAACCTCTCTGTGTCCTCTGGAGAGGACCGGGGCAGCTTCTTTCTTACCAGCCTCTCCTGCTCTCCGTGTCCCTCCCTCTCTGGGGGTGTGGTACAACCTACCCCTCTTCCTACACAAGATACAGCTCGTAAGCACAGCTCCTCCCCTGCCATGCCAGTTGGCGCAGCGGGCAAGCCCCTGCTTTCCTTTAAAGCCATAGCCATAGGGAAGTTCTCTCACCCCAGTGTGAGGAGGGTAGATGTATTCCAGCGTGTGTGTGTGTGTGTGTGTGTGTGTGTGTGTGTGTTAAGAAGGACTGTGCATGCCTTATGTGTGGAGGTGAGTTTGAACATTCAAAGTTGAATGTGTTGCCTCTTCTGGTCTTGCAGCTGAGAGTGTAATGAGGACCATTTTCTCCTCCCGAGTGAGAGGAGATCTAGTTGCTCTGGGGAAACTGTCTCTGTGAGGCACTAAGGCAGGCTCTGCTTCGTCTCTTTGTCTCAGTCTTGGTCTGAGGTCGCAAGTCATCAGTGATTCTGGCAGTGCTCAAGGCCATCTTGTCCTACAATCAAGTTGTGCTACCACAAACACCACTCATCCTCCGCTCGACTCTTCAATATTTTTATTACATTTAATTAATTTGTTAATCTATATATGAATGTGGGCACATGTGGGCCATGGTCTGTGTATGGTCACAGGACGAGTTTCAGGAATTAGCTCTTTTATTCCACCATGTGGGTCCCATGAATCAAACCCAGGCACCTTTACCAGCTGAGCCATCTTGTCGATACCTTCCACCCATTCTTCATCGGAACAACCACAGTAATTACTACGCGTCCACTTAGATGGTTATCAGCTGAAATGTTTTATATATTTGTTGCCTTTAACTGTTTATAAAACAGTTTTTAGCTTACTCTCATTTTAATCACTAATAATTGCACCTCAGATAACCTTTTATTTGCTACAGTACTTGCCCCTATGCAGAGCTGTTATCCTTTTTTATTTTTTTTCCTCAGGGGTCCCAGATTAGTTGAGATTTCTGGTCCTCCTCAGGGGTCCCCTCCTGCTCCAGAGCTGTTATCCTTTTTTATTTTTTATTTTTTTCCCCTGGTTTTTTGAACTCAGAAATCCTCCTGCCTCTGCCTGCCAAGTGCTGGGATTAAAAAGGCGTGCGCCACCACTGCCCGGCTTGCTAGCCCCATTTTATAGATAAGAACCCAAGGTATGGGAAGTTAAGAAAGTTGCTGTAGGGGCTGGAGAGATGGCTTAGCAGTTAAAAGCACTGACTGCTCTTCTGAAGGTCCTGAGTTCAAATCTCAGCAACCACATGGTGACTCACAACCATCCGTGATGAGATATGACACCCTCTTCTGGTGTGTCTGAAGACAGCTACAGTGAACTTACATATAATAAATAAATCTGTGGGCCGGAGCAAGAAGGGGTCCTGAGCTCAATTCCCAGCAACCACATGATGGTTCACAACCATCTGCACAACTACAGTGTACTCATATACATAAATAATTTTTTTTTAAAGAAAGTTGCTGTGGGTCTGTGATGGAGCAAAGCGGCCAGACGCTGACATCCACACCCTCTTGGCCACTTCACTTTTTCTGCCATTGTTTCTTCCTCCTCTTCCTCTGGCTCCTCCTCCTCCTTTGCACCGGAGATCAATCAACAGGGCCTTGCAGCATCCAGCCACTGAGCTACTCCGCTGGCTTTCCCTTTTCTGATAAGGGCCTTGCTGTAGTGCAGGCTGGCTCTGAATTCATGATTCTTTCTCTGCCTCCTATATGCTGGGTTACAGGTGTGTGCCATCGCGTCTGGCTTCCCAACCCTTTCTCTGCACACCCCAGGGCCACCTCCAGTTTGCAGCCCTGCAGTACTACTTCCTGCTGATAGCTAATGCACTCGTCTCTGCTGTCCGAGTTAATTATTTCAAAAAAGCCATTTGGAACTCACTCTGCTGGATCTGATATGTTCCTTTTGGCTAATCTAATAGCTTTGTTTTCGAAAACGGAGGTGCTTTGGAAAGTTGTTTGCTGACGGATTGCTGGGCAGGCTTTTCCATCTTTGCTGTCTTCTTTGAACCTGGGCTCTCTCGGGTCTATGGATTTCAGAGCTGGAGCTGTGGAAGAGGAGAGTAGCACCCGCTCAGCAGGGGCGAGGCCTTGGCTGATGGTGTGCCTGGGCTCAGCAGCCATGCGGGCCGTGGAAACCAGTCTCACATCTTGGGAAACTATATCAGATCCCTGTAGGAAGAGGCAGCTTGGGCAGGTGGAGAGATAGCCCAGTCATTAACAACACTTGCTGCTGTTCCAGAGAACCCAAGTTCAGCTCCCAGAACTGTGTCAGGCAACAGCCTGTTACTCTAGTTCCAATGGAGCTGACACCCTCTTCTAGCCTCTGCCTTCATACACATTTGGTTGGTTCGAATGGATGGACACACACTCATCTTTTAAAAATGAGTCAGAGCTGGGCGGTGGTGGCGCACACCTTTAATCCCAGCACTTGGGAGGCAAAGGCAAGCGGATTTCTGAGTTCGAGGCCAACCTGGTCTACAAAGTGAGTTCCAGGACAGCCAGGGCTACACAGAGAAACCCTGTCTCAAAAAAAAAAAAAAAAAAAAAAAAAAAGAGTGAGAGAACACATCCCACAGATTCAACTAGGCAGGACTCATGAGGCCTCGCAAAACCCAAAGTGGCAATCCCAGAGCCTGCATGAGTCTGCCCTAGGCCCTCTGCCAACATGCTGTGGCTGTTTAGCTTGGGGTTTTTGTGGGACTCCTAACAGTGGGAGTGTGGGAGAGTCTCTGACTCATTTGCCTGTTCTCAGGCTTTCTGTTTCCTGGTTGCCTTGTCCAGTTCTAAAATGAGGTTTGTGCCTAGTCCTATTGCATCTTGTCATGCCGTGTTCAGTTGATATCACTGTGAGGCCTGCTCATTCCTGAAGGGCGATCCTAAGAACACTGCGAAGAACCAAGCGTGCCAGCACATGCTGTAATCCCCTGCAGCAGGCCGGAACGGGCACATGCTGTAATCCCCTGCAGCAGGCCGGAACGGGCACATGCTGTAATCCCCTGCAGCAGGCCGAAACGGGAGGGTTGGGAGCTAAGTTTGGGCTACAGGTGAGGTATGGCAGCTTCTTACTGTCATTTCAATGGTGATAATACCTGCCCATATTGGCTGTTACAGATTTCCATGGATGGATCTTCTGTCTCATTACAGAAGGCTTCACCTGGGGTTCCTGTGAATATGGCTTTATTTGAAAACAAGCTACTTGCAGATGTCGTGAAGCCCAGCTTCACTGGAGGGCAGACTCTAATTTAGCACAACTGCTGTTCTTCAAGAGGGGAACAGGGCGGGAGGCTGGAGCCGCACAGCAGGAAGGGAATAGAGTGAGAAAGGAGGAGAGGACCCTGTGAGCACAAAGGCAGAGAGCAGAGTCCTGCGTCTAGAAGCTGAGGACCACCAAGGTCAACAACCGTGGCCCCCAGAAGCCACAAGGCACAAGGGAGGCTTTTTCCCTGGCACCTGCAGAGAAAGTGTGGCCCTCCTGACTGCATGAATACAGGACTGCACAGGCCTTGGCTCTCCGTCTGAAAAGGCCGGGCCAGATGAGCTGATTCTTCCCAAGTCCTACATCGCTCAGCTTTGTAGAGCAATAAAGAGCTGAGGAATCATTGACCCTTGAGAGTTTGTTCTCAGTGTGTCCAGAAGCTGTGTAGCTACCCGCCTCTCTCCAGACGCAAGCTGACCCTTCAGTGCCTGGATTATCCCAGCACCAATGACAAAGGAGAATCCACCATGAATCAAGTCCTTGAGCTGAGGCAGCTCTTTTGTGCAGACGTCATCGGTGCCCTACTCAGACACTAAAGCCCTGGCCTCAAGCAATTTCTGATTTGGAGGCTTTCCCCTGTGCGCTATTTATCATGCTGATTCTATCAGCCTCTGTCTCAACAGATGTGAGAGCTCAAAACTGCCCTCTTTTTCCATCTTCTAAGAGTGCAGATGTGAGCTGGTGGTGGAGACTGGCTGGGGCTTGTGTGGGTACCCCAGTCTTTCACACATACTCAGAGTGTGAGCTTCAGGACGAGTCCAAGTCAAGTCCAGGCACGGTAGCCAATCTGTGCCAGCGATATGGGAACAGCCTGAAGATGTAGATGATCTGTTTCTCTCTGGCTGGGCTAGCACAGAATCACTCCGAGCCCCTTGACTTACAGACCAACCAAATGCTTCCTCTGCCAGCATCCCAGAGCCTGGAGGGGCAAGGCATAGTGGGATGATTGACACTTGAGATGGTCATGGACCCTTAGAAAGCATCTGGAGGGAAGCCATCAGTAAGGTCACTGTATGCAGGAGACGGTCACTGAAAGACAAGTTCCCCTTGAAGTCAATGCTATAGCCTGTGGTCTGTTCTCTGCCCCATCTATGTTGAAACCTACACACCTCATGAACAGGATTAACACCCCTATAAAAGAGATTTGTTTGTTACTGTCATTTTTGCAGTAACCAAACACCTGAAAAGTCACTTAAGATTCAAGGTTTATTTGGGCTTACAGTTCTAAGGGCTACACTCCATCATGGTGGGTAAAGCATGGCAAGAGGAGTTGAGGAGACTGTCACATAGCATCAGTAGTCACGAAGCAGCAGACAGGAAGTGGGGCAAGGCTACTGAATCTTAAGACCCACCCCCAGTGACTTACTTCTTTACTGAGACTCTACCTCAGCCAGGCAGTGGTGGCGCACACCTGTAATCCCATCACTTGGAAGGCAGAGGCAGGCAGATTTCTGAGTTCGAGGACAGCCTGATCTACAGAGTGAGTTCCAGGACAGCCAGGGCTAGACAGAGAAACCCTGTCTCAAAAAAACCCAAATCCAAAACAAACAAACAAACAAACAAACAAACCCTAGAGACTCTACCTCCTGTTCCACAGTATTCCAAAACAGCACTACTAGCTAAGAACCTAGTGTCCAAACGCATGAGTCTCTGGGGACATTTCAAATTCCTAACCCTTTCCACTGTGTGAGGAGATATCAAGGAGGCTCCACTATGAACTAGGAAATGGACCCTCACCAGACACCACATCTGCTAGCAGCTTGACCTTGGACTTCTCAGGATTCAGAATTGAAAGAAGCAAATTTTTGTGGTTTATAATTTTTATTTATATTGGGGTTTTGTTTGTTTGTCTGTTTGTTTGTTTTGAGACAGTCTTACTTTGTAGCTCTGGCTATCTTGTAATTCAGCCTAGAGACCAGGCTGGCCTTGAACTCAAGAGTTCTGCTTACCTCTGGCTTCTGAATGCTAGGATTTAAAAGGCATGTGCCACCACACCTAGCAGTTTATAATTTTTAAATTACATTTTTTTTATCCACGTATGTGGATATATATGCCACAACACTTGCATGGAGGTCCGAGGACAACTTGGAGGAGTCAGTTCTCTCCTTTGCTCTATGGGGCCTGGAGTTGTTGGACTGGACGGCGAGCACTTGAACCCACCCAGCCTTCTCTCACTGGCTGAATCTCACTGGTTTATAAGCCACCAGTCTGTAATGTTTTACTATTGCAGCCTGAAGGAACTAAGAAAACCCCAATTTCATCTCTCTCTCCCCTCTCTCTGCATTCACTTCTTGCATAACAAGTTACCACAAATTAGGTCCTGGAGGTCAGAAGTCCCCATCGTCAAGAAGCTGGAGGCTGTGACAACTCGACCAGGCCCCTGTGATACAGAATGTTCCTCCTCCTCCTCCTCCACAGGACCTGGCAGCCCCTCTTGGTAGTTTCTGTGATCCTCCCTTTGGGCACCCACACCCACACTCAATGGGTGATCAGGTGCCCATCACCAAGGGGAGCCACGCATGCGAGCACTGAGCAAGGTGCGGAAGAGCTTGTCATGCTAGGGCTGGGCTTTGGTCCCCATGTCGACAGGTGCATCTACCTGCCTCAACTTTACCCTTGTCACCTCCACTCATTTTGACCATTTCAATTCCACCTCTCATTGTTCACAACGCGCGCGCGCGCGCGCGCGCGCACACACACACACACACACACACAGGTAAATCCTAGCTTACTCAAGGCACTGGTTCTACCTCTGGGACATGAGTGGACATTTCATGGCTAAGAAGCCATGATGGTGCCTGAGTGCACACTGGCTTGTTGCTGCGGGTGGTTAGTCTACACTGCAGCC
Source organism: Apodemus agrarius (assembly GCA_964023405.1). Taxonomy (NCBI): domain Eukaryota; kingdom Metazoa; phylum Chordata; class Mammalia; order Rodentia; family Muridae; genus Apodemus; species Apodemus agrarius. Next base: position 39,009,811 of record OZ030024.1, read on the forward strand.
CCTGAGCTGCCTAACTCACTCATGTCTGGGCCTGTGAAGGTACAGGAAGAAGATGCATGCTCAGGAGTCACTGTCTCATGCTATCTGGGACACAGCCCAGGGACTGTCCTTTGGCTGTCCTAAGGAAAAGAAGACTGGACGTGAGACGCTGAAGAGCTTCATTTTCCTGAGGAAACAGGAATGCTAGATTTTCCTGGAGGACGATGACAGTTGCCCTTTCTTTTTAGGGCTTTTTTTTTTTTTGGATTTTTTTCGAGACAGGGTTTCTCTGTATAGCCTTGGCTGTTCTGGAACTCACTCTGTAGACCAGGCTGGCCTCGAACTCAGAAATCTGCCTGCCTCTGCCTCCCAGAGTGCTGGGATTACAGGCGTGCGCCACCACCACCACCCGGCCTTTTTAGGGCTCTTAAACGGATTAAACACAGGAAGACACAACTTCCGGTTGTCCTGTGTCCTTGATTACCTGCTGCATCTTTCCTAAAGATGAAGTTAGAAAACTCCAAACAGCTCCGGTAGCAGGTGGGTTCAGTCACCCCGGCTCTCAGTGGCCTGGCTTCACTGTTCGGCCCCTCTGTCCTCTCACTGCTCATCCCCACAGGCCAGCGCTGCCCCAGGCCTTTTGGACCTGTTATTCCTTCCACCTGGAGCACTTCTCCCCGAAGTGAGGTGTTCTTTTTCCCCCTTGATGGCTTTGCTCTAATGGCACCTTCCCAGGGGGCCCGACTAGTCGCCTGTAACTGCGGCCACCACCCTGTCCCAGCCACCCCACCTAACCTGCTTTAGTTTTCCCTCCAGCACTGGCCACTCGTGGATCGTGGACTGACTTTCTTACTGCCTTCCCTTTCCGGTGAAGCTTCCGAGGGGCCCGTGCTCTGGCCGGGAGGTAGGCAGCACTTGCCTAGCACTGTGAGGCTGTCCTCCATCCTTAGCACCGAGAAGATTACAGTGGACGGAGACTCCATGCCGCCCAGCTTCACCCATCTTGTTAACCAGTGTGAACCCAGACCTAGGAGATTACTGACTCTGAGTCTTCAGGGAGAAATTTTATAACACATGTCCAAAATCATGTAAGTATGCTAACAAGTTACCCTTGCTATTTCTGCCTCTAGGAATTTATCCCTCAGATGCAGTGAGTGTTAGAAATGTTACAAAGGCAAAAGACTGGAAATAATGAGCACTGCCGCTTAATTACCACTTATCCCATGCCAGGCTCCCTTCCACACGTTTTCTGCTCATGAATACATTTAACTTACAACAACCCTGAAACCTCTGATTAATGTCTGGTTTCCCCCCCTCCCCCCAAATGCAGAAACAGGCAAAGGGATTGGAGCCAGGACTAAAGACCTGGGTCTGATCAAGAGAATAGACTTGGCCAGCATGGCAGCTCACACCTGTAATCACAGCGTTAGTGGACTGCTGTGGGTTGAAGTCAGCATGGACAACATAGCAAGGTTCTGTCTTAAAACAAACACGCCCAACCCAGCCCAAGTTCACAAATTCTGTGATCAAATATGCTGGGTGTCATCTCTGCAATCTTCAGTGCAACTGTTTGAAGTGATGATATAGAAGAGAGAATATGTTCCTATATATTTCATGTGTGTACTCTGAAATTATATCCCCCAAATTACATTTACCATGTTGATAGACATTGCTGGGAAGAAGCCAGCATTATCAAACTCCAGAGACAACCAGGAACCAGGACTGCAGAATATCCCAGACAAAAGCACATGAATTCTCAGTACTGCCCTCTGTTGGTTTTGATAAGCCAAGAAAGGATTCAATGTTGCTTTATGTAGTCTTTAAAAATAATTAAAAAGCTATCTTTAAGCATTTTATTTATTTATTTATTTATTTATTTATTTAGATTTTTTCGAGACAGGGTTTCTCTGTGTAGCCCTGGCTGTCCTGGAACTCACTCTGTAGACCAGGCTGGCCTCAAACTCAGAAATCCGCCTGCCTCTGCCTCTCAAGTGCTGGGATTAAAGGCGTGTACCACCATTGCCCAGTAGCTTTCTATTTATTTAATGTGCATGTTACCTGCATGTAGTTTGTGCACCATGGATGTGATGTACCCGGTGCTTTCAGAGGCCAGAAGAGTTCATCAGATCCCCTGGAATTGGAGTTGGAGGCATTTGTGAACCTCCATGTGGGTGCTTAGAAACGGAACCTAAATCCTCTGGAAGGGCAGTGTTCTGGACTGGGCCTTCTCTCTAGTCCCTTCTAAAATAATTTGTAAAAGCTCCCTTCTTTCCACATAAGCTTCTTTTTGTCCCATATTATGTTGGAAGCCTAGACTGTCAAGATAGAAGAACTGTTAATGTCTTGAAAAATCTTTGTGATATATATTAACTGCAAAAGGCCAGTTACTAAAGAGAATTATATTTGGCTCCATTTAAAGACTCAATACACTATGCATTAGCAGTTGTTACTTTGAGATGATGAAATCACTAGTGGTTGCTGGCCTCGAACTGGCTGTGTAGCTGAGGCTGACCTGTGAACCCCTAACCTCTTGCCTGTTTGTACTATAGGTATGTAACACAATACTGGCTTTCACTTTTACTTGTTTAAAAACTTCTGGTCTTTGTGTTCTTCACATATCTGTAAGAAGATGAATTACTTTTGTAATTAAAGGAACTTGTTTTAACAGAGACAGCTGGCCCTTTGGGAAGATCCTTTGTAGCAGCCATCCAAGTATTATGCAAGCACCCTTTGAACATCAGTTCTATTTCCAAAGGTGTGTTCTACAGAAAGCCTTGCATGTGAATCTGCTATAAGTTCAGCAACAGTTATCGTAGTGAGAAATTTTATGCACAGTCTAAAACTCTTCATAGAAGGTAAGGGTACAGTAAGGTGACCTTACCATGACAAACACTACACTATTTTAACCAAATCCAAACAAGGTAGGAAGTTCTCTGAGTAGACATACCCAGGCCCCAGCACAGGCAGCACAAGGGTACTGGAAGGTGTGCCAGTCTCGTGTCGGGTGTGGGAGGTGGTGACAAGGGGGGGGGCTTTTTGCTCTGGATTTTTGAGATACTTTTTAAGTAAGTCTTTATATGAAGAAATAAATATTATTTATATAACCAATTTAAAGTATGCAGTACAAGTATAATACAGTTTTAAAATAAGAAAGCCACCCTTGGGGTTGGCGTGTAGCTCAGTAAGAGAGCTCTGGTTTAGCAGATGTAAGATGATTCACAAGACCCCAAAACCAGACCCAAGTTCCAAAATATCCCCTCACTGGGCTGCAAACAGACTCTACTTCTCTGGGTCACAGGTTCCTGAGAGGACATGTGGTACGTAAATAGTAGTGCGACTTTACGGCAAAGTGCATTAATGAATCCAAACAACAGTAACTGTGAGGAGCCTGGAACAGCGAGTACGGTCCGGGACAAAACTCATGTGAGACATGCCTGTAATCCAGTCCTCAGGGAAGGCTGCACAATAAGGCCCTATCTTTTAGAATTCCTTCTAGGCTCCGCCCCACAGGTACCTGGCGACAGCCAGGTATGCCTGACTCACTTAAGAGTGACTGCTTGGCCCTTCCTCAGTCTCTTGCTCTTCCTCTCTTCCCCCTTCTCCCTCTGTCTCTTCTTTCCCCATTCCCTTCTCTCTCTCTCTCTCTCTCTCTCTCTCTCTCTCTCTCTCTCTCTCTCTCCCTTTTTCTGTCTCTACTACCCCCTCAACCCCCCCCCCATGCCCTAAATAAACTCTATTCTATACTATACCTCAGAGGGAAGGGATGGCTGGTCCCTCGGGGGAAGGGATGCCTCAGCATGGGCCCACAGAGGCACCCCACCCCACCCCACCCCACCCCACCCCATACCATGCCTCCACCAAACATATCCCTGACTCCTTCTTTTTTATAAAACATAACACTATCAATCATCCGAGAAAAAAAAAAGTCAGGTGGGAAACCAATTGCTTCTAGGCTGCCTGCCAGGCAATTCAGAGTATGCACAAGATAAGGAAGCAGGAGGGGAGGGTCAGGAGTAACCTTGCCAGCCGAGTAAGTGGATGGTCTGACTCTGACCCAGACCAGTTTCTCCCTGGGGCTTTATTGCTCATTCTGAAGTTACAGGTCTCCTCAGAGCACTTTTAAAAGCGTGCAGCTACAGTATCCATTTTACTGGTGGAAAATAAGGAAGAGTGGCTCACCCCCAAATCATGTACCTCTAAAATAGCAAATCTGGGATTTGAACCTGGGTGCTGGTCCCTCCTTGGGAAATGATCCATCTGAAGCTATGAAGGAGACTTAAAGCTGACACTCGGGTCATCTTTTGAAGATTCGAGCTGGCTTGAGGGGCAGCAGAGTCCACACCCTACAGTGCAGAGGAGCACAACCCAGGAACTTTCACTGAGACAGGGGCCCAGCTGGAGGTGCTTCCTGGTGACTCTGCGACAGGCCTTGTTGCAGTCAATCACCCCCTGGGCTTTGTTGATGCCCTCAAATACTGAATCTTTACCCATACTCCTGGATAAATGTAACTTCCAACCATGCCACTACAGAAATGAATTTCTAGCCAGTATCTCTGGCTGCAGAAAAACAGGAGACTTGAAGCCTATTTGAGTTCTATTTTTACTAAAACCCTGTTAACGGGTTTCTATTAGAACAATTAGAGTGTCAAGGCCTATTGTTCTGCAGGATGAGAAGGAGGGAGGCTATTGAAGGAGGGGAGCTATTGAAGGCACAGAACGGGATTCCAAAGACTCAGCCCTCCCCACCCCCCCCCCAGGGGTTTAAATTTAAGCCCCAAGGTAGGTTTTCTTCGCAGCTAATTTGATAACACCCTCTGCAGCTGGTCTGGATATAACTTGTGGTTGAAATAATCTTATTTCCCTTTTCCCTTCTCTTCCTCTTTCTCTTCCTCTTCTTCCTCTTCCTCGTCTTCTCTTCCTCCTCCTCCTCCTCCTCCTCCTCCTCCTCCTCCTCCTCCCCTGATTTGCTCGGAAATTGGTTGAAAGGCTTCAGCCTACTTCAGGGAATGAATGTAAATTTCTCTCACACCTTGCCAGGCATGCAGAAGCCAAGTGTGAAATTTTCCAGAGCTGCGGAGACCCAGCCCTGTCTCTACTTTTTACACCTTCAGATGCGAGCCCAGGAGTCCTTATTCTGTGGCGACTGCCCACCACATGAAGACATGCATCCTGACTACAGGCACATGTGTCGGGAAGGATCTGGAGATTCTGATTCCATGGAGCATCTGTCAGGTTAACAGGCTGTGTGCTCCAGGCAGCCGGGAGGGCTGGGTCAAAGCACTAGAGTCTGAAGTTTCGGTATATTCACGATGACACAGGGTCCTGTCTTTCCTGTCCATCCCTCAGGGATCTAGTGGCCTTTCACTGTCTCAGGTGTCACTATCATCCATACCTCTGCTACTTAGACCCGCTTTTGCCTTCTCAAGAACAGGCCATACCGCAGACTCTCCATTTTCTTGTTCCAGAACCAGACACCGTGCAGTCTTTCTGTTTGGAATATCTCCCGTTGGACTCCGCGCACACCCACTCTGTATCATCCCTTGAGGGATGCTTCCTTGAATCTATCGTGTAAAAAATGTCTCCAGCTGTTAGCCTTCACACATCCTTTAATTCAGATAGATCTCACTGCAGGCTGGTTTACCATCTTTCTCACTCCACAAAATGCAAACCCCTCCCTCTGCAGGAGGGATGGCCAGCTACCCATTGTCCACTTATGGACCCCACACTTACTGGCATAAAGCACAAGTCCCCTCCTGGAGGGATGGCTACATGGATAGAATCCATACAAGATGCCAGAAACCAGTGAGCACCATCCGCCCTGCAGGAAGCTAGCTGTGGCTGGGCTCTTCTTTCTCTGCACAATGGACCTCACAAGAGCAAGCCTTTCTCATTGTATTGGACTAGGCAGTGGGCATGGAGGCAGAGGTAGGCAGGGGAGTTGTAGCAACAGTCAGAACTGCAGATTAGACATAAGCGATCAAATCTTCAGGTTCTTCAGTGTTCTTCTGCCAGTTGAGATCAAATAGGCCATAGACCCCAGAGGTAAAAGGCCATACATAGCGACATTTTAAAAATAGCAATGTGTGACCTCAGGAATAATCTTGGAAGTAGTCTGAGCGTGGAGACCTTTTTCTACTGCAGACAATGGTTATGTGATGGGTGTAGTTTGGGCCAGGACTGTCATTCTGAAGAAGGAACCGAGAGGGAAGCACCAAGAATTCTGCAAGAGATGCTTGGTGTCAGGAGAAAGGGCTGCCCCGCATGGTTCTACCGCCCAGTTCAGAGGCCCATCTAGCTGTCCGCTAAGTCTAGTCCTAGCTGCTGTTGAGACATCCCACGTTCACTTAAGCTCCTGGTTTAAACAGCAATTTACACCTTGGGGTTTTTTGTAAAAAGAAAACATATTTATAGCAGCCAAGGCCATGCCAGACACAGAATAAGCTCTCAATAAATAGTAGCCATTATTAGCAACACCTATAACTCCTTGCCTCTCTCCTCCGTCTCTTCTTCCTCATCTCTAAAGTAGTTCTCTAAGAAACTTTTCTATTCATCCAAAGATATGACAAAGAAAGTTAAAAGACAAGCTACAAGCCAGGGCTGCAGGTACAGGTATATATTGTAAGCATCTTGGGAAACTGAGGCAAGATCCCAGTTCAAGGCCAGCCTGGATTCCACAACTGAGACCCTGTCTCAAAAAGACAAAAAGAAAACAATGCTAATTTTGTGTTAGGTCTTTACTGTGCTTCTTGGTTGAACAAATTAATTTATAAATAGGGTCTCCTGTAGCCTGTGTCGGCTGCTAACTTACTATGTAATAGATGATGATGTTGACTTTCCAGTCTATCTGCCTCCACCTTCCAAGTTCTGGGATTACAGGTATTTACCACCATGCCTGGTTTTATGGAGTGCTGGGATTCAAAGCCAGGGCTTTGTGCCTGTTAAGCAAGAGGTCTCCAAATGGGGTACGCATCCTTTGAATGTTTTAAATGAGCAAACTTTACCTTCTCTCTCACAGACCTCACAGACTCTGCTTTTATGTCTGCTGTTCTGAAAGCAGCCTCTTTGACAAAATGGACACTCTACTGTTACTCTGAGGAAACACCACTCCTGCTGCTAAAGCCCTAACTACTGCTTCAGGAGGTCTTGCAGTAGTTATAACTACTTCAGGCAACCTGCACCAGCATTGGAAGGCTCTGTGCCAGGTAGACTAAGCCTTGATGAGCTTTAGATGACCCTGTTCACCCTGTGGGGGCAGGAAGGGGAACACTTCCCCAGTGACTCAAGCCTTTGATTGGTGAAACACAAGGTTTGTGATGGGCTCTTGTGGGAGCTGAGTGACCGTGGGACAGGAAAACACACACACGGGCTAGGCAGCACCTGGCAGCTTCTTCTCACTAAACAAGGGTGGCTGCTTGTTGTGTTAGACAGGACATGTTTGGCACATGCTCCTGGGCTTGAAGACTTGGTCCCCAGCTGGTAGTGCGGCTTTGGGAAGTTGTGGTCTCTTTGGCACGTAGGGACTAGCAGGTGGGTGAGCCCTGAACATTATAGCCCAACTCTACTTAGAGTTTTCCTCTCTGCTTCTTGATCTACCAAGAAGCAAGGAAGCTCTGCAGCACACTCCCACTGCTAAAATTTCCACTGTGCCTTCTTCGCCATAATGAACCGGTAAGCCCACGCAAGGCCTTCCTCCAGTAACTTGCTTCTAATGGAGCTGGAGAGATGGCTTTGCTCTTAAAAGTACCAGTTGCCTTCCTTCTTGTTTAGCCTATTTGGGTCTGTGGAGTGTACATGGTACCTGTATTTTAGAGCTAACGTCCACTTACAAGTGAGTGCATAACAGGCATGTCCTTTTGGGACTGGGTTACCTCAACTCAGGATGATAGTCTCAAGATCAAACCATTTGCCTGCAAAATTCATGATGCCTTTGTTTTTCATAGCCGAATAGTATTCCACTGTGTAGCTGTACCACATGTTCTTTATTCATTCTTCAGTTGAGGGACATCTAGGAAGTTTCCAGTTTCTGGCTTGGAAATGGGGAAATAAAATAGTCGTAAGAGGCAGACGGTGAGGGAACTGGGTGGAAGAGGGATGGGGAGATGAACGGGGAGTTTCAGGATCAGGTGTGAAAAGGGACAGGAGGGATGGCCAGATGGCCACAAGAATAAATGGAAATCTGCAGCAGCGAGGAGACAGCTGAGGAGTTCTGAAGGATCAGCAGGAACTGAGGGCCCCCACCCAAAGCTCAGCGCTGTTACCAGCAAGAGGCAACTAGAAGACGGAGGTGCATGGAGAGCTAAAAGGTCCAATGCTCTGGCTGGACTTCATGCTGACACTGAACTGGTCCAATAGTTGAAGTGTAACACTAGAGAGGCAGTTCAGGAGTTCCAGAGAGTGAACGAAGCTGAGTCTACAAGAAGCAGAGACTGTGGAAAGAGAGGCTAGAAAGAGCCCCAGATGGGGGCTGGAGATTAGGACAGCAGGCCCTTTGCTGAACTGAGAACTGCCAAGGTTTAAGGAGCTATAGTTCCTAACACACAGAAACGTGTGAGTTGCAACTCCAGTCTCAGGATGCTGAATCTCTAAGTGCAAAACAACAAGCTTCTGCCTTGAGCTCCAAGAGCAACACACCTCCAGCTTCCAAAATCTGATAATACAAGCCATAAGCCTATGGCTGTCAAAACCCAGCCATGAGCCTCTGGAACTTGGGTAGTAAAGCAGAGGGAGCTGCCCCTTATGTAGCTTTCATTCCTATCTAGATAGAGCTAAAGAGCCGTGTCTTAGTCAGGGTTTCCATTCCTGCACAAGCATCATGACTAAGAAGCAAGTTGGGGAGGAAAGGGTTTATTTACTTACATTTCCAAATTGTTGTTCATCACCAAAGGAAGTCAGGACTGGAATTCAAACAGGTCAGGAAGCAGGAGCTGATGCAGAGGCCATGGAGGGATGTTTCTTACTGGCTTGCTTCCCCTGGCTTATCTCAGCTTCTTTTCTTATAGAACCCAGAGATGGTACTACCTACAGTGGGCCCGCCCGCCTTGATCACCAATTGAGAAAATGCCCCACAGCTGGATTTCATGGAGGCATTTCCTCAATTGAAGCTCCTTTCTCTGTGGTAACTCCAGATTGTGTTAAGTTGACACACAAAACCAGTCAGTACAAGCCCTCAGCCCAGCATCTGGGACACATCTGGGAGTCTATTATTTTCATAGACTTTAACACCAAACTAAACAATATATTCATCAGATATAAAAATCAAGGAAAAACATAAAATCCAGAAGAATGCTTTCCCCTGGAAGTGGGGTAATTGCAGGAGGAACATGACTATTTCCAAAAGGAATGGAAATTTATAGGGATCTACTGTATTATGTCATAGCATGCAAATGAGTTATATATATTCTTTTGTATGTATCAAACACAAACAAAAACCTCCTATTCTCTTCTTTGATACAGGGTAGCCCAAGTTGGCCTTGAACTTAGAAACCTCCAGTTTCAGCTTCCGGAATGCTGGGACTAGAGGCATGCAGCGTCCCACCCAGCTAACAAGAAGTATTTTCACCAGTCCAGACTCATCCTTCCCTGGGGTCCTCCAGCTCTCAGTGTGGGAATGGTTTACCCTCCAGTCTCCGCCATCTTGCCCTGCACACATCAGTTCTTTGAGTTCTCAGTGTTAAGAGCCTCTCGATGGCCTGAAGACAGACCCCTCTCTCGGGAGACTGGCATGGCAGCGTGGGACCTGGAGGGTCCTTTGGCCATACCACTTGGGTGACAGGAGGAGGACGGTATGTGTGAGCTGTAATTATACAGTGATACATTCTTCCCCATTTAGCTCAGCAGAACACATTGTCTTCTCTACAGACACACATACTATAACCCAAGGCAAATGATTTCTATACGGTTTGTTCTATTTGAAGTTGGCAGAAAAGACTTTTAGAAGCTCAATGGTCTATGGGAATAACGGCATCTCAATGAAATAAGGCTTAACATTTTTATTGGCTTTTTAAAAAGCCTTAAAAAAAAAATCAGAGGCAAGCCGGGCAGTGGTGGCACACGCCTTTAATCCCAGCGCTTGGGAGGCAGAGGCAGGCAGATTTCTGAGTTCGAGGCCAGCCTGGTCTACAGAGTGAGTTCCAGGACAGCCGGAACTACACAAAGAAACCCTGTCTCGAAAAACCAAAAAAAAAAAAAAAAAAAAAAAAAAAAAAAAAGAAATTGAAAAGGAATTGTCATGGCAGGCCATACACCAACACAATTTGTCATAGGTATGTGGCTCCTTTCCTCACTAAAAACCTTTGGGATGATTTGAGGAATTTAGCTGGTGAAACCCCCTGAAAAATCAATCAAGGCCCGTGTTAGCTTCAGACCTGAGAAAGTATTTCCTGGACTGGTCTGTTACTTGAAAAGAAGCGTATCATTTAAATACTTCTGGACTCAGAACTAGTGTATGGAGGGCATGATGGGAGTCATGGAGGGTTTAACTCTTCCCAAACTGAGAGACAGTATCTTGGATTGAAAATATGGCTGGGGGTGGGGGTGGGCGTGGGGGTGGGGATGGCGCACGCCTTTAATCCCAGCACTTGGGCGGCAGAGGCAGGCGGATTTCTGAGTTCAAGGCCAGTCTGGTCTACAGAGCGAGTTCCAGGACAGCCAGGGGTACACAAAGAAACCCTATCTCAAAAAGACAAACAAAACAAAACAAAACAAAACAAAACAAAACAAAAAAACAAAAACCAAAAAAAGAAAAGAAAAGAGAGAAGAGAAGAGAAGAGAAGAGAAGAGAAGAGAAGAAAAGAAAAGAAAAGAAAAGAAAAGAAAAGAAAAGAAAAGAAAAGAAAAGAAAAACATACGAATGGAGGATCTGGGGTTACAGCTGAGGACTGAGTACTTGCTTAGAATTTATGATACTCTGGGTTCAGTCCTCAGCAAGAGTCTCAGCACATCATGTGCCAAGAAGATGACAGTGTTCTTTGAATGTTTAAAAACTGCTCTCCCCAGCACTTGGGAGGCAGAGGCAGGCGGATTTCTGAGTTCGAGGCCAGCCTGGTCTACAGAGTGAGTTCCAGGACAGCCAGGACTACACAGAGAAACCCTGTCTCGAAAAACCTAAATAAATAAATAAATAAATAAATAAATAAATAAATAAATAAATACAAACTGCTCTGCTCTTGAACAGAGATCAGTCTCAACCTTCAAAATGGTTCCCCACATTTTCCCTTCACACTTTTGTTACCCTTTGGACCTGTTTCTTAGCTACTCATTCTTTTGTGTCCAAAGAAAATGTCCCCAGGCTAGTTTTAGTTCTTCATGCAAATCCTGTGACAAAGAAGCCAGCTCTTTTTTCTCAAGGATGAAACTAGGGCTGAAGTTGTCATACGGATTTGGAACTTTTTTTTTTTTTTTTTTTTTTTTTTTTTTTAAATTAGCCTTGGGTGGGAGTTAGCAGGAGCTGGATGTCTGTTCCGAGTTCTGAAACAAGTGACTCCCAGGCACTATTTTCAGAGCTGTGCCGGCACTTGTTAATAACGTTGGTATATACAATCATGCTTGTTTTAAACTCATTTAGACAAAAGGACAATTATTGAGAAAGCCAGAAGAGAAAGGGGGAGGCAATTAAGTTACTTATTGTTGAGGAGAGAATGCTAGAATTTTTAAATAGAATCAGAGGTATCCTTTTCTGTCAGATGTATGCACTAGAGGTTAAAGTAAAAAATAGTTCTCACCTTCACAATAAATTAACTAGCAAGTTCTATAAGCTAATAGGGTTAGCTGGCCTGGATAACCCCCCCTTCCCCTACCCTGGATACATTCACTTCATGCAATTAAACCACTCTAGTAAGATGAACGTCCAAAATATAGATACAATGTTGGTGCTATTTTACATAGTGTAACAGACTTTCTGGATTAGATTCTGAAATAGGAAACGATATTAGTGGACTATTTGTTGAAGTGTGCATAAAGACTGTGTTTTAACATGCTGTACCAGTGTTAACATCTTTGTTTGAAAATGTTCCGTGATTAAAGACGTTAGGAGAAGAATACAGGAAGCCTCTCCTGTCCTATGCTTATGATTGTTCTATAAATCTGAAATTATTTCCAAATATTGAAATAATGACCTGTAGTTGTTCTGACTCTGATTTTGGAAACACAGGCAGGAAGAGACCTTCTGGGGCCAGAAAGGACCTCGTACCTTTCTCCAGGCAAGAAAGCAAGCAACAGGACAGTGGAGCTGTCAGCAGAAGCATGGAGACCAGCCCGGCACTGCTGCCAGACTATATGGAGTCTCCTGAGACTATCTCCCAAATGAAGCTGGGGCCTTGACTAGGCACGGGAAAGAATTTCAGGATGAGTAGAGTTAAGCAAAGCCAGTGAGTTTATTAAGTGGAGATAAGCAGCAACAGTGTATGCTTAGTAAGTGTGGACATTTTAGAGTGATGCCTAAGAAAATGACTTTAGTATGTGTCCTAGACACAGAGCACACTCCTGAGACAGAAAAGGGCAGTATGTGCTTAATACATGGGTAAGCTTACAAGAAACGTTTAGGTGTCTATAATTCTGTGGCTTTTAAAGTTACATTGCTCAAAGAACATAGGATAATTTAAATAAGATTTGAAGATTAAGAAATGCTCTAAAGCCGGGGCGGTGGTGGCGCACGCCTTTAATCCCAGCACTTGGGAGGCAGAGGCAGGCGGATTTCTGAGTTCGAGGCCAGCCTGGTCTACAGAGTGAGTTCCAGGACAGCCAGGACTACACAGAGAAACCCTGTCTCGAAAAAAACCAAAAAACCAAAAAAAAAAAAAAAAAAAAGAAATGCTCTAAAAACAAATACAAGTTGGTTTATTTTTATTTTTTTCTTCAAGCATTTTCTTTTTGTAAAAGAAATTGTAAGGTAGTTTTGAGCATTTTGTTTGTTTTTTGTTGTTTTTTTTTTATTTTGGTCGCTATTTTATCTACTGTTTTTAATAACCTCGTCTGAGGTTCTTAGAAAAGAGACTATTATCTCTGTAGGTAATTTTCAAAGCAAACTTGTTGGTTGTACCTTAGTTCTTAAATCTCAGTGGGCAAAGTACTTCAACCAAACTCCAAGATTGGTAACGCCTTTCTCTTGTATCCCCTTAAATGTCCTTCTCTTCCTATCCTGTCTTCTGGGCAGGGAGAGGGTGCTGTTACTTGCCAAGCAAACTGTTTGGTTTGAACTGTGCTGCATTAACTATGCGGACAAGCAGAATGGTAGAAAAAAAATCCATGAAATGCTCAAACCAAAGGAGGCCCCCCGGTCCACAGCTCCAATGTCATCTGCTCTCAGCAAGAAGGTGTTGCTTCAGGGTAACATGTCCCATGTCTTTGGTCCCCATCTGATGGCACTGTTTTGAGCCATGAAGTCTTCAGGCCAGTGAGAGCTGGTCTTGAGCTGTAATGCCAGGCTCCACTTCCTGTCCTGCTAAGAAGAGATAAGTTCCATCCCTATGTCCCCAGGATCACAGAGCAGCCTGCTGTCACATCTGCACCCACTCCTCTCAAAGTGTGAGTCAAAATAAACTCTTCATAGCAATGAGAAGAGTAATCAGTACAGTTATGCTGAAGGGCCCTTGTTCACACTACATTTTACCCACTACTATTAATAAGGGAAGGTCATTCAAGGGGGCAGCATCAACAATTAGCAATGGATTTCCAGCTTCTAGAGACTGTAGTAGTTTCAATGAAGATGGCCCTCACAGGCTGATAGGAGTGGCACTGTTAGGCGTGGCCTTGTTGGAAGAAGTGTGTTACTAGGGGCAGGCTGTGAGGTTTCAGACAGAGGTCCAATGTCATTCTTCCCTGTGGATCCAGATGTTCAACTCACAGTCCTTCTCTAGCACCATGTCTGCCTGCATGGCGACATGCTTCCTGCCACGATGACAACAGACTAAACCTTTGAACCGTAAGCCAGCCCCAATTTAATGTTCTCCTTTATAAGAGTTGCTGTGGTCATAGTGTCTCCTCACCACAGCAATAAAAACTCTAAGACAAAATGGACCTTTCTTAAGGTTTAGAGGAGTGATTCTCAACCTTTGTAATGCTGTGACCCATTAATATAGTTCCTCATGTTGTGGTGACCCCCACCCATAAAATTATTTCATTGCTACTTCAGAACTATAATTTTGGTAAATATCCAAGGCTGGGCGGTGATGGCACACGCCTTTAATCCCAGCACTTGGGAGGCAGAGGCAGGAGGATTTCTGAGTTTGAGCCCAGCCTGGTTTACAGAGTGAGTTCCAGGACAGCCAAGGCTACACAGAGAAACCCTGTCTTGAAAAACCACACACACACACACACACACACACACACACACACACACAAACAACCAAACAAAAAAACCAAATATCTGATATGCAGGATATCTAAGATGTGACCCATGTGAAAGGGTCATTCAGTCTTCAAAGGGGTTGTGATCGGGTTGAGAATTGCTGGTTTAGAGAAACATTATTTTCCTATGCATATGTTTGGGTGTTCATGTGTATATGGGTTCATGTTTATATGTGCATGTTAAGTATGAAAACCAGAGAATATACTCTAGTGTCATTTCTCATGCACTGTCCACTTTTTTTTTTTTTTTGGAGACTGTCTCTCATAGGCTTATAGCTTGCTAGGCTGGCAAAGCATCTGCTGGATCTCTGCCTCCCGAGGGCTATTAGCACAGCCATTATGCCTGGTATTTACACATAGCTTCTGGGGATCAAATTCAGGTCCTCCTGTTTGCAAGGCAAGCACTTTACTCTTCCCAGTCCCACTGTTTAGAAAACTATACGCATGCTGTTAAAAAGTTTACCTTTACTAGATAACAAATGTTGACATTGTGGTGCATGGAGTAATTTTTATTACATCTTTAAATTTCTTAAGATGTATTTTGTATGTATGCCCACGCATGTGCTTTGGTGCATGAGGTCTGAGGGCTGTCTAAGAGAACATGTTCTCTCCTTCTACCATGTGGATCCTGGGGATTGGACTCAGGTTGTCAGGCTGGGCAGAAAGCACCTTTACCCAGTCATTTCATAATCATAGCCTACATTTTGCTCTAGAAGATCTTTGATGTACATAAGTTTCCTCTTCAACCCCCAAAACACCGGCTTTCAGAAACACACAGAATGCTTACATGTAGAATTTCTTTTACTAGATCTAAGGACTGAACCCAGGCATGAGCTAACTTCTACAGCCCTGGAACCAACTCCTAACTGAGCTTTTGGAGATGCTTACTATTTCCCATTCCCATGTAACTACTTCAGACACAGCAGTCCACTGACTCAGCGACACTGAGGGTGAAATAAGTATCTCTGCAAGAGGCTCAGCAGTCTTAGAAAGCGGAATCTTCACATAAAATAAAAAACAGACTAGTCCTGCTTTAGAGGCTAAGAAAGGTGATTCCTGAGTCAGCAGGCTAAAGGCAGGTGTGTGTGTTTTAAACAAATAGTGCTAGGATGATGGGCTGGCCTTTCCCACTCTGATAGGAAGATGTTGAATAGATCTGATGTTTGATCCAGACCACTGGGGAATATGGTAAGAACAGTCTGAAGGTGGAGGGTGAATACGGGGAGATAGGTGCCAGCAACGAAGGTAGGACAAGCGGTCAGCTACTTAAAGGTAGGCCTAGAAGAGATGGGGAATGAGAGGAAAGGCCACAGACAATACCTTGTTTTCTTGTTTTGTTTTTTCTGAGCAAAAAGGAAAGGTAAGCTGCCATCAATAGAGATGAGGCCTCTCCAGAGTAGACTCAGGTCTCAGTTTCAGCCACGATCTGATGTGTCACATGCTCCAGTGGAGACAAGCTGGTGGCTGAATATATACCTAGGACTAGAGGGCGGGGCTGGAGAGATGGCTCAGCGGTTAAAGCAATGACTGCTCTTCTGAAGGTCCTGATCCCAGCAACCACATGGTGGCTCACAACCATCCGTAATGAGATGTGATGCCCTCTTCTGGGGTGTCTAAAGACAGCTACAGTGTACTTACATATAATAAATAAATCTTTAAAAAAAAGAAATAAAAGGACTGGAGGGCAAGAGCTGAACTAGAGCTCTGAACGGGGGTGGGAGGGGATTATCAGCAGGGAGGCTAAGATCTATAAGCTAAGCCTGCAGCTGTCCAAAATTTTATGTCAGGGACAGTCAGACAGCCTGGCTTGTCCCACTCTTCTTACAGCCCAACATGTTTCTGGGGAAACTGCACAGTGAAGGCTTTTGTCTATAATTATGGACAAGATACCTAAAAAGAAAGCTCTTAAGGGAAAGACACATATTCAGTCACTGAATTTTATGAGACAATTCACTGTGGGGTTTGGTTTGTTTTCGAAAAAAACCAACTGTTTTTTTAAAATATTTATTTATTTATTATATGTGAGTACACACACTCCAGAAGGTGCCAGATCTCGTTACAGATGGTTGTGAGCCACCATGTGGTTCCTGGGATTTGAACTCAGGACCTTCAGAAGAGCAATCAGTGCTCTTAATGGCTGAGCCATCTCTCCAGTCCCCCAAAATTAACTTTTTTTTTTGGTTTTTCGAGACAGGGTTTCTCTGTCTAGTCCTGGAACACACTCTGTAGACCAGGCTGGCCTTGAACTCAGAAATCCGCCTGCCTCTGCCTCCCAAATGCTGGGATTAAAGGCGTGTGCCACCACGCCTGGCCAAAATTAACTTTTGAATGAACTAAATAGTTACTTTAAAACCAGAACTGGGGAGTGGTGGTTTCCAGGAAGAGGAATAGTCTGAAATACTTATAGGGCATATGTATAAAAGTAGGTTAAAAAAATATATGATATAATCTGTTTGAAAATTTAAAGTAGATTCTGTATATATGGCCCCTAAGGAAATTTGCTTTTTTTTTTTTTTTTTTTTATTTTAAAGAAAATATACCAGCAATCTAGTATTAACTGTAAAAGCAAAGCCACCCGTGAAAGCAGAGCTGCCGAAGTTAAGCTAATATGCTCTTTGCACCCTGGTTTCTGGACCCTGAGTATGCATAAAAAGCTGTGTAAGAATAGAAGTGTCATCTTCCTAGGGCATAGTATACTCCCGGAGAAGGTTCCTGGTGTTTATGCATATTGTACAGACGGAACTGTAATTGCTAAAACATGGATTTGAGCATTACAGTCGAATACAATCAAAGAACAAGTCCTTGGTTTGCTGACTCCTGGCAACCAAACATTTAGAGACAACACATGTACAAATCCCATCATTTATTTAGGATGCAAGTTGAATGATAAAAAACAATCTCATGCTAAGACAGGCATTTTAATGCATGTCTGCTATTTTAAGTTTCTATTATAACTGTGTTATCTGGACATCCAAATCTCTCCTTAATTTGTTTTTTTTTTTTTTTTTAAATTCAGCTTATGGTCTGGAGAACTTGTCCCTCTCAGCTTGGTGCATCTTTAAAAAGACTTCCAGTAAGTGGTCAGGAGTCCTCTTTGCATTAATATTGCAGTATTTCCTGGAGAAAAAAAAGCTAATGTACAGGAGTCTTCTCTATGAACACTTGCCAGGCTGCTTTTCAGCCAGGGCTCTTCACCCTGCAAGGTCCTGATGCAATTATTACAAAGGCTGGTAAACTCCCTTAAATAACTACTTTGCAATTCCTGACACCTCCCTGATAGCTTTTCTTTAAAGAAAAACACCTTGCCGTCCAGATCCTTTGTTTCTTTTGTACATTGGGCTATGAATTCATAAGGAATGGCCAGAAGCTCAGGCTCCTTTCCCTCAGTTCTCACAAAGCAGGCTGGCGCTTCAGCTGAACTAGGTGCCCTTCTCTTTGGCATACTTTTTCTTCTGATCGTTCTCCTTCACCCGCTCCAGGACGCTGATTTGAACTCAGGACCTTCGGAAGAGCAGTTTTCTTAATTGCTGAGCCATCTCTCCAGCCTGACTCTTTTGTTTTTGCTGTGGTAACACTTACAGGACATTCCTTTTGAACAGTGCCCATTCCCTTGATGTCTACAATATCACCCTTCTTGTAGATTTGCATGTATGTGGCCAAAGGAATAACTCCATGTTTCCTAAAAAGCCTAGAGAACATATATGGAGTGCTTCTCCTCCTTCCCTTTGTGTTGGTCATTTTGGCAAGTTACTGAAGATAGCTGCCCTGATAGCTTTTCTAGACAGGGAATGGAACGAGTGTGCCAGCTCTAAAGATGACCGACAACCACAAGCACGTGGTCCCCCTGGGTAGACTGAGGGGATGTGACTCTAGTTCACAAGCCCTGAACACAGGGCACAAAAGCTCTGTCTTCTCCTTTCTGCTCTGCCATTCATCTGACTTTTCTCTTTTCTCCCAATTTCCTGTTTTAGAAATTGGGGTAAGTCCCAGCAGGTAGGCAGCATGGTGGGGATGCTGTCCTTTGTCCAACCATGAGGAAGATGGCAAATAAGCTTGAGAGAAGTTGTGAACAGGTAGAGGTGACCAGACTCTGAGGAATCCGAGTTCCAACTTGACTATGTATGTGATGTGCCTGTGCTCCTTATTTAAGATGGACTCTGGCTCCTCATCCCTGGGTCAAAGGCCTCCGCTGTGAGGATAGCAGGTAGCTACAGCCCAGAAGCCCAACAGTGTCAAGGGCATCCACATCTGCCCCAACCAGATAGTTCCAAGCTTTGAGACTGCTGAAGGTTAGAAGCCCTGTGGGTCTCTCCTGAAGTGAATTGGTATCAAGGGCACAGAGATAAATCCACAAGTTGTGGTTCTGTTCTGCTTTTAGTCTTCCATATTTGTGAATTTTCTTTTCTTGTAATTCTGAACGAGGCTGGAGGCTGTAATCTGAGAAGCTTGGCCTTTTTCCCAACTCTGAAAGTCATTCAGGCCTTTCTGCCCAATTTGAAATAAGCTCCTCTCTGTCTCATCTAGCCTGGCTATCAGCGCTGAAGTGTCTTCATTGTAAGAATTCTGGGAGGAGTCCATGATGCGGCGGAACCGTCCAATAAATGTCTGGAGAAGAGTAAGAAAATCAGGGGCAACATCACATCCCATAAAGCCAGACACACTGAAAACCTTTGTTAATTTACCTTATAGGAGAGACAGAGGGGGCATATGTGACACCACGTATATGTGTAGAGGTTAGAGGACAATGTGGGAGACACAAGTCATTAGGCTCAGCTGCAGGTGCCTTTACCTTTTGAAGCCATCTTACTGGCCCTTAGACATATTTTTTACTGGAACATTTGAAGATTTATTTACTTATTTATTTGGACAGGGTTTCACTATATAGCCCCAGCTAGTCTGGAACTCAGAAAACCACCTGTCTCTGCCACACCATCTGGGCCCTCGTGTTGCTGGAGTTACACTTGTGAACCACCAGAAGGGGATGCTGGGAACTGAACTTAGGTCCTCTGCATGAGCTGTGTGTGCTCTTAACCACTAAGACTTCTGTCTGGGCCAGGCGGTGGTAGCACACACCTTTAATCCCAGCACTCTGGGAGGCAGAGGCAGGCGGATTTCTGAGTTTGAGGCCAGCCTGGGCTACAGAGTGAGTTCCAGGACAGCCAGGGATATACAGAGAAACCCTGTCTCGGAAAAAAAAACAAAAAAACAAAACAACAACAACAACAAAAAAACAAATCTTCCCCCCCCCCCCCCAAAAGACTTCCGTCTGGTCCCTATACTGGAACATTTAGTTTTCAAGAAAGTCTCTGGACTCACCCAGAAGGGTTTAGTGTCTTCTACTACTTAAGAAAGCCCTTTTTTTTTTCCTCTTACAGTAAAACAGGTTGTTATGGAAATCCAAAGAATTGTTATAAAAACCAGTGAAGTAACGTAGGTAAAGCACATAGCGAGAGGTTGGCATAAATAGTAAACCTATGAAAAAGCATTGCCTGTTGTTATTGTTAACAAAGCCTGTAGGAATTATAACCAACATCTTTCAACCAGATGGGATTTTGGATTTAACCAAATTCAGCTTGTTTTTCTCAGTCCAAGACCAGGATAGAGATGTATAAGATCAAAGGGTATCATTTTATCACGGGGCTCTGAACAAAAACCACAAGCCCCTGCTCCATCCAGTGTTTCCATCTGTCTCACAGCTAAAGATTTAATCTAGAAGCAACTATAAAACACTTGAAAGCAGTGAAGGAAATAAAAAATACATAACTCATTTAAAAAAAAAAAGGAAACTTTAATTCAAGAACAAATCCTGGGAGTTGGATTTACTGGCCCAGAATGTGATCCCTGATATTTAGGAAGCTGAGGATCCCGTGTAGAAGCCAGCCTAAAATACTTAGCAAGTTGAGGATACAAGCTTGCTGAGGAACTGAGAAAATCTACCTCAAACAAACAGAAATACACGCCTGTAATCCCAGCACGTGGGAGGCAGAGGCAGAGGCAGAGGCAGAGGCAGAGGCAGAGGCAGAGGCAGAGGCAGAGGCAGAGGCAGAGGCAGAGGCAGAGGCAGGTGGATTTCTGAGTTCGAGGCCAGCCTGGTCTACAAAGTGAGTTCCAGGACAGCCAGGGCTACACAGAGAAATCCTGTCTCAAAACAAAACAAAACAAAACAAACAACCAAACAAACAAAAACCAGAAATAAAAAGCCCACGTCTTAGTAAACAAACAAACATTCATCTCTTATAGCTTTCTATTCTAGTGTTTCATGAACTTGAGTTCAACTTTCTGGTCTATAGTCAATCTATGTATGAGCTTTTTTTTTTCCTCCTGAATAGATAGCAATATTTTTCCTCTCTCTCTCTCTCTCTCTCTCTCTCTCTCTCTCTCTCTCTCTCTCTCTCTCTGACAGCCAAAGAAAAACCAAGATTCAATTTTTTCCCTTTATTTTATGGTGTATAAGTTGCAGGTATGCCTGTGTACTACATATGTACAGTACCTGACCTGTGGAGGCCACAGGGGTACTGGGTCCCTCTGGAACTGGAATTACAGAAGGCGGTGAGTCACTATATGGGTGTTAGGAATCAAACTAGGTCCTCCGGAAGAGAAGCCAGTGCTTTAACTGATGAGCCATCCTCCCTCCCAGCCCCAAAGTTTTGTCGTTATTTTTAAGACAGGATCTCACTAGGTGGCCCATGCTGGCCTTGAACTCATACAGAGATCACCTGCCCCTGCCTCCTGACTACTGAGGTTAAAGGTATGCACCAGCACACCCACTTTCTTTTTTTGAGACAGGTTCTCATTGTCTTGCTGAAGTGCCCATGAAAGACAGAGGAAGAGACTGGGGCTCCTGGAGTTAGAGCAGGTGGGATCTGCCCTGCATGGCTGCTGGTAGCCTCACTCAGGCCCTCTGCAACAGTAAGCTCTTAACCTGTAAGGCAGCTCCGAAGCCCTTGAGCCAACAGGTCTTATAAAACTAAAATGGAAGGATAAAAGTCTTTTGACTGTTTATTGTTCAAGAGACACAAAAGATCATTTTTTTTCTGATATTAAAAGAATAATTAAGTCAAATTAGGATATACCATAAATGATGATAATATTATGTTAGCATTGTTTTGTCCATAAAAAAATATGTATTTAGTTACAGCTGAATGAGAATATCTCCTACGGGCTAATGTATTTGAACACTTAGTACTCAGTAGGTCTACTGTTTGGGGGAAGTCTGGAAGGCGCCACCTTGCTGGAGGAAGTATGTGACTGGGAGGGGGCTTTGAAACATCAAAGCCTTGTGCCCTTCTGATTGCTCTCTCTACCTTCTGTTTACTGTAATGATGTAAGGTTTTGGTTTCCTGCTCCAGTCACCACGCTGGCTGCTTGCTACCACGATGGACTTATCCCCCTGGAATAGTAAGCCCAAAAGAAACTCTTTCTTATATAAGCTGCTTTGGTCAGGGTGTTTTATCACAACAGAAAAGTCACTATTGTACTGCTTATTAAATGTTAACTGACACGCCACTACATCTTTTTTTTTCACTGTAACTGTGATTTTGCTATTATTGTTACATGTTATACATACATGTGAAATTTTGGTGTTAGGACAGGCCATGTAGTTTCAGTAAATCACAGAGACACTTAATGAGAGCCATGTTTTAACTCAAGAAGAAGGGACACTAATGGACAAATAACTCAAGTATTTCCAAGAGGAAATCCCAGTCCAGACTTGCAACGGGGCTGGAATAGTGTAACACGGGGAGGGCAAGCTGCAGATCCTGGCCGCTGCCTGTGGACGCACGATGGAGAAGGGAAGAGAACACACCATGCTATTTGCAATGGAAGTGGGCAAGTAGCTGTATGGCAGACAGGAGTTCAGAAAGAGATCCTAGGGTGCCAGGGAAAAGACGCTTTGGGTTTTTGGCCAGTATTGGCCTAGAACACGAACAAACCAAGTAATAGATCATACAATACACTTCCTCAAGTGTGATGGCTAATCTTAGTTGTTAACTGGACTGGATCAGGAGCCAACTGGACTGCAAGCTGCTAGGCACTCCTATGGGGGATCTTCTTTATCTGAAATAGTAAGACCCACCCTAAGTCAAGGCGACGCCTTCTGAGGACAACTCAGATAAGAAGACACAGAAGGAAACGGCCTGACTGCTTGTCTTCACTCCTGCAGGCAACCAGCAGCTCTCTGAGAATCCTTTAGACCTTCAGCACCAGATGGGACTACAGAGACACCCAGCCTGGTGGCCTGAGCAACTACTGGATTCTAGTTTCTTTTGTGTGAGAAGCCTAGTATAAGCTAATCCAATAAATCCCCTTTACAGTTGTGTTTTCTTCTCCACTTAAAAGCTTTTTATTGATCTGAGAGTTCACAGGCACTTTTTAAATTTCTTTTTTATTTTTTGAAATGGTCAGCTCTAAAAACATACATAATAAGTAATATCTAGACTGAGAAGGTTATATTTAGGAACATATATGTATATACAAGTACATATATGTAGGCAGTAACAATTAGTGAAAACAAAAAGACTGAATTTGAATGAGTGGGGAGGGACATATGGGAGGGTTTGGAAGGAGAAAAGGGAGGGAGAAATGTTGTACTGGGAACTGAACTTGGGTCCTCTGGAAGAGCAGTCTGTACTCTTAACCACTGAGCCAACTCTCCTGCCCTAAGTCCCCATGTATTTCTCTCTCTCTCTCTCTCTCTCTCTCTCTCTCTCTCTCTCTCTCTCACACACACACACACACACACACACAAAACTTTAGAGAACCCTGACTGATAAAAATGCCATCACCGGCCCCCAAGATACGTACGGCCTAATACTACATACTACTTACCTGCAGCAGAGTCTGGGAGATATCTGCATTCTCTGGACTGTCAAAATGCAGGAGTTGTGAGCCAAACCCATAGAAATGGGGCCCCATTTTGTGGAGGTCCACGACATTGGCGTCTGCACTGAACACGGTCCTCCATCCCTCCTGGTACATCTTGGGAAGCTCCACAGAAAGGATGCGCCGCTTGTGGTCGAAGAGTCCCTTAGCCAGCCACAAGGGAAGCTCGAGTTTTACACCCTGAGCCAGATAAGCACAAAAAGTTGAAAAACAAAAGGCACAGTCAGTGTTATGTGAAAAAAAAAAAAATGGAAATGCATTATTGTCTGAAAAATATGGCCGCTTCCACTGGGGAACTGACTGTGAAAGGATCTGAAGAAATGAACCATACACTTAAAGTGTTATTTACATTTTTTTTAAGCAGGGATACACACTGTCTACCTGAACACCGTATGTGTGAAGAGGCCAGAGGCTGATGACACAATGTCTTCCTCAATCACTTTTTAACTGCAGAGTGCTCTCTTGCTGATCTGGTACTAGCTGTTTTAGCCAAACAAAACTAACTGGTTAGTGGGTGCTGGGGACAAACCAGTCAACCCCAGCCCTGCCACTCCTGGAGTTAGACACAGGGTCAAGCCAGGCTTTTTATGTGGGTGCTGGGGATCCAAACTCGGTTCTCGTGTGAATGCAGCAAGAACTACACTGACTTGGCTACATTTCCGGACCCTTATCTACTTATTCTTTGTTTGTTTGGTTCAAGATGGGGTTTCTCTTTCTCTGTGTATAATTTACTTTGTCTTCTCTCTCTCTCTTTCTCTCTGGTTTGGTTTTTTTGAGACAGGGTCTCTCTATACAGTCCTGGCTGACCTGGAACTCACTCTATAGACCAGGCTGGCCTCGAACTCAGAAATCCACCTGCCTCTGCCTCTCAAATGCTGGCACTAAAGGCGTGTGCCACCACTGCCCGGCTAATTTACTTTTTCTTAAGTGGTATGTTACTCAGCAGCACACCAGAACTCCTTAATTCTCACTACAAGGTAATATCTGCTAATCAAGTTCCTGCCACACTTTCCTAGCCTCTGGCATCACTATCCTACTCTCAAGTTCTAGGAGCTCAGCCTGGGCTGAGGATTTATATTATGATCTAATGAAGACAGAAAAGAGATCATAACAGCAGCAAAAACAAGAGTTCTCTGAAGTAAATGAGTATCATTTTTTACTTTCCTTGAACAGTCTCCATCTAGTCTTGAATAGTCTTCAAGGATTATGGCAAACAGGGTCAACAACACTAAGTTGATATAATGTAGTAAAAATGGAACTTGGCCTCTGTGATCTCTCCCAAACCAATAAACCAGTCTGATCATGAGTAAAATATCAAGCAAACCTCAGATGAGAGGAACATTATATCCAGAAAACTGTCATTAGAAAAACCACAACAAAAACCCTGACAATAGTTAAGAAGAACCCAGAGAAACAAGACAGCTAGAAAATTATAAATTTTTACTCCTTTTTTTTTTTTTTTTTTTTTTTTTTTTTTCTTTTTCTGAGACAGGGTTTCTCTGTGTAGCCCTGGCTGTCCTGGAACTCACTCTGTAGACCAGGCTGGCCTCGAACTCAGAAATCCGCCTGCCTCTGCCTCCCAAGTGCTGGGATTACTCCTTTTTTTTTTTTTTTAAGATGCTAGACTAGAAAAAGATTATTAGGTAAATTAAGAAAATAAGACCCAAGTCTGGGAAGGATATTTTTGTTCAGCAGTGTATAAGAACTAAACTAAATGCTAGTCAGTAGTGGTGACACACACCTTTAATCCCAGTACCAGGGAGGCAGCGACAGGTGGATTGCTGAGTATGAGGCCAGTTTGGTCTCCAGAGCCAGTTCTAGGGCAGCCAGGACTACAGAGAAACCCTGTCTCAAGAAAGTTAACAAAACAAAACAAAACAAAACGCTCCTGAATTCTCTATGATAAAGAGGAACCAATAAATTTCACACTTGGGGCAAAATTCAGTGATAGCATGCTTGTCTAGCTTGTGCAAAGTACCAGGATCCATCCCCAGTCCTGGAATATTCTTCAAAAACATGGCGGTCGATTTTGAAGACTCTACTTACAAAGTCTGTGAAGTTGAGAAGTAGCCCAGGAAACAAAAAACGAGCCTACTATTCTGTTGTTGAAAAAAAAATCTTTTGGTACTATTTGAGTTCCAAAATTTGGTGTTTTACTTTGAGAAAAATTACCTAGGAACAGACAAAGATAAAACTGATACCCTTCTAAACAAAATTTAAGACCTAACAGGAAATGAAAGTAACCATTACAAGTTATGCTCTTGGGACAAACTTCTATTTGAAGCCACAGAGCCCGAGGTTCGAGTCTCAGTTTACCATTTACAATGGAGGACCCTGACCTTGTTAGCCCAGCTTTTGTTGGGTTTATGGGAGTGCAAAGGGTTAATACGGGGAGCTGCAGTTGCCATATTCAGTTCGACACTGAAAACTGTTATGAGCAACCTTTCACCGCGGATGACTTGGTTAAGCCAGCATGGACTTAACTGTGGGACCATGGTCGAGGTACTCAACCTTTGTTAAGTTGCCTAAGTGAGAGAGGGTGCAGGCCCCAGCCCCTGCTGGATAGTCTGTCCTCACAAACTGGCTGCAGACACTGCCTGTCATAACTATGCAGAGTGACAATTTGCAGTTCCCAGACTTAAGAAACCTCAAATAAATGTTACGGAAACGGTGAACAGAACCAAGATCCTGGGAGATCAGCTGGAGTCAATCCTCCAGCGTTCGTGAAGCCAATGACTTGAGAAAGTTTTAAGAATAAAATCGATGGCGGGAGACCACTCCGAGCAGCTTCCAGGGACCCCGAGGACTCCCCCAGGGTCCAGATCTTCAGAAACCTCGCCCCGGGCTCGCCTCACCTGGGGGAGCGGATGGTCCGGCTCTGCGCCCGCGCCCCGCTCCAGGAAGAAGGCTCCCAGGCGCGGCATGGGCGTCTCGACGCGCACCGGCAGCTTCTCCTGCGACATCAGGATGTCGTCCAAAGACAGGAAGTTCTCCTCGGGTCCCAGAGCGCCCGACTCCACAGGGAAATACGCCTCCGACATGGCAGCTCGCAGCACGGCCAGGGATGAGGAGGGC
Source organism: Apodemus agrarius (assembly GCA_964023405.1). NCBI lineage: Eukaryota > Metazoa > Chordata > Mammalia > Rodentia > Muridae > Apodemus > Apodemus agrarius. The sequence continues at coordinate 39,036,091 of OZ030024.1, forward strand.
CCGCCACCTCAGAGAGCCGGCCGGCTTCCAACTCGCTTTTCCCGCGCCTCACTCGCCAGACCTGAGCCGTCGATCCCGGCGAGCCTGCGGCTGCTCAGGCTAAAGCAATCAACAAGGTCACAGATTGAGTCCAGAGTCCCCGCCCAATGCGGAAGCCCTGGGCTAGTCGGCCGGAAGTCTTCACGCTGCGTGTAGGCTAGGCTGGGAGAGGGACCTAGAACTTGAAGGGACAGCATGGTTTGTTCTAACTGAACTGTGTTCATGCAGCCCTTTAAATACATATATAAAATTTAAAAACATCTTGGGGATCCAAATAAAACCATTATACACTATGTATTCCAGTCCTCAGTAATCCCACTTTTATTACAGCATTTTCACGGATAGGTTAATTTTTGTCTTTGAGAACAGAAGGGTGGTGGTGGTCCACGCCTGTAATCCCAGCACTTGGGAGGCAGAGGCAGGCGGATTTCTGAGTACGAGGCCAGCCTGGTCTACAGAGTGAGTTCCAGGACAGCCAGGGCTACACAGGCTTCTCCTGTCTCGGGGGAAAAAAAAAACACCAAAAAACCAACCTTCCCCTGGGACTGGAGAGATGGCTCAGTAGGTAAGAGCACCGACTGCTCTTCCGAAGGTCATGAGTTCAAATCCCAGCACCCATGGTGGCTTACAACCATCCCTAAACCAAATCCTTTTTTTTAAAGAGAGAGAGAGAGAGAGAGAGAGAGAGAGAGAGAACAACAGAAGAAACTAAAACTCAAGCGCTAGCCCGAATGTTTAACTGTGCTAAGTTACAGACTATTTGTAGTATTTTGGCAGGGTGTAGGTTCAGGTGGGATGAGAGTTTGAATGGAGTGGTAGATTTGCACATGGCTGGCAAAGTCTTAAATTCAGGGCCTTCCTTCTCGCCCTACTGTCAACTGGCAAAGTCCTCATGTGGCATTTAGGAAATTAGACTAGCCCAGTCTTTTGACAGCCACTCTAAAAGTGGGAGTTCCTGTATCAAATGTTAGCACGGGTAGAATGCCTGGGGACAGAGGAAAGAACACGTTTGCTCGGTGCTAGATCTGGTAGCACTACTTACACACGAATACAGATTGAGGCAGATTGCTGCGAGATTTGCTACTGAATTTACCTACTGAAGAAGGGCATCCCTGAGGTAGTGGAGTTTGTGACAACACAGGAAAGGGGGCGAGCATGGCTTTCATCTTTTGCATTCTTTTTTAGCTTTGAATGAAATAATTTGTTAATGTATTTACATAATTCACTACATTTAAGCAATAGCCTTCTAAATATGGACTAGAACTTTACATATGCTAAGCAACAGTCGATCGCTTTCTCTTGCCAAAAATACTTGCATTAAATGAATGCTTGAAGTATTTACACTGCTTTCGTTACTTTTTCCATCTTCTTCTAACAACCATTGCTAGTCAGTTTAATACATTTTATTCCAGGCAGCTACTTTAAAAAGTCACAAGCATAGTGGCACATGCCTAGAATCCCAGACCTGGGGAAGCTGGCTTACTGGTTCAGAGGTGCAGTCCATTATCATCAAGGCCAGAACATGGCAGCGCCCAAGCAGACATGGTAAAGGAGGAGCTGAGAGTTTTACATCTTCATCTGAATGCTGCTAGCAGAATACTTCCAGGCAGCTAGGGTGAGTGTCTTAAAGCCCATGCTCACAGTGACACACCTACTCCAACAGGGCCACACTTTTAAGATTTTATTTATTTATTTGATATATATGATGAGTACACTGTAGCTGTCTTCAGACACACCAGAAAAGGGCATCAGATCCCATCCCAGATGGTTGTGAACCACCATGTGGTTGCTGGGAATAGAACTCAGGACCTCTGGAAGAGCAGTCAGTGCCCTTAACCTCTGAGTCATCTCTCTAGCCCAGGGCCACACTTTTAAATAATGCCACTTCCAGGGCAAAGTATATGTAAACCATCACACTAGGCTAAGTTCTGATATTTTGTACAGTAAAGGATCAAATGTATTTACATTTACTTAATGTTTTCAACCTATGATAGGTTTATTGAGAAGTCACCCTGCTGTAAGTCAAGGAATATCTATATTTAATGAAAAGATATTAATATTAAAGATGGCAGGAATAAAATTATTTTCTTTAGTCCTATAAATGTCTCATTTTAACTTCAAGTAATACTTGCCCACCCTCTACATATATTACCATATTTTGATCTTGTTATGAAATTTAGGCTGGCACTAAACTCAGGAGTCTTCTGCCTCAGGCTTCCAAGTACTAAGGTTAAAGGTATGCATCATTGTGCCTACCACATTGAAATTAGTAAAATTTTGAGCCAGGCGTGGTGGCACACGCCTGTAATCCCAGCACTTGGGAGGCAGAGGCAGGCGGATTTCTGAGTTCGAGGCCAGCCTGGTCTACAGAGTGAGTTCTAGGAGAGCCAGGACTACACAGAGAAACCCTGTCTTGAAAAAACAAAAGAAAGAAAGAAAGAAAGAAAGAAAGAAAGAAAGAAAGAAAGAAAGAAGGAGGAGGAGGAGAAGAAGAAGAAGAAGAAGAAGAAGAAGAAGAAGAAGAAGAAGAAGAAGAAGAAGAAGAAGAAGGAGAAGAAGAAGAAACTAGTACAATTTTCATTAGCTGTGGTAACAAAAACCAGGGAAATTTGCATTCCTCTCCCATACACCCTAAACATTGTCTGAATGGAATTGCCATTCTTAGCATCCTTCTGTGTTTTTTGTACACAACAAGATCACAGTTACTTCTTTTGGTGGCAGCCACACATTCCAACCATCACCAGGTCTATTGGGTATGCTTCATTGACCTGGGATGCTGCTACCATCTTGCCAATATTTTATGATGCTTTGATATTTGGCCCTTGGAGACATGGAGACAAATCCACCCCACTCTCCCAGTTAGCTAATTCCTAGAGATAGCAAGCAAACAAGATCCCTGAGAACGTGCCTTTAGTTTATAAATAGCTGAAATCAGCCAATCCATGCCTATGTCTCAAACAGTTCCTTTATCTAACTCATACACAAAGCCAATGTTTCCTGCACAAACACTTCACTGTGGTATTGGAGGCACAGAAAAGCACTGAGAGAACCAGGAAGTTAATCAGGTAGGGGAGTGTCCTCAATCCAGAAAGCTGAGATTGGATTTTGCTAATGACCAGATAACCTTTTTGCTGTCTGTGGAGGCAGACCTCCCCCACCCTTTGCTATAGAGGCAGACCTCACCCAAATTCCCCAGAATGATTATCCCAGACTCTGCCCTCCCTAGACCATTACCCACCCTTAAGGGACACGTCACACGTACATTATGACCTGCTGACCTCTATGACATCTATCGGTCACAGACCACACTACATTCTAGGCCTTTCAGATACAAAATCCACCCTCATGGTCACATGTACTTCGTAAAGGAGTTTCTATGTAGGCACATCTTAACCTTTATTATGCACCTGGGATTGGGCTAACCGGAAACCTTTCCCTAAATGTACTGTGCTTTAAATATCCTGACAATAAACTGCCTGCATTAGGCTCCCCAAAGTTTGGTCCAGGCTGACGAAGCCAATCTGTGTCAGATTTCCATTCTTATATCTTTTTGTGGTTCAAGTCCCTGTCATTTGCAGGAACCCCCTGGATGCATGGGACATATGCAGACACAAATGTGCGCAGCCACACACACACACACACACACACACACACACACATACACACGCAATACACATGTGTACACACATACATGCTGCACCCAAACAATATAACTTTAAAAATTAAGTAAACATAGCTGATGATGATAATGTATACTTTTCTGCTGAGAGGGATATATGATAGTAACATAGTTTAGAGTAGAAATATTAATTCAGCTAACTGAGAGCAACATTGACTGCTATGGACAGTAAGCTACTTTTGCGAAGAAATAATAACAAGACTTAATGAGTAAACATGACAAAAAAAGTAGCACTTTTGTGCAGGGGTCAGAATGTTGGCTCTAAGTACAAACACCATGTTAATACTAAAGGGACCAAGATGAGCTCAGATGCTCGTGCTTTTCCACACTCAACTCCTGGCTGCTGCCGAAGCTCTCCCCTGCTCCTGTACTGCTAATCATTTAGCTGTTCTTCTTCTTAAGCTACTCAGCAAGGGGCTAGAGACTGGAGACATGGTTCAGCGGTTGAGAGCACCGGCTGTTCTTCCTGAAGTCCTGAGTTCAATTCCCAGCAACCACAGTGCGGCTCACAATCATCTGTAATGGGATCTGATGTCCTTTTCTGGGCTGTCTGAGGACGGTGACAGTATATTCATATACATTAAATGAATGAATGGATAAATAGATACAACTAAACAAGCGAATACGCCAGACCAAGTGAACTGAGTGACAGTTTGAGTTTATGATGCTAAAAACAGCCAATCCCTGGCAGAGTGGTGCGTGGCTTATTGAGTTTGTGTCTGTCCATGGCTGCCTGTGGCTTACATCCGCAGAGCCAAGAATGCTCTTAAGGCAACTAATCGATACACTAGAGCTGTGCTGAGGAGATTTTCAGTCTGCTTATAATAGCCGAGTGGTACTCACTGTATTAGTGACGCTGACTTTCAGAGCTGCCTTCTGACACGTGTCTGCTGGGTCCCTGAAAATAGACTAGAGTTTCCTGTGGAATCACTTTAGAATTACAGAATCTTCATCTTAAGCAATGCTGAAGATCACAGTGAACAAGACAGGGGCTGCATTATCTGTCATGGCCCAACTTCAGAAGCCACAGCCTTTAGCTAAGCAATATCCTGGTAAGTGTGTGTGTGTGTGTGTGTGTGTGTGTGTGTGTGTGTGTGTGTCCCATGCTAAGGATTGAACTCAGGATTTCATGCATGCTAGGCAAGAACTTTACCACTGAGTCACATCCCTAGCCCTAAATTTGCTTTTTATTTGTGTTTTGTTCCTACATTATCATCATCATCATCATCATCATCATCATCATCATCATTTTTGAGACAGGTTTCTTTTTAGATATCCAAAGCTGATGAACTCATGATCCTCCTGCCTCAGGTTTCAGAGTCCCGGGATCAGAGATGCTCATCACCACACCCGGCTCCTTTGAATGCTAGAGCTTTTTAAATTCCTTGAGTGGGAAGTTGTAATGCAGGTGACAAAACTCCAAACCCAGGGAGTATGGAGGATCTATGGGTGAGGAAAGAAAGAGAACCACTCTGGGCTTTACCTTTAGGGTCTGGCAGGGTTTTCTTGCCGGCCACCCTGATTCCCAATCGCTCGTCCATTCACAAAAGCTGCCCTTGCCTTCACAGAAGTTCTAGTATCTGGATCACTTCTCATCACACCGGCAGGTGTGTCCAACCTGTGACCCTGCAAGACAATAGGAGAAGCTACATCATGGACACCCAAGAACTTACAGTTTGAATCTCAAAAATAATGGCAAAGAACCTCATAAAGTTTTAAATCAAGTTTGTGAAGTTGGGTGGGGCCACGTTTATATCAGCTATTGCCACGGCTGCATGTGGACTTCAGGCCGCAGGCCGAACATCCTCACAAACCTAGTCCAAAGCCTCCATTAGTTCTTGTCATGGTTTGAATAATCTTGGCCTAGGGAGTGGCACTATTTGGAGGTGTGGCCTTAGAGTGGGTGTAGCCTTGTTGGAGTAGGTGTGTCACTGTGGGTGTGGACTTTAAGACCCTCATCCTAGCTGCCTGGAAATCAGTCTTCCACTAGCAGCTTTCAGATGGAGATGAAGATGCAGCCGTAGAACTCTCAGCTCCTCCTGCACCATGCCTGCTTGGAAGCTGCCAGCACACTCCTACCTTGATGATAATGAACTGTACCTCTGAACCTGTAAGCCAGCCCCAGTTTAAATGCTGTCCTTTGTAAGACTTGCCTTGGTCGTGGTGTCTGTTCACAGCAGTGAAACCCTCACTAAGACAGTTCTCAAGTGGATTTTCGCATCAGCTGTCTGTCTCATCTTGCTCTGGCCACACCCTCCACTTTGTTCTTTGGAGGCTGCAGGCACACTCACTCCTCAGGGCTCTGCCGCTGTCTGTTTCCCTGTCTGGCTTGCCTTTCTCCTGCATTCCCACCAGATTGATCTCTTCTGTTTTGTTTTGTTTTTTTTTTCTCCAAGTCCCTGGCTCAATGAAGCCTTCTCTACCTACAATTCTAATTCCTTCCCACTTGTACTTGATATTCTCCTGCTACATTTCAAATGTGTGCCCCAAAAGAGTAGGTTGGAACTCAATCTCCAATGCAACAGTGTTGGGAGCTGTGTAGGTGCCTAGGGCCCTGTCCCCATGAATGGCTTCGTGAGTGAATAAAAAGAATTGCAGGCATGGCTTCTCTTCTTCATGGGAGGACATAGCTAGAAGGTTCTCATCAGACCCCGGGGGCTTAAAATGGACCCCTTCAGGATCCAGAGCTGTGAAAGAATAGACTTCTGTTCCCTACAAACTTCCCAAGCCTGTGGTATTCTCTGCTACAATACACAAAATGGAGTGGTGCCTTCTTTCCCCTCAGCCCCGGTCCCTCTCAATATACTGTGTATTTTCTATATTTATAGTACTTTTTTGTTGTTGTTGTTGGTGGTGGTGGTGGTTTTTTTTGTTTTTCGAGACAGGGTTTCTCTGTGTAGTCCTGGCTGTCCCGTGCTGGGATTACAGGCGTGCGCCACCACGCCCAGCTTAGTGCTTTGAATCCATTACTCTTCCCAGAATGTTAGCTCCACAGGACTAAGGACAGGGAGGCTTTTTAGTCTAAGCCCACCCCCGTATCCCTACTGCCAAGTATATTTTAGGCATTTGATAGCAGTGGCTCTTACAGCAGGGAAACCCTGAAAATACTGAAATCAGGGGTTAAAACAATGTTTTCCCAAGGTACAGGCTAAGTCTCAAGTGTTTCTCTAGACCCAAGCTGAAGCAATAAAGTAGTCCACTGGTGGGGGCTGGAGAGGTGGGTAAGAGCACCGACTGCTCTTCTGAAGGTCCTGAGTTCAAAGCCCAGCAACCACATGGTGGCTCACAACCATCCGTAATGAGATCTGATGCCCTCTTCTGGAGTGTCTGAAGACAGCTACAGTGTTGACCTTGGCTAATTTCTACACAGTTGAAACTTAAGTTAGATGTAACCATGAAGAACGCTGGCTTTACAGTAGCTGTGAGCCCAGAGTACCCCAGCCAGCAGTGACTACATATGAGGACGCTCTTTCTCTCTGATGAGACATTTCAGGCATCCATTTCCACCGAATTGCTGCTCAGCTTCCGAATTCATCAGTCCCAGCTGGTGACTAACCTCTACCACGTGAAACACCTTTGTGGCCGCCGGGAAGTTGCTTCGCAGGACCATCCGTGTCTGTAAGATGGAGCTAATGATGTAGCTCAGAGAACTGCAGTAAGGACAGAACAAATGAGCCAATTCGCTCTCATGAGTTCTGCTCTCGGGATTAGGCCCCTAGAAAGTGCTTAAACGGCTGGGCAGTGGTGGTGCACGCCTATAATCCCAGCACTTGGGAGGCAGAGGCAGGCGGATTTCTGAGTTCGAGGCCAGCCTGGTCTACAGAGTGAGTTCCAGGACACCCAGGGCATACAGAGAAACCCTGTCTCAAAGAAGGAAAAGAAAAGAAAAGAAAAGAAAAGAGAAGAGAAGAGAAGAGAAGAGAAGAGAAGAGAAGAGAAGAGAGAAGAGAAGAGAGAAGAGAAGAGAAGAGAAGAGAAGAGAGAAGAGAAGAGAAGAGAAGAGAAGAGAAGAGAAGAGAAGAGAAGAGAAGAGAAAAGAAAAGAAAAGAAAAGAAAAGAAAAGAAAAGAAAAGAAAAGAAAAAGTGCTTAAAACCTGACTGTTAACTGTCTGTTCACCCCTGTGTCCTCAGTGCCACAGATGACATGTGGCAGGCAGCAGGCACTCACTGAGAGCTCGTTACATGGCCGCTGTCTCTTGTGACTGTCACTCCTCTAGGCTCAGCTGCTCTTTTTCCCTCTCCAACTCAGGTTTCTTGGTGTATTTGAAGGTGAGAAGTTACTGTTCAACTCCCCTGATGCCTGCAAATTATCAGATAGAATTTACCACCTATTAGGACGAATTACTGTATTAAGGTGGCTTTTTTTTTTTTGTATTGTGAAATTACCGTGCTATGTTTGAAATCTTATTATGTAAGGCTAATGGATTAAAATCAGCGGGGCTCATTTTTACATAATGCGAGTGTTCTTTGGGTTGAGCTATTTCTTAAGCCCCTGTACCGAAACGCCTTCCACAAGATCAAAATAAATTGACGGGCATGATTCGACCTTCCATGTGGGTAGTGCTCATTTTAGATTCTTCCCACAGTCTTCAGCAGTACTAATGGAATTGTAAACCCGTCTTATTTATTCAGGAAGACTGTGTGTCACCCCCTTCATTTGACAAAGCAGCAGCTATTACCATCCCTGTAATAGTTGTTCGGCCAACTTTTCCTTTTCTGTATTTGTAGTTTCACACACACACACACACACACACACACACACACACACACTACCTTTCTTAACCATTCCTATAGTACCATCTTATTGCGGTAATGTATTGTATAGTTTAATCCATGGGATGGCCGGACTTTCTTAAAGGAGAAGGTGGTGAGCAGATTTGTTTGTTTGAGAAGAAAATGGGGGAAGACTGCCTTGGCACATTAAGATGTTCCGTTGCTCATGACATGCCCCGGGGGCTGCAAACGTGGGCACAGGGTAGGCGTGACAGTTCTGGACTGTTAAGGAATCTGTCAGTACCCAGTAACATGCGGTGGTCACAGCAACGAGAGTCATGCCCAAAATGATGTGGAGGCTCAGAAGGGAGTGCGAATTCTAACCTAGACGTGAGCGTGTTTATAAACGCCGTAAGGAAAGGCCATCAGCCGGTGAGAAAGCTCGGCAGGTGAAGGTACTTGTCATCAGAGCTCACTGAGTTCAGCCTTAGGATCCCACTGAGTAGAAGCGAGAACCAGCTTCTGCAAGGTGCCCTTTGACCTGCACGTGTGCATTGTGGCACATGTGTGCATATGCGTGTGAGTGTACACCCACGCATACATATCACACATGCAAAATTAATAAATAAACAACATTTAAGATGTTTTAGAGAGGCCTGGTGGTGGTGGCACATGCCTTTAGTCCCAGCATTCACGAGGCAGAAGCAGGGGGATCTCTGTGAGTTTGAGACCAACCTGGTCTACAGAATGAGTTCTAAGAGAATCAAGGCTACACAAAGAGACCCTTGTGTCTAAAAGCCAAACCAACAATAACAACAACAACATCAATAATAGGGGGCTGGAGAGATGGCTCAGCGGTTGAGAGCACTGACTTCTCTTCTGAAGGTCCTGAGTTCAAATCCCAGCAACCACATGGTGGCTCACAACCATCTGTAATGAGATCTGACACTCTCTTCTGGGGTATCTTAAGACAGCTACAGTGTACTTGCATATAATAATAAATAAATAAAGCTTTAAAATATATGTTGTAAAAAAATCAACAACAAATGTTTTAGAGAAAGATGAGTACATGAGGGCCTTATAGTGAAAGCAGGACTTTTGCAACAGACTCCCAAGTATGAGGAAGGATCATTCTGGAGCCAAGGATCAACCTGGAGGAAAGACTGAGACTACAAAGGTTTGGAAGAAAGCACTCTATAGGCATACATTTTTTGCAACTTTTTTTTTTTGCTTTGTTTTTTTCAAGACAGGGTTTCAAGCACGAGCTGTCCTGGAACTCACTCTGTAGACCAGGCTGGCCTCGAACTCAGAAATCCGCCTGCCTCTGCCTCCCACGTGCTGGGATTAAAGGCATGCACCACCACTGCCCGACTGCAACCTATTCTTAATAAGGATTCAACCTGTTCTCTAACCCACCAGCCAGCAGAGGTGGTGGAAGAGAAAAGTTATTAGGATATGGGAGAATTGGACCTGTTCAGCAATGGTTCTTTAGGGGCAAGCTCCATCTTCTTTGGCCGCTGAGGCTGCGCAGGAACCTCACAGGCAGTTCCTTGGCAAGTTTCTCTCAATGGTGCCATTACCGCAAGGTGAGCTCCAATGAGCTATGTAAGGTCAACCAGTACATGTGTGTCGTTAGCATAGAAGACAGAGTGAGCAAACACACTAATGCTCAGTGCTCGTCTCCCACAGTCTGTGGGGTCATATTCATACTCCTTCATTAAGCGACCTTTCACATGTTTGCTATAGCAAAACATCTTTTCACCCGTGTCTTCTCTAGTAAAACATCCTTTCTCCCGTGTCTGCTTCAGCAAAACATCCTTTCACCTGTGTGCCTCAGCAAAACCATCATTTGACGTGACAAACTTTCTAAAGAAGCTAGGAGCTGCTGCTTCCCACCCCCCACTCTGTCCCACCGCTTTGCACGATCCTGACCAATAGAACCATCATGCACATGACTGTCATTTTTGGTGTGTGTGTGTGTGTGTGTGTGTGTGTGTGTGTGTGTGCATATGCATGTTCATGTATGTTCAGGTTTATGGAGGCAGTACTGGCTGCTTTTGTGTGTCAACTTGACACAGGCTGGAGTCATCACAGAAAAGAGAGCTTCAGTTAGGGAAGTGCCTCCATGAGATCCAGCTGTGGGGCATTTTCTCAATTAGTGATCAAATGAGGGGTCCTTATGGGTGGTACCATCTCTGGGCTGGTATTCTTGGTCTATAAGAGAGCAAGCTGAGCAAGCCAGGGGAAGCAAACCAGTAAGGAACATCCCTCCGTGGACTCTGCATCAGCTCCAGCTTCCTGACCTGCTTGAGTTCCAGTCCTGACTTCCTTTGGTGATGAACAGCAATGAGGAAGTGTAAGCTGAATAAACCCTTTCCTCCCCAACTTGCTTCTTGGTCATGATGTTTGTGCAGGAATAGAAACCCTGACTAAGACAGAGGCCAAAGGTCAATGGTGGGTCTTGTCCTTTGATGCCCCGGTCCCTTATGTTTTGAGGCAGATCTCTCACTGAGACCCAGGGCTCTCTGCTTCATCTAGGCTAGCCTGGAAGTGCCAGGAAACCTCCTGTCTCTGTCCTCCCACCAAGATGTGATATAAACCTGGCTTTTTCCATGCTTGCACAAGTAGCACATCACTGGCTGAGCAATTTCGATAGTTCCCCTATGTTTTACACAACAGGAGAATCTAATACTAACTGCTTTAGATAACTTGAGGATTTCCGAGATGCTTTACAGCTGAGCTGAGGACGTGGTTGGCTGAGCCACAAGGGTGCCCCTGAGGATCTATCTTTGCTTTGGTGTATGTGTGGTCCTCTCCCTTCTGAGTCATTCCCCTAAGGACACAGGCTGGCTGCCAATGAAGTCAGTTCTGTATGTTCCCAGTGCTCCTGCCCCAATGTTCCAATCAAGACTTCTGAGAGAGGTCAGTACCCTCTTCCACAGCTGGGCCAGATTTGAAAAATCTTCTCTAAGACCCCGAAGGACATGGGTATGGTGGTGCATGTCTGTAATTCCAGCACTTGGGGGCGGAGACAAGTGGTTAGCAAGTTCAAGGCCAGTTTGGGCAATGCAGTAGGATCCTTTCTCATACCAAGGGCTAAGGATGTAACCCAGCAGTAGAGAGCTTGTCTACCACTTACTAATCAATAAATTCCATCCAAAGTAGGTGGGAGTAGGGGTGGGGGATAATCCTAAAGGATTATCTGATAGCTCTTCTCAGTTTGACAGCAGTGCTCCTGAGACTTCTAAGGGCATGGTCATACGGCAAGTTCACAGGGGACCCAGGAAAGAAAGGACTGTCCCAAAGCCCAAGCTTGCTCTTGCCAAGGGACATGCGTGTGAGCCAACTTCCCATTACTATTTCTAAATGCCAGAGACAGTCAGTTTACAGAGATGGAAGCTTTATTTTGGCTTACACTTCAGAGATTTGCCCATGGCAAGTTGGCCTGGTTACTTTGAGCCAAGGTAGCCTCCCATCAGGGCAGCAGACCTTTGGGAGACAAGTCTGCTGACTTCGTGGTCAAGCCACAGACGAGAGGGAGAAGAGGGACTGTGGTCCTTACATCATTAAGAAGTTTTGTTTGTTTGTTTGTTTTGGTTTTTCGAGACAGGGTTTCTCTGTATAGTTCCGGCTGTCCTGGAACTCACTCTGTAGACCAGGCTGGCCTTGAACTCAGAAATCTGCCTGCCTCTGCCTCCCAAGTGCTGGGATTAAAGGCGTGCGCCACCAACACCCAGCTACATCATTAAGAAGTTAATCAAAGGAAATTGTTACTTGGGTTGGGCATACCCAACCTAAGTAAGCTAAGATGCCTCCATAGGCCCTACCTGTTAGAGGCTGCAGTATTTCAGGAGTGCCATGGGCAGGGACCAAACATTCCACAGATGGACCTTTGCAGGTCCCTTATCCAAACTACAGCAAGGAGTTGTGAAAGATAGTGTGACTTTTCAAAAGATTTATTGATATGTGTATGTGTGCCACATGCATGCCTGGTGCCTGAGAAGGTCAGAAGAAGGTGCCAGAGGGTCCTTAGACCTAAAGCCGCCACGTTGGTGTTGGATGCTAAACCAGGAGGACAGGTATGGAGGATGCAAAATGGCACCACTCTTGCGTTAGGATCAGCTGAATCTTCCCTTTGGAATATGTCTCTCAGGCATCTACAGCATGTTGCATCTTACATGACCAGTCCCAACTCTGAGGTGAACCTGTTGGGGGACAGGACAGAAGATGTAACTGTCCTCCTGTTGGATGTTCTCTGTAAGAACAGCAGATGATCGTAACTGACAAGCCATCTTGTCAACCATCAGGGTGTGAATTTTGCACACGAGTAAAAGACAGATCATCTGTGGCCAGATGGTGAACACAGACGTTTTAAAAACTGCTGCCATCATATGCACTGGGGTGAGTTTGGGCCACCTTGGAACAAGGATAGCGTTGGAGATGATGTGGATTCTCAGGCCAAGGTTACTATAGGAGGTAATTACATCTTCTGTCCTGTCCCCCAACAGGTTCACCTCAGAGTTGGGACTGGTCATGTAAGATGCAACATGCTGTAGATGCCTGAGAGACATATTCCAAAGGGAAGATTCAGCTGATCCTAACGCAAGAGTGGTGCCATTTTGCATCCTCCATACCTGTCCTCCTGACAATGCTCACCAATGATTTCTGATGTCACGGGAAAAGAAGAATGGCTTACCCAGACCCTGCCAGAATTTGGGATCCACAAATTATGAAATGAAATACCCCTGGAAATAAGAGTTAACAATTTTAAGCCACCACAGTTCTAGAACATATATATTTTAAAATTCCTAAGCCAGGCTGAGTGGTATAGCGCCTTAAGGCAGACAGATTGCAAGTCTGAGCTTGAGGATAGTCTGAACTGCAGCATAAGACATTGTCTCAAAATAAAAATCTTTTCTACAGACAACTGGGGTAGAGCTTGGCCCTTCAGAAACTCAATGTATGAGGACTGGCGGGGGTGGGGGTGGGGGGTGGGGGGTCTGTTTAAAGAGGTATAACAATCAGATACAATGAACCAGCCCTCTTTGCTTCAAGCTCAAGAAAAAAAAAATATTGATTATCAATAATTTGCAGACACTGGAAGATTTGAACATGGACTATAACATGACATTTAAAGGAATTTATGGCTAATTGTGTTAGATGCCCTCGTGACTTGGTAATTATGGAGAATAGTGCCTCTTTCTAGGAGAACTTCTTGGGATAATTATGAATCCAGTGTCCTTATGCTGGAAAGTTACTTAACAGTGGTCACCCAAACAATCAAGGTGGGGAAAGAGAGGAAAGGAGAAGATATTGCAAAAGATTGTCAATGATTGGAATCTAGTTCTGGGCAGATGGAAGCTCACTATATAATCCTTTCAACATTTGGTATGTGAAAGTGTTCACAGTAAAAAGCAAAGAATAAAAAAATCAGGGAAAATAAACTTATAAAAACTATCTTAGCCATCATTAGTCACCAAGGATATGCAATAAAGTCAGAATACTCGGTTGGGGGTGCAGTCAGGGACACAGTGCCTGTAGTGTATGTGTGGGGGTTGGATGGGACTACCAAGCACTGAAAAGAGGAAAGGGGAAAGGTAGTCCCATCCACCAGGATGACTAAAGGGTTAAAAAGAGAACAGGCAGGCTGGCACAGCTGAGAAACAAATGGAACTCCTCCACAGGACTGGTAAGAGCAGGTGCTGCTGGTGCCAGTGGTGAACCATTGTGGAAAACTACCGGCAGTATTTCCCAAAGCCACCACACCCTGCTGGGACTCAACAGTTCACCCTCCCAAAGTGGTCATCTATGTTCCCATCCAAAGGCATGTATAAGTGCTATTGAAAATAACTTCAGATGACAGCCACCTGAGTATACAGGACTAGGACAATGAATAAGGAAATGCTTCTCACAAGGTGGGTGAATCGTTATCAGTGTTAATATTCTGCTTATGATCATGTATAAAGCTGTGTAAGCTGCAATACTGCACCTGGTGGAGCAGGCATGTAAACCTAGCTCCTCGGGAGGCTGACGCAGGAGGATCTCAAGTTTAAAGTCTTCTGGGGCAACTTAGATCTATTTTAAAATAAGGTTAAAAGGGGGATAGATTTTAGGAGTAGAATAAAAATCTGTGCTATTTCTTGTAATTGTATGAACCAAAAGTATGGTTTTTTTTCAAAGATTAATTACAAAGCAAAGGTACAAAACAATGAAAAATGGCAGCTGTATATCTATAAATATGCACATGATACTTCTGGAAAGATATTAGTGAAAATATTGAAGCTGTGGTTTCCTCTAGAGAGGATGTGCAGGAGTCAGGGAGAAAGGGCATATATATTTTTGCATGCTCTGAAATTTTATTTGTGCCTCCACTTTTTTTTTAACTTTTAAAACCCTAAAAAATTTAAAAAAAATAATAAATTAAGCTCTCTCACCGCTCTTGCCTCTTGGCACTCTCACCTCTCTGTCCCTCTTGGGCTCTCCTCCCCTCCCCCCTCTCTCCACGTGGTCATTGGCGGGCCCCCACCTCCTCTTCTCTTCTCTTCTCTTCTCTTCTCTTCTCTTCTCTTCTCTTCTCTTCTCTTCTCTTCTCTTCTCTTCTCTTCTCTTCTCTTCTCTCCTCCTCCTCCTCCTCCTCCTCCTCCTCCTCCTCTTCTTCTCTCTCTCTCTCTCTCTCTCTCTCTCTCTCTCTCTCTCTCTCTCTCTGCCTCTCTCTGCCTCCACTACATCATTAACTCCCATCCTCTTCTCTGAATAAACTCTGTTCTATACCCCCCAAAAATAAATAAAATCAAATGTGAAATTTGAAGGTTTTGTTTTGTGGGCTGTTCCTGTAAAGGCTGAACTGGAACATACAGACAACCAGCTTACTTATGCTCCAAAAAGAACATGCTGTTTGCATTTGGGCTTTAACTTAGAGGAAGGCAGATGCCAGTCTTGAGCATGACCCTCAAAAGGTCACCCGAGTCCTGGGCACGGTGGTGTGCTTCTGTAATCCTAGACTGAGGCAGGAGGATCATGAATTAGTAGACAGCTTGTGGCTAAACAGAGAAACACTGTCAAGAGAAGAAAAAGAGGTTACCTAGATGTCTTAGTTTGTAAATTCCTCATGCATTTTGGCCTCACCAAACCCCACAACAAGGTGCATTTACCCACCTGCCGTTGATGTACAGACAGCCCAGAGACTGCCTCGAGCCTTCCAGGTGGCTCCCCGGGAATCTTTATCTTCTAAACCATTATCATATATAACTTGAACCTCTAAGTCACTCCTTAGCCTCAGCCTCAGCCATATAAGTGTTCTTAGGAATTAACACCTGCTTTGGAGGATGCACGGAAGGGAAAGTGGACCCACGCTTCCAGAAGGAACCCGTTTGAGTCATCTAAGCCTTGAAGCACAGCTACCTAGATCTGAGGGGCTTTGGGAATGTGGACCACTCTGGCTTTATGGAGGGCAGCACCACGTCGTTAACACCTCCCTCTGGCTTTTCCTACTTCCTCTGTCCATCTGGTATTTCCAGATGAGACCCCTGGAAAAGATAACAGGTTTTTTTTTTTTTTTTGGTTTTTCGAGACAGGGTTTCTCTGTGTAGCCCTGGCTGTCCTGGAACTCACTCTGTAGACCAGGCTGGCCTCGAACTCAGAAATCCGCCTGCCTCTGCCTCCCAAGTGCTGGGATTAAAGGCATGCGCCACCACGCCCGGCTAAGATAACAGGTTTTTAATCAAACGAAAAAAATAAACATCAACTGAAGAGTATATTTTTAAAAACTACAATACTTGGAAATAATCCTGTATCCTACACTGCCAGCAAACCAAAGACAGCATCTCAAAGTTGATATTTAGAATCTGGGACTGGAGACATGGCTCAGTGGTTAAGGGCACTTGTGGCCCTGGCAGAGGACCCAGGACTAATTCCCAGCACCCACGGGGTGGTTCACAACCATTTGCAATTCCAGTTCTATGAGATCTGACCCCTGTGGGCACCTAGCACACACGAGGTGCACATAGCTCCAAGCAGGAAAAACACTCATTAAGATGACATGAACAAATCTAATAACAACAAAAAAAAAAATTAAAAGAATTCTAAAATCTGAGGTTTAAAAAAATAAAAACTGTAGCCGGGCGTGGTGGTGCATGCCTGTAATCCCAGCACTTGGGAGGCAGAGGCAGGCAGATTTCTGAGTTCGAGGCCAGCCTGGTCTACAGAGTGAGTTCCAGGACAGCCAAAGCTATATAGAGAAACCTTGTCTCGAAAAACCAAAGCCGAAACAAACAAACAAACAAAAAATCCCCTCCCTTCCACCCATTTGTGGTATCAATGATGGTCTGAAAAATGTTCAAACCTGCTAGCACTAGCAGTTGGGAAACCAATGAGAATAGGACTTTACACTTCCCCAAAAGCTGCTGACCCCAATTTTCCACACAGCAATCCCTACAACAGACTGGGAAACAGAAGCCAAGCCTGGCAGGCTCCTGTGATACCAACATTCCGGTGTTGAAGGCCAGAAGCTGAGCTCTCTGTTTTCTTCCAAGCGACACAGTGTGAAAGAAACTATATTAAAATGCAGAGCCCTTAGCAGTGAGTGCATTTAAGAAATAATGCACAAAAACGTGAGAGAAGCAGATCTCACTTCTACAGAATATGGAGGACTTTTTAATCAAGTTGCCTGTGAACAGAAACCCCTTCGGTTTTGTAGGGGTTTGATCTCTGATGTACCTTAGGTTTTTTTTGTTGTTGTTGTTGTTTTTGTTTTTTCCGAGACAGGGTTTCTCTGTTTAGCCCTGGCTGTCCTGGAACTCACTCTGTAGACCAGGCTGGCCTCAAACTCAGAAATCCGCCTGCCTCTGCCTCCCAAGTGCTGGGATTAAAGACGTGTGCCACCACCGCCAGGCTTGTACCTTAGTATTGATGAATAAGGCAAGATTTAAGCAAACTGAATGTTCTCTGTGGAGAGAGAGACAGAAGAGTCTCTCTCTCTCTCTCTCTCTCTCTCTCTCTCTCTCTCTCTCTCTCTGTGTGTGTGTGTGTGTGTGTGTGTGTGTGTGTGTGTGTAGGGTAGATTTATTTTTGCTGCCTCATTTGGACAATAGATGCTATCATTCTGTCAGTTGAGGGGACCTCTGAGACCCACCTCTCTCTAGCCCGCTCCGTCCTCAGAGGCTCTCATGTAAGGGCCACCTTTCCAGGAACAGCATAATCATGTTTACTGCGGGTGGGATTTACCTGCTGCATAGCTTTGTCCTCTTTCATGGACGTTCTAACTTCTTTCCAGTTCGACAGCTGGGTTCATGGATAGGGTGGCTAACTGCCCCAGTTTCCCTAGGACTTTTGTAAGTTTCCTGGGGCACAGAATTTTAGTGTTTAAAAAAAATGACCCAGTTCCATCCATAATAGCCAAAATGTAGAAATCAGCCCAAGTGTCCACAGACAGACAAATGGGTAAACAGAACATGGAACGTTTCTGCACTTTCCAGAAGAACACGTGCTACGTGGCTGGCCTTGGGGGCCCTGGGCTGGGTTTTCACCCAGCTGAAAGAAATAAATATCTGTAATCTAGCACTCACTTTGGGAGGTTGAGGCAGGAGCATCTGTTCAAATTTGAGGCCAACCTAGGCTACAATAGTGAGTTCAAGGACAGAATGAGACCATGTCTCAAATAAGTAAATAGTTTAAGATCTCCACTTGTAGGAGGTGTTTAGAGCAGTCGGGTTCACAGAGACAGGAAAGAGAATGAGGGTTTAAAGGCTGCTGCTGTTTGGTGGGCGTCACCTCTCTGTGTGGAGGTATTTAGTATTGGAGGTGCAGAGTGGCAAAGCTTATACAACAAAGTCCAGAGCTGTCTGCATAGATGTTGGCTTCAAAAGACCAGCTTTGCAGATCAGCTCCAAACTCAGGATGTCACACACAGTTGACACCCGTTGCTATGACAACCACATACCTTCCCAGAGTCCACTTCCCACACTCCCCGAGGAGCAGGTTAAATCACAGCCTTTATAAAAGACAGACCTTTCCCCACTTTCACCCTCTTTTCCCTTTGTCCTTCTCTCTTTCCCCTCTTTGTCCCCAGTAAACCTCTTCCACGTGGAACTGCTTTGGCCTGGTGTGGTATGTCCAGACTCGAGCCGCTATTCTAACACAGAGAATGGTAAGTTTCATTAGGTATAATTTCCCAGTGTAAAGATTTAAAAATCCCAGGGCTGGTGTTTAGCCCAGTGGCAGAGAGTGCTTGCTCTGCATAACAAGTCCTTGGGTGCAAACTTCAGCGCCATAAAAATCTACATAAGGTGACTGGAGAGAGGGCTCAGCAGTTAAGAGCACTGACTGCTCTTCCAGAGGTCCTGAGTTTAAATCCCAGCAACCACATGGTGGCTCACAACCATCTGTAATGGGATCCAATTCCCTGTTCTGGTGTAACTGAAGAGAGCCACAGCGAACTCACATACATAAAATAAATTAATAAATTTTTTTAAAAAATCAACTTAAAAATTTGAAAATTCTTAAAAATTTGAAATTCTAAAGCAAACCCAAACCCTAAATAAGAATCAGCAAACCCAGCAGGGCCTAATGGGACAATTGGTCACTCATGCTTTGCACCCGTGTGGTTTTTTCTCTCTGCTCTTTCATCCAAAAATGTGCTTGTGCAATGGGGGCTCAGATCATGTCTCTCATAGTGGGGTCCCATGCATTTGAGTTCCGATTTACCGTTCTTATTGTTCTAAAGGGGCCCCACCTCCACTCCAGCCCTGGATACAGAGATGGAATGGTCTATCCTTACTTAGTCCGAGCAGAAGATGACTCCTGAGAGGGGTTTGGGACAATGAGCCGGACCAGTCAGGTTCCTCTCAGATATTTGCACTAATTGATTCACAAGTACAGATGCAGCTGAAACTGAACCCAGGCAATGAGAAACAAAAACAGGTCTGAGTTGAGGAGGGCTGAGGGGCTATACTGTCCCAGGCCCTGACAATGCAGAATTTTCTGGATTGTGAGCGATTGTGTTCTTGGGACAGTCTTCTCTCTTTGGAGCTACTTTGCAGATCTTCCCCTGCCCCGACTTCACAAAGCCACTCGAACGTTTGAGAAACCTTTTGTGGCCAGAATTTCTTGATAAAGCTGGATTCTATGTATAGTATAAAAAGCAAACCCAGAACCAGGCGTGGCAACACACACTGGTAACTCCAACATTTGGGAGGCCTGGGCAGGAGAATAAAGAGTTTAAGACCAGGGTTAGCCATATTGTGAGTTCAAGCCAGCCTGGGCTACAAGAGCCCTGTCTTAAAACAAAAACAAGCCGGGCGGTGGTGGCGCACGCCTTTAATCCCAGCACTTGGGAGGCAGAGGCAGGTGGATTTCTGAGTTCGAGGCCAGCCTGGTCTACAGAGTGAGTTCCAGGACAGCCAGGGCTACATAGAGAAACCCTGTCTCGAAAAAACAAAAAAAAAAAACAAAAAAAAAAAAACAAAAACAAAAAACAAAAAAACAAAAACAAACGAATCAGACTAGCCAGGTGGTGGTGGTGGCAGTAGTGCACACCTGTAATCCCAGCACTCTGGGAGGCAGAGGCAGGAGGATTTCTGAGTTTGAGGCCAGCCTGGTCTACAGAGTGAGTTCCAGGACAGCCAGGGCTATACAGAGAAACCCTGTCTCGAAAAAACCAAAAAAAGAAAGAAAGAAAGAAAGAAAGAAAGAAAGAAAGAAAGAAAAAGAATCTGAGAGTTGCCAATTAACTAAACAAAACCTGGGAAATCACACACAGGTTCTCAACAGGAGGAGACTTTGTTCCCCAGGGAGGGGCTTGTGAAATCTGCATGAGTGTTTTTTGATTGCCAAACAGGAGCGAGTAGGTAGCAGTTGCAGACCTAGTGGGCAGAGGCAAGAGATGGTGCTGAAGATGCCATAAGGAGAATCACCCACCTTAGAACAGCAGTTGTGTTTGCAAGGTTTACAAGCCTTTCTGCTCTGAGCAATTGGAGGCTTTTTAAAACTATGCAAAAAGAATTTAGGTGAATCTTTAATTCCCTAAATCCCAAACATTTAAGAGTATTTCCGACCTTGGATACAGGGAGCACCTGTTAACACTGGTTCTTAGTTTAGGACTGGGCCACATGCCCCCTTCTGTTTGTTTCTCGTTGGTTTGTAAGAGTCTTGCTGTATAGGCCAGGCCTCCACGCACGGCCTATTCATGACCTTACTGGGCCTGTGTTAGTAACCTCTGTGCTCAGTGCTGTTTCCTGGTTATGAATAAGTGACCCACCAGAGATTCCCCAGCTCCTAAGACGAGCTTCAACATTCAAGCTCGGTCTGTCTCATTGTCTCTGTCCCCTCACCTCATGTTGGAGATGGAGCCAAGGAACTTAGGCACACTGGCAAGCGCTCTACCCCGGAGGTGCACCCCCACTGGCTCTCTCTCTTTAAAAAAGTTAACGTGTGTGTGTGTGTGTGTGTGTGTGTGTGTGTGTGTGTAGGACATGCCACCAAACATGTGTAGAGGTTAGAGGACACCTTTTTTTTTTTTTTTTTTGAGACAGGGTTTCTCTGTATAGCCCTGGCTGCCCTGGAACTCACTCTGTAGACCAGGCTGGCCTCGAACTCAGAAATCTGCCCGCCTCTGCCTCCCAAGTGCTGGGATTAAAGGATGTGCCACCACTGCCCAGCTAGAGGACAACTTTTGTTTGAGATTCTGTTTTCTCCTCCCACCATGTAAATACTGGGGATCAAACTTGGGTCATCAAGTTTGCATGACAAGTACTTTTTAATGCTCTTGTCTCTGATCTTACCACTATGCACTGCCATCTTTAAGAATCAGTTTCATGATCTATAGCATTTGTGCAGTTGAACCAATACTGTTTTGCCCCTACCCTGGTTTCAATACAAAGGAAGGAATCTATACATCTATTGGTTCACATTCTCAACTTAAGGCATTTTAATGATGCACGTTTGCAAAGCTCCACAAAGGGAAATGTTACTCCCACAATTCTGGCTGTTCCATCCCCTGTGCAGTCCCCAGCCCCCACCCCCATCCCCCGCCACCCCCGTGTGCAATCTCTTAAGTCACTGTTAGACAATTCAAAGGTGCTTCTTAGTAATCATACTCGGTTCCACGCCGCTCTTCGTCAGCATCTCTGAGTCATGGCCAGGACCTAAGAGCCGATGACATACGGTCTATGTCATTTGGTCTGACTCATTTAGGGGATGCTCCATTATCTTGACAGGTTTCATGTTATAAAATTGCTTTATTTTTTCCATCTCTTCTACATAGCAACAAGTTCAGAATTATCCCTGTGACCCTATGCAGCCTTAACCATTGCTTACTCTTGTCTTTCCCCCTTGACTGAAATGCTCAGAAGCAGAGCCCACCCTGGTTGTGCTGGCCTCCTGCTTCACACAGACATGTCTGAAGGCTGCAGCGCACTCTCTGGCCTCAAGCCCCGCCTCCCCCACCCCCACCCCCACCCCATGCCACCATGTTACCCAGGATCCATCTCTCCAGCTTCCCCAGATAGGGCTGGGGCTGCCTTCCCCGCAGTCTTTGATGCTTTTTGTCAGCCTGTTTCTCTTGATATTCCCACTTCCTGAGTAACGGGGGCACTTGCTCCCTGTGTGTGTCTCTCTCCCCCTTTCCAGTCTTGTTGAGACAGTTTTTGTTCCTTCTCTTTCCTTGGAGGTAAAGGTTGTCTCTGCTTCCCGTCCTTTCTAGTTCATCACCACCCCTGGTGGGCCTGTCTACCACCAGGGTCTCCACCAGGTTCTACGTTCTTGACCCACAGCTCAATGCCCGTTGAGTTTATAGCCAAATTCCAACAACCCAGGAGAATGTAATGATCTATGCTCTTAAGAGCTAACTGTGGGATCAGAAGACACAGCAGAGCCTTCAGTATGTCTAAGTAAAACCAGCCAATCCAGGGTCAAAACACTGGACTGTGTATTTCCAACTGATATTTGAGGTAGAGAGGACAAAACTATGGGAACAAGAAAAAACAAAAACCAAAACTCAGTAGTTGACATGGGTGGGCAGCGTCTGAGTGAGACTGGGCACCGCAGAGTTCAGGGCAGTGGAACCGTGTTGGATGATACTGTTAGAAACCAGGGGTCGGGGCTGGAGAGCTGGCTCAGCGGTTAAGAGCACCAACTGCTCTTCCGAAGGTCCTGAGTTCAAATCCCAGCAACCACATGGTGGCTCACAACCATCTGTAATGAGATCTGAGGCCTTCTTCTGGAGTGTCTGAAGACAGCTACAGTGTACATACATAAAACAAATAATTAATCTTTAAGAAAAAAAAAAGAAACCAGGGGTCACATAGAACCCAACTGGATCTTATTGACAACAGTGGACTCTAGGCAACAATGATGTGTTAATGTAATATCATCATGGCCTGGAAGAAACAGGTTACTGTGCCCTGAGATTGCAATAGTCACTGTTTGTATGTGAGGATAGGGTGTATGGGAAAAGCTGCGCTTTCCATTGGAAGAAAACAAACTCTTCTAATGAGATAAGAAATTATTTTGGGGGCTGGAGAGATGGCTCAGTGGTTAAGAGCACTGACTGCTCTTCCAGAGGTCCTGAGTTCAGTTCCCAGCAACCACACGGTGGCTCACAACCACCTGTAATGGGCATCCAATGCACCCTTTTGCTATGCAGGCATCCATGCAGATAGAGCACTCATATCAATAAATCTTTTTTTTTTCTTCAAGATAGGGTTTCTCTGTGTAGCCCTGGCTGTCCTGGAACTCACTCTGTAGACCAGGCTAGCCTCAAACTCAGAAATCCGCCTGCCTCTGCCTCCCAAGTGCTGGGATTAAAGGCGTGCACCACTACTGCCCAGCCCAAATAAATCTTTTAAGAAAAATAAATTTAAGAGACTATTTTTTTGTTAGAACAATTCAGCAAAATAATATTATGGTTGACTGTTAGATATTGCTTCGTGAGTATGTTTCATGATATTGTTTCATGTCAAACAGGCCAAATAGTAAGTAAACAGCAACTTCATAGATGAGGAAAAAAGAGAAATCTTTCAACTTTGCCTTTTTAATCCACCTTATACAAACAAGCCATTTATAGTAAAGCTAAGTAAAGACAGACAGACAGGCAGGCATGCAGGCAGGTACGTGCGTGCGCCCCCCCCCCCCCACATTTGAGTGTATGAAGTTTCTAGGTGCTAGAGAGATGGCTCGGGGGTTAAGAGAACATGCTGCTCTTACTGAGGGCCTGAGCTGACTCCCCGCAGCCACGTCAGGAGGCTTACAACCTGTAACTCCAGCTCCAGGGAATCCTACACCTTTGACCTAGGCAGGCACCTAGGTATGTGCACATATCTACATGTATGTGTGCATGGATGCACATGGATCATTAAAAATAAATCTTTTGTTAAATTTGTTTTAAAAAAAAGAAATCCTTTGAAATAGTTACAGTAAGACTGTTCTTGTTGATTTTCCTTTAAAAAAACAAGACTTTTTTTCCTCTGAAATTATAATAAGCATGGTCATATAACCATGTAAACTCAAAATTAGGACAGAGAATGCTCTGAGGGATCGCTTGGTCACTGCTATCGTAAAAATGGCCTAACTCTAACAATATTATAAAAATACAAAATATGAATCGAAAATACAACTTCTCCTTTAAAGTGCTTTAGAGAAGAAATGTAGGACCTTCTGGGTTTGGGCTTTTTTCCCTCTTCTGCTGCAAATTCACATTGTGGTTTTGGTGCAGTGGTGGAGTGTGTGTGTGTGTGTGTGTGTGTGTGTGTGTGTGTGCATGTGCATATGTGTATATGTGTATATATGTGTATGTATGTCTGTGTGTGTATGCATGTGCATATGTGTGTGTGTATATATGTGTGTGTATGTCTGTGTGTATATGCATGTGTGTGCATATGCATGTGTGTACATGTGCATATGTGTGTGTATGTGTGTGTGTGTGAGAGTGTGTGTGTGTGTGTGTGTGTGTGTGTGTGTGTGTCTTGCCATGGGACTGCCCACCGTAGGCAGCCTCTCTACCCACAGGTGAATGCATTGGGATGCTGAGTTGGGAAATGGAGAGTGAAGAGGCCATGGCAGCCTTTTTAAGATCAACCTTTTCTTCTTCACTGTCCAGTCGTCCTCATCCATCTCCAGCTTCTCCGTATCAGCATGATCGCCCTCATCATCTTCAGCTGCCCGCTGGCCCGTGGCTGCCTCAGCCTCAGCCTCCTCTCTATCCCCTTCCTCATCTGCCTCCCCCAGCCTCCTGATCCCCATTTCCCTCATCCCCATTGTCAAGGGCATCACTTCCATTCTCCTCCTCCCGCACAACATTTTCTCCTTCAAGTCCTTGGTGGTGATCTCAGAGTTGGTACCTGTGTCTTCATCTGACACGGCAGTGGGTGAAAGGGAGCTCAGAGGCTCTGGTGAGAAAGTCACCAGAGTCGAGGGGCAGGGCCATGAAGACAGCCAGAGCTACTGGGAAGCCAGACCCAGGAGCAGTGTAAAGATGGCGGGGAGGAGCCGGGTGTATAAAATGCCTTTATGCCTTTTAGGCCACTGTCCAGTTTCACCCCCACCTCCACACACCATAAGATCTCATTCTAGGTCTGCTGGTGCCTAAATTATGACGAAGAGCTCAGCCCTCCCATGGAGGATCAGAAGGCTGAGAAGGAACCACTGAGTATGCCCCGCCCTGTTTAACAGAGTCGATTAGGAAGCCCCCTGGGGACGAAGCCGGAAAGTTCCAGGGCCGCTCAATAGCAAAGGGGGATGCTGACAGCTGTATGGCAAGAGGCCACCGGGCACTGACTGCTGCAAATAAACTGTAGGGAGGGGTAGAAAAAGACACGTGATGGAAAACAGACTCGTAGGGGAGATAGGGGGAAAGGTGACTGCGGCAAAGATGGAGACAGAGAGGAGCCGGTAACGCCGGGGAAGAAGAAAATCCACCCCGGAAGATGTCAGAGACCAGTTGCTTTCTTACTTCATCATGCTCAGCTGTGGTTGTTTCTGTGACATCTGGCAGCTGTCGGGGATGGGCTGAGTCTGACTGTCCTGCAGAAGATGCCTTCATGAGAACTCTTATTAAAAAAAAAAAAAATCAGTCGATGGAGTGCTTGCCTCACAAGAGGACCGGAGCGGCAAGTTCCAGGCTAAGTGGGTGACCCTGTATTAAAAAACAAGGTGACACAATGCTCTTTGCCGGACAGTGGTGGCACTTGGGAGGCAGAGGCAGGTGGATTTCTGAGTTTGAGGCCAGCCTGGTCTACAGAGTAAGTTCCAGAACAGTCAGGACTACACAGAGAAACCCTTTCTCCAAAAAACCAAAACAAAAAATACAAAAAACAAACAAACAAACAAGGTAGACGGCTCCTGAAGAATGCACCTGGGGTGACCCTTGGCTACCATGTACACACACACACACACACACACACACACATACACATCGCAAGCATTCCAAAGACCATTGTTGTGTTGGTGCACTCCTTCCTTCAAGAAAACAAGCAGGAGAATCACGAGTTTGAGGCCAGCCTAGGCCACATAGTGAGACTCCATCTCAAAAAATGAGAGGAGGGCCAGGCGGTGGTGGCGCACGCCTTTTATTCTAGCACTTGGGAGGCAGAGGCAGGTGGATTTCTGAGTTGGTGGCCAGCCTGGTCTACAGAGTGAGTTCCAGTACAGCCAGGGCTACACAGAGAAACCTTGTCTTGAAAAACAAATAAACAAACAAAAAACAACAACAAAAAACATGAGAGAAGGAAAGAGAGAGAGAGAGAGAGAGAGAGAGAGAGAGAATTTACCTGCGACTTTGCTCCTCGACCAGCTACAGATGCTAAACTCACCCCCTTTGTTCATTTTCACGTGGCGCTGGAACTCCGGGGGTGGGCTAACCCTGTAAAATGGCTGAGCTGTGCTGTGAACTCGGTCTGGCTCCTTCGTTGCCAAGACCACAGGGGTATCCTAATGTCTAAAGCTGCTGTTGTTAACAGAGTGCTGAGCAAAGCCCGAATGTGTCAGCCCCACCCTCTCCCCCGTCCACGAAGTGCAGGCTCTCACTCAGAATTGGTTTGACTTTTCTGAATCGCAGGCTTGCCTTTGCAGAAGCCTGAGCTAGTCGGAGTGCTTCGTGATGACTGTGCATACGGCTCACTAAGCCCTGGGTGGACACGGCCAACTCCTAGTCGGTGGCGGTGATAATAGCGGACGATGAAGACCAAGCGCTGTGTCATCATTTATGGTGACGGGTTGTTGGGCTCCTGCCACGCTTTGGTTTGTCTGACCCTCGTGCCTGTCCCTCTCCTCCATTTTTCTGGGTTATACTTCTCTGTCCACACCTGTCAGGTGATTTGAACGAGAGCTGGCATTGCAGGCCCCATCTCCCAGGCCAGAGTGACTCAGGTCAGATGTGGGAATTTGCCCTTTTCTGCTCTCCTACAGCCTTTGGAAACCGAGGCACCTCCATCCGGGTCTCTTCTGAATTCTGTAGGTAGAGATGGGTCTAAAGTCAGGCCAATCAGAGCCCTTCTCTGGGGTTATCAGCCTAGACGGTTAAATATCTGGAACGGTTCGCCACGCCCCCACTACCGAAGGAGTGAACGTAATAAGTTGCTTTTAGAAAGTGTGCAGGAGTACATGTACCCCCAAAACTTAGCATCTTACTCATTTTAATTGTATAGCTCAGTTGTGTTCAGCACATTATACAGTGAGAACAACCCACCACACTTTCCATATTACAAAGCAGATGCCCTACCCACTAATTAACAACTCTTCAGTTTCTGTCTTTGACTCCCAGCAGCCCCGGCCTGCGTCCTGACTTTTTAAGTGGAGTCCCGTAAGATTATTTGACAGTTGTCATTTATACTGTCACATGGCCGACACCGCTTCCAGAGTGCTAGAGCTGTTGTAGGAGCATGAGGCCCTGAAGAGGGGCCGGCTTCCAGCTCGCCTTTTGAAATTCCCCATGTAAGCCCAGTAGACGATTACTCATTGATCTTTGTAACATCTGACCCAGATGGTGTCCCAGATTTTGCTCTGAAGTTCAGGCTAGCCCTTGAGCTCGCTATGTAGCTGACCTTAAGTTTGGTCCTTCCGGCCTCCGTTTTCTAAGTATTGATGGTGAGAACCACCCTCAGTCGACTTACACGTTTTTGACCTCACAATTTTATGAGTCTTATATATTTACTGGGAACTACATTTTGAATTTGAATTTTTTTCCTGGGCCAGTGGCATTCTCTGGCAATGCCAGGGCTTGACAGGGAAGGCAGCAGCTCCCAGTCGACTGCTACGCCACATTGCTAAGCTATGGTGTCCAGTAGGGTAGGCACATTAAAAGCATATTCAACTCACAATGGACTTGCAGGGCACAGATCCACTGGAAGGAGAGAGGCATCTGTAGCAGCATCACCCTGGCTATCTAGATGAGGGGATGAAGCAGGACTTTGAGACATCATTTAAAATCTCTAACTTTGAAGGAACCAAGAACAACTCCAAATCTATGAGCTAGTCAGTGACCAAATGAGTCCCCGAGTGTCACTTAGATGACTAGCGATGCAGTCGACTTCCCAGCGGGATGCTAAGCACTGTGTACCAAGACACTGATGGGCCCCTTCTGTCACCCTCTACTCGTCCCAAAGACAAGTGTGCCCTTGGGACAGAAAATTATGTAGGGTTCCTTCTAGATGTTTCTTTCTTGTTTTCTCCTTTCCATTCTCTTCCCATATTTGGCTATATTTCTGAGTCAGACAGTTGAAAAAAAAATACCACCCGGATGCTTGAAAGTTCATGGGCAGCCGGGTGTGGTGGTGCACACCTGTAATCCCAGCACTTGGGAGGCAGAGGCAGGCAGATTTCTGAGTTCAAGGCCAGCCTGGTCTACAGAGTGAGTTCCAGGACAGCCAGGACTACACAGAGAAACCCTGTCTCAAAAAAAAAAAAAAAGAAAGAAGGAAAGAAAGAAAGAAAGAAAGAAAGAGAGAGAGAAGAAAGAAAGAAAGAAAGAAAGAAAGAAAGAAAGAAAGAAAGTTCGTTCATGGTCCTTGTGGTACAATTGGAGTGCTATGGTTGGCCGCCATATTGCCTCCCTCTTTGGGACAGTTATCAGAAACCAGCTATGGCTTTTTGGATTGTCTGTGGAAACAAAGGCCACAGACAGCACAGGAAACACCAGCAGCTCTAGAGACGCAGGCCTCTCGCTCTTGACTTTCAGTGAGCGGTCACTCGAGGGCAGCCCCCTCAGAGGGGTCCAGTCCTGTCTGCTCTCAGCCGGCAGCGACAAGTGAGGTACAGCAGGCGGGCAGAGCTGCGGGGAGCTCGCTGCACACTCGTCGCTCTGGAAGGTGCTGGGTGAACCGAGCCTTTGTGAGCTTTTTGGGGGTGCTCTGAAAACTCGCCTCTGTTCCTAATTTTAGAGCCAGCAGCTGTCACAGCTTTGTTCTAACAAGTCAGTGATTTTCCACTCGCCTGGCTTGTTCCTGTTCCCTTTCCAGTTGCTCGCGCTGCAGAAACTTCTAACTTGCTCTTATTCCTTTAACCCCCAGATATGTGTCGCCCTGCAGTCATTTGTCATTCTGCCGATTCTCCGACTTAGCAATCACTTAAAGAAACTGAAGCGACACATTTTCTATTATCTGCGCACACTCTCTATAAAAACCCTCCAGGGCTACCCAATAAGCGAATAGAGTTCGATGGTTTTCATCCGTGTAGCACGGCAATTGCTTTTCGTTTGCTTCTTATCTGTCCTTTTATCCGTCAGAGTCCCAGGAATGCCACTAGATTTTCTTAGGCACTTTGCAAGTGATGTCATGACTTTTTTTTTTTTTTTTTTTTTTTTTTTCTGTTTTAGTTTTGTAGTAGCTGGAGATTTGC
This sequence comes from Apodemus agrarius, assembly GCA_964023405.1. Taxonomy (NCBI): domain Eukaryota; kingdom Metazoa; phylum Chordata; class Mammalia; order Rodentia; family Muridae; genus Apodemus; species Apodemus agrarius. The sequence continues at coordinate 39,065,345 of OZ030024.1, forward strand.
TTCAAATAACCCAAATGGATGGAAGGGAGAGTAAGCTAATGAAACAAGCCTGGTTAGGGTAGCAAAGGCTGAAGTGGGGACAGTGGGGGTTCCTTGTGGGGTCCTTTGTGTGTACTTGACATTTTTAAATAATAAAGCGTTTTATAATTTTGCAAAGACGGTTTCTTAAAAAAAAAAAAAAAAACCCAACTTAATGATGAAGCGGCGTGTTGAAATACTGCCACCTACAGGTAGGAAATATATTACATGTATCTTTCCTTGATAAATTGCAACACAGGAGAAGCCAGGGAGAAACCCTGTAGGCTGCTGGCGAGATTAGAAATTGGCTCTGGAGGACGGTATGATTGGCAGCCACAAAAAAAAAAAAATATAAATGGCAGACACAGGCATGGTGGAGGCTGAACTCAAGACCAACACGGCTATGTAACAAGGCCCTGTCTTAAACAACTAAAATAAAATAAAATAAAATAAAATAAAATAAAATAAAATAAAATAAAATAAAAAGATTGGCTGTCGGGTCTAAGAAGATAAAGACTAGGGAGTCATTTAATGGGTACAACTTTAGAGTTTTGTTTGTTTGTGGCCACCACCCCCATACACACTCTTGCCACCACGTTCCTGCCGATGGCCTTTCCTCCCTTGAGGAGCTGAAGCCCTCTGGAAGCTGTGAGCTAAAATGAAGCTACTCTCTTAAGTCGTTCCCGTTAAATATTTTGGTCACAAACAAAAGGTACTGATACATGCTTAATGACACCGAATTATACATATAAAATGATTCCTATTGTCTGTCTTAGTCAGGGTTTCACTGCTGTGAACAGACGCCATGACCAAGGCAACTCTTGTAAAGGACATTTAAGTGGGGCTGGCTTATTGGTTCTGAGGTTCAGACTGTTATCATCAAGGTGGGAACATGGCAGCATCCAGGCAGGCACGGCACTGGAGGAGTTGAGAGTTCTGCATCTTGTTCCAAAGGCCAACAGTAGAAAACTGGTTTCCAGGCATCTAGGAAGAGATGGTCTCCAAGCCCACCTCCACAGAGACACACTTCCTTCAACAAGGCCACACCCACTCCAAAAGGCCACACCTCCTAATAGTGCCACTCCCTGGGCCAAGCATATTAAAACCATCACACATATGAAAACAGCTGAAAACCAGGAGCCTGGGGATGCCGAAGATTATAGACATAGCAAGAACACGCTTGCTGTGTTCCCATCACTGCTATCTTACATGTTCATTACCATTAAAAATAAATTTAAATAAAATTGACAATTTTTTTTTTTTTTTTTGGTTTTTCGAGACAGGGTTTCTCTGTGTAGCTCTGGCTGTCCTGGAACTCACTCTGTAGACCAGGCTGGCCTTGAACTCAGAAATCTGCCTGCCTCTGCCTCCCAAGTGCTGGGATTAAAGGCGTGCGCCACCACCGCCCGGCTAAAATTGACAATTTTTTTAAAAAAAAGGTCAGATGCCCAAACAGGATGCATTTTAAAATGGCTTCAAAACTAAAAAAGCATTGTGTAAATTCCTCCCTCTCCAGAACCTGTTTGTCTCTCCATGAACACCACCCCAGAGATGGCCATGCACAGATGAGCCTCACCTAGAGAAATGGACAGCCATGTTGGGAAGGCTGGGTGAGACTGAAACCAGTAAGCGATGTGAACAGGCCACAGGAGACTGGACTCCAAGGGAGACCCAGGGAAACCTAAGATAGAGCACTGGTTGCTCTTTTAGAGGGGCGGAGACTGGACTCCAAGGGAGACCCAGGGAAACCTGAGATAGAGCACTGGTTGCTCTTTTAGAGGAGCGGAGTTCTAGTCACAGCACCTACATGGAAGCTCACACACAGGTCTGTAACTCCTGTTCCAACACCATCATACAGATAGATATACATGCAGGCAAAGCACCAATGCACATAAAAAATAAACAAACAAGCAAACAAGTCAAAAGAGATTTCCAATTGGGTAGGGTTGGGAGCAGGGGTGGGGTAGGGTTAGAAAGGAGAGATTTGACTCAGTCTTCAATTCTTTCCAAGTTTTATCAAGTAAAAAATACTGATGAAATGCCCACTCCTGATAAGGAAAAGCTTTCAGAATTCAAAAGTTAATAAAAAAGCATCTCTCTTCCTCAGAGAACTTCCAATGTAATAAGAAACCAGCACCAGGCAGTGGTGGCGCACGCCATTAGTCCCAGCACTTGGGAAGCAGAGGCAGGCAGATTTCTGAGTTTGAGGCCAGCCTGGTCCACAGAGTGAGTTCCAGTACAGCTAAGGCTACAAGGAGAAACTCTGACTCAAAAACAAACAAACAAACAAACAAATAAAAAACAGGACTATAAATATTGAGAATACAAGGCACATTGAGAAGCAAGAAAGAATTGAAACACAGAAATGCTGGCACTTGGTTGAACTTGTGATTCTTGGGTATGGATTACAGAGAACCCAGAGATGATTTTCTTTTCCCCAAATATACACAACACAACGATCTGTTTTTAGATTAAAATTGGAGTTTCAGATCAGTGGAGTTCAGAAGGGTAGGTTTTTTTTGTTTGTTTGATTTTTTGAAGCAGGGTCTCACTTTGTAGCTCTGGTGGACCTGGAGCTCTCAAACCTCCCCTCGTCCCCTTTTCCCAAGCGTGCCAACGCCTGGGAAATGGAAGATTCTTTTTTTAATTATACAGATTTATTTACTTACTTTATGTATGAGTACACTGTTGCTCTCTTCAGACACACCAGAAGAGGGCATTGGATCCCATTACAGATGATTGTGAGCCACCATGTGGTTGCTGGGAATTGAACTCAGGATCTCTGGAAGAGCATCAGTGCTCTTAACTGCTGAGCCGTCTCTCCAGCCTAAAATGGCAGATTCTTAAAAATTAAATATTTTATTTTAAAAGGTCGATTTAAAATATATATGTATATTTATTTTTAATTTTGCATGTGGGGAAGGGGTCTGTGCCCTCGGAGGCCTGAGCCATCAGATCCCCAGGAACCAGAGTTACAGGCAGCTGTGCACCACCAGAACTGTGTGCTGGGAATCCAACTAGATCTTTTGCAAGACCATAAAGCATTCTTAACCACTGAGCCAGTCTCTTGCCTGAATATGGAGAAATTATTGTGTTGAATTCCAAGTTTATTTTTCATTAATTATTATTTTTGTTTTGTGGGGGAGGTTTTTGTTGTTGTTGTTAGTTTGGTTTTTTTTTTTTTGTTTTGTTTTGTTTTGGTTTGGTTTGGTTTGGTTTTTTGAGACAGGGTTTCTGGCTGTCCTGGAACTCACTCTGTAGACCAGGCTGGCCTCGAACTCAGAAATCTGCCTGCCTTTGCCTCCCAAGTGCTGGGATTAAAAGTATGTGCTACCACTGCCTGGCCAATTTTATTTATTTATTTTACTTTTTAAACAGGGTCTCAGTTTGCTAGCTCAAGATAGCCTTGAATTGAAGACTCTTTCTGGGGCTGGAGAGATGGCTCAGGTGTTAAGAGCACTGACTGCTCTTAGAGGTCCTGAGTTCAATTGCTAACAACCGCATAGTGGCTCACAACCATCTGTAATGGGATCTGATGCCCTCTTCTGTTATGTCTGAAGATAGCTACAGTGTATTCAAATATAGAAAATAATTAAAAAAAAAAAAAGCCAGTGGCCAGAGAGATCTGGGTACAAAATTTTAAAAAAAAAATTAAAAATTAAAAAAAAATCTTTGTGCTTCAGCCTCTTTTTGTGTACCAGGGCTACCGTGAAATGCCACACCTGACTTTTAATTTCCATTTTCCTCCAGAGTATGCATATAGAGTAAAGAAAAATAAGAACAGGGACCTCCAAGAGTTTGGGAGGTTCCCTAAAAGAACCTTAATTTAAATACCTTAGTTTACTTTAGACCCAATTATATTCCTAATGCATCAAATATTTAAATATTGTGAAATCATTAAAATGTTTGGGAAAATGTAGTAAAACGATGCTTCTTGCTGTTTTTGCCTTGGTAGGGACCTCCCTCAGGGCCTCAGGGTTACAACTCAGTCTGGCTGTCAGCCACGCCTGCTACCTGTCAGTCAGCCACACCCGCTACCTGTCAGCCACGCCCTCATCCATTTAAAAGATGCTTTTCAAATATTGAAGTACAGAAGAATTTTTTTCTGAGCTACACGAGGAAATCAAGGAACTTTAAAGATAAAAGTTGGATAAATATTACTAGATACATTACACAAGAAAACCAAAATCAGTACCTTATGATATAAATCACAAATTAGGACAAATCCTGCAGTGATCTTTCTTTTTGAAACACTGAGATTAAAAACTGGGTTGTCCCTGAACTCAGAATCCTCTCATCTTAGCTCCTGAAGTATTTGGAACTGCAGATGTGCATGCATGTATCACATCAGCTTGTGGTCCATCTTTTTGCAATATTTTATTGATCTTCGTCGTCATCACCGCGGCCGCCGCCACCACTGCCGCCGCCGTTGCTGCGTGTGCACATGCGTGTGAATGCAGGTTCAGAAGTGCTACAGCGCGTCTGAAGACGTCAGAGGACAACTAAGCTGGCCTTAGTCATGTGGGATGCGGTGACTAAAACCCCTCATTAAAACCCAGAGCAGCTGCTTTTGACCCCAGAGGTGCCGCCACAGGAGCCACTCCCCGTTTCTGGAAAATGAGAGCTAACCCGTCTGGAGCTCTATCTATATTTCAGGCTCCCAAATGCTCCATGGTATGTGCTTTACTAGATGGCACTGGGCTGGAAGAAAGCAAGAGAAAGCATCCTTGAGAAGCTATGGGGTTTGCCCACATGCCCATCGGCTGGAGAGTAAAGTCCCCACGGGGGTGGGGGGTGGGGATCTAAGTAGTCAAGTGTGTGTTCTTCTCAGGAGACAGCCTAACCCCCTCCAGATGTCTTCTCACATCTCCTCCTGCCCGACGTGTCTGCTCTCCAATGTGCACAATGCCACCTGATTTTCACCGTCCGGAAGGAAAAAATTAGGAATAAGTTCTCACCTGTGGAAAGGGCTGTGTGCTGGTTGGTTGGTCATCTGTCCAAAAGCCTGCCATTTCAGTGGTCTACTCTGAAGCTTGAACGTCTTCGAACCTCATTGAGAATGCAAGCTCATAAACATTAACTTAGGAGAACACACTCCAGTTACCAGAGCAAGGCTTAATTAAGTGCCATGTCTGCCAAGGGTTTTCTCGTTGCCAACTCAATTTCTTTCTCTAGATACTTGGCATCTAATCTTCTGCTGCCTTTCTGTGACACCGGGGTGTCTAGTTTTCGGAGGGTTTGTGTGTGTAGCAACAGAGAAGTCCCATGAAGTGAAATCTTGCCTTTGAGCTCAATACAAAAAAGCAGACGCTGGAGCTGGAAAAGGATTCCACTCAGACAATGGCAAGCCCCATTGTGGAATCCTCTGAGAGGCTGCGAGGGAAGCCAGAGGCAGCAGGAAGACCTCAGCCTGGAGAAATCATAGTCCACAGTCTACACTCTGCCCTCCAGGAACGGTCACAGCCACACAGATGCTTTCTCCCTGGGTCCCTGGGTCAGTCTGATTTAATAGTTATTATCACAGTGAAGGCTGCCGCAGGAGGCAAAGAGATTCAGGGAAGAGAAGAAAAACAGAGAAGTCAGTCTGTGAACTAGAGCTCTCCTCCCAGCTCCTTAACATGGATCCTCTTAAAAACAGGGAAGAGAGACTAGTGTACATGCTTCGATCATTCTCTCTCTCTCTCTCTCTCTCTCTCTCTCTCTCTCTCTCTCTCTCTCTTCCCCCTCCCTCCATCCCTCTCCTTTAACTATAATCTGTCTGTCTGTCTGTCTGTCTGTCTGTCTGTCTGTCTGTCTGTCTAACAGCAGCTTCTTTGCTATGGATTAAGGTAGAAGCCAGGCTGCCCCTTGGAGAAGGGAGTGTGGAATGATGCGATGTTGTGGGCAACATCGCCTCCTACCGTCCAAAATGATCATTGCAGCAAGCTCCAGAGCCCTCTAACTGCAGAGACCCAGTGAACCAGAACGAAGGACTCCCCGAGTGAGCTCACTCGAGTGACAATGTGTTTCTTCCACCTTCGTTGTTTGCCCAGAGCTTTTTAACAGCTTGAGTAGGATCTGCGGTGTGAGCAGGACTCTTCGCTTACAATGTCATTTATTCTTTACCGCTCACTGATGGACAATGTTTCCAGTCTTAATAACCAAGCTTCCACTGGGAACACCGGAGACACCTGAACAGAAAGAAGCCCTATGCCCAGCCTCATGCCCCACATCTGACTCCCTTGATGACTTTAATATGCAGCTGAGATCACAAATCTCGGCCACAAGCTTGGGGCTCTATATTGGCTTTGTTGTTTGCTTTGAGATAGAGTCTCACTATGTAGCTCTGTCTTGGAACTCTCTATGTAAACAAGGCTAGCTTTGAACTCACTAAAATAACCTGTCTTTGCCTCCTCGGTGCCACCACGCTCCGGTGAGTGCTATATTCTTTTTTTTTTTCCAAGACAGAGTTTCTCTGTGTAGCTCTGACTGTCCTGGAACTTGCTCTGTAGACCAAGCTGGCCTCGAACTCAGAAATCTGCCTGCCTCTGCCTCCCAAGTGCTGGGATTACAGGCCTGCGCCACCACCGCCCGGCTGAGTGCTATATTCTTGAGTCTTTGATTTTTTTCTTTGGTTTTTTGGATTTGTTTTTTTCAAGGCAGGGTTTCTCTGTATAGCTCTGGCTATCCTGGAACTCACTCTGTAGACCAGGCTGGCCTTGAACTCAGAAATCCGCTTGTCTCTACCGCCCAGAGTGCTGGGATTACAGGCGTGCGCCACCACCGCCTGGCTTTTTGATTTTTTTCTTAAGTGACAAAGTACTCCAAAGTGGGCCATGTCTCCTCACTTGGGAATACCACAATATTTAGAACAACCATGAGAAGACACAGCCAACCAATCAACTTAGAATCAGCTGACTTTCTTGGGTGCTAGGGTCTTCAACTCCTGTCAGGCGCTGGAGAAGCTACCCCTGCCCAATGGAGTAAGACTGGAGGGGAGAAGCAGGGGGTGGAAAAGTGGCCTCTTCTTCCCTAGTCTGTAAATCAGGAAAAAATAGAGATGGGCTAGTCTCACAACAACATTTTATACCTCACAGAGATACCCAGATATGTCTGTTAAAATCCAACCAGACACTCTAAGTTATAGCCAAATCGTTTCTTTCTTTTTCTTTCTTTCTTTCTTTCTTTCTTTCTTTCTTTCTTTCTTTCTTTCTTCCTTCCTTCCTTCCTCCCTCCCTCCCTCCCTCCCTCCCTCTCTCTCTCTCTCTCTCTCTCTCTCTCTCTCTCTTTTGGTTTTTCGAGACAGGGTTTCTCTGTGTAGCTCTGGCTGTCCTGGAACTCACTCTGTAGACCAAGCTGGCCTCGAACCCAGAAATCCACCTGCCTCTGCCTCCCAAGTGCTGGGATTAAAGACGTGTGCCACCACTGCCCGGCTCTTTCTTTCTTTCTTTTTCTTTCTTTCTTTCTTTCTTTCTTTCTTTCTTTCTTTCTTTTTTTTTAAAGATTTGTTTGTTTTGCATTTATGAGTACACGGTTGCTGTAGCTGTCTTCAGACACACCAGAAGAGGACATTTCATTGGATCCTATTACAGGTGGTTGTGAGCCATCTTGTGGTTGCTGGGAATTGAACTCAGGACCTTTGAAAGAGCAGTCAGTGCTCTTAACCGCTGAACCATATCTCTAGCTCCCAAATTGTTTCTCACTCCATAGATTTTCTTGAATTATACCTTGATTTTGAAAAAAAAAAAGTGGCCAATCTTGTTTTAGTTAAATTAGCTTATCTAGGATTGGAATTATAATTTGTTGTGAGCCACCATGTGACTGCTGAGAATTGAGCCTGAGTCCTCTGGAAGAGCAGCCATTACTTTTTTTTTTAAGATTTATTTATTAATTATATGTAAGTACACTGTAGCTATCATCAGATACCCTAGAACAGCGTGTCAGATCTTATTACGGATGGTAGTGAGCCACCATGTGGTTGTTGGGATTTGAACTCAGGACCTTCAGAAGAGCAGTCAATGCTCTTAACCACTGAGCCATCTCTCCAGCCCCGCAGCCATTACTTTTAATCACTAAATCCAGCCCCCAAGGCTGGGAGTTAAATTTTATTATAGTAAAATATCCACAACATAAAATGGACCGTTTCAGCCACTTTTAAAGTGTTTTAAATGCATTCAGTGGCCATCAGCACTATTTAGAGTAGATGTTTTTCATCACCCTGGACCCAACGCAGTCATCTCCATCTCCATATCTCCGCCCATTTATGTGGCGTACCCAGGCTAGACGAGCAGAGGGGGTCGGGGAGGACTATCAGGGGTTGCCAGAGAACTTGGGGTTGAGAAAAACTTGGGTAGTACTGCTAATAAGTTCTCTCCCTCTCCCTTCCCTCCCCTCCCCCTCTCCTCCCCCTGCTCCTCCGCCTCTCTCTCATTCTCCTTTGGTTTTGGAGACAGGATCTCATAGTTCAGCACAGGCTGGCCTTGAACTTAGGTACTCATCCTGCCTCAGCTTCCAGAGTGCTGGGAACACAGGTGTGGACCACTACCCACAGCTAGGATTGTCTTATTTTGTAAAGTGACTTCCAGATCCATCCGTGTTGTCGTGTACAGTCAGGTGTTTTTCTTTCTAAAAACTTGAATGATGGTCCACTGCAGGCATACCCACGGATCCACCGATGGACACTTAGAACTTTCTCCACTCGTACTGGGAGATAAACCCGTCCTTCCTAAAAGACAGTTCAGGACACGGAATAAACAGGAGTTCTGTTCTCCTTACCTTTTCTTTCTTTTCTCCTTTTCTCCCTTGTTTGTTTTGTTGTTGTTTTGTTTGTTTGTTTTTGAAACAAGATCTCTCTGTGTGGCTCTGGCTGTCTGGAACTGGATGTGTAGATCAGGCTGGCCTCAAATTCACAGAAAGCCACCAGCCACTGCCTACTGAGTGTGGGATAAAATTATCTGCTACCACACCCCCCTGGCCTGTTCTCTTTCATAGCCGTATTCCTTTTTTCTATCTGGTCATAAAAGACTGCGGGAGGTGGACGAAAGCTGAAGCCACAGTTGCATCAGCAGAGCTTCTCCCTGTCCCTCCCCGCAGCGCTCTAATATCTGTGCGCACACAGCCAGATAAGGAGGTTGACGTTCATGCCTCGCCCAAGGCCCCAAATGGCTATAAGCAACATTGCAGATGCCAAGGGCCCCACCTCCCAAAGCTGCGGGCTAAAAATAAAAAATAAATGACCTCTTACATGAGACATGATAAGAAGCCGTCAAAAAATGGCTTCCAAGCGTAGCTAGTCTCTTACCATCTTCGAGTGGCAGTGACCTTTACATGACCTTCACAAGACAGGGCTGGTTGATAGACCTTCAGAGGAGGTGGTGGGAGGCGTCAGTCCTTAGACTTTTGAGATTCCAGCCCCTCCCTTCCTCTTGTGTTCCCCTCCCCCACACCTATTCCTGTTCCCTAGCTGTATGTATTTCTGTCTTGCCTGTTATGCGGTCTTGGGAGGTATTTGATACCGAGAGGGAAGAAACCATCTGCAGTTTCCTACCATGCTGGGGCGGGTCTTCTCAGTCATCTCGTGAGCCGCGTTCCTGTAAATAACCTGCACCCGTGGGGATGGACGCAGGCTCAGGGAACTCAATCGGCTCCTCAGTGAGCTCTACCCCTGTGGAATCTGCTCTTTGGTCTGTTTTGGGGGGCCTTATCTGGAACGAAGGGACATTTGTCCACAGACCTCCAGGGGACACCATGCAGCAGAGAATGCGAATGGTGGCTGGCCGAGGGTCTGCATGCAGCTCAGAAGCTGCGCTCGGGCTTAAGGCCCAGAACCCTGGGGCAGCGTTATGTGCCACTTAAGCATAAAAACAACCTCTGGTGGAGTTTCTTTGTTAAAATTTGAAAGATAATGACATGGAGTAAAGGTCAAAGCAGATGATTAAGAAAGAACATAAAACTATATGCTCAAGTAGAATGTTGTATATGTATACATAATATTAATATATGAATATATGAATGGTAAAGACCCTAGCTAAGATTTCAGGTACTTCTTTTTTTACATTTGTCTGAATTTCAGAAATTTTTTTTTCTTTTTTAATTTTCTTTCTTTCCTTTCCTTCCTTTCTTCTTTCTCTTTCTTTCTTTCTTTCTTTCTTTCTTTCTTTCTTTCTTTCTTTCTTTCAGACATGGTTTCTCTGCGTAGTCCTAGCTGTCTTGCAATTCACTCTGTAGATCAAGTTGACCTCAAACTCAGAGATCTGCCTGCAGATCTACCTCCAGAATGCTGGTACTAAAGGCCTGTGCCACCCCCACCCCCACCCCCACGAAATTTTCTCTTTTTTTCCACATATGTATTCATGCAGGTGAATGCCTGTATCATGTATGTAGATGCAGGTGTGTGTGTGTGTGTGTGTGTGTGTGTGTGAGTGTGTGTGTGTGTGTGTGTGTGTGTGTGTACATATGGAGGCCAGAGGACAACCTCTGGTGTCATCTTCTTCTGGAATACAGTTCACCTCCTTTGAGATAGCTGCTCATGGGCTGGAACTCACCCACTAGGCTACACTGAATGGCTAGCAAGGCCCAGATATCCTCCTGTCTCCACCGCCCCAGCCCATGTGCCCAGGGCACCATGCCCAGCATCTTTATTTGGGTTATGAAGATCCAACTAAAATCCTCACCTGGCAAGGCAAGCATTTTACCCCAGCGGGGCCATTCCCCCACCCTATCCTGAATTTTAGAAAATTTCTAATTGAAAAAAAGAACACATTGTTTTTTACTATATATGTAATTATGGGCCGGGAGATGGCTCCGTGGATAAAAGCGCTGGCTGCAGAAGCCTGATGACCTGGATTTGATCCCCAGAGCCCAAGTAAAATGCCACATGTGGGGCCAGAGACATGATCTCGCCGGTAAAGGCACCTGCTCCCAAACATGAGGCGCTGAAGTCCACGCCCGGGACACACAGCGGAGGAGAGAACTGCAAGAGGGACATTCTAACCTCCTTGTGCATGCAACACACAACAAAACACAACGCACACGCACGCACGCACGCACGCAGCAGCAGCAGCAGCAGCAGCAGCAGCAGCAGCAGCAACAACTCAGGAGAACTTGCCTAACAGGGTGGAAGACAAGAACTCAAGAGGATCTCTACATATCATGGTGTGTGTGTGTGTGTGTGTGTGTGTGTGTGTGTGTACAGAAATAAGGTAATAAATTAAAAATAATATTCCAAAGCCAATGCCATTGTTATCTTTTACTATCTTTGTTCTGATTTGCAAACAACACCCAAATGGACAGCAGTTGGGGTGGACACCCACCCCTTTCTAACCCCAGTCCCAGAGCCGGTGGGGTGGGGATAGCTCCCTTAGCAAACAGGCTTAACAGCAGCTTTGACTGATTTGTGTTCCCTGGAAAGGGTCAGGTTTCTTCAAAGGACGTGAAGCTTGCTATGTGGTTCTCCCGTATACTTCTCTGTAGCTGTTGCGAAGACGAGTGCAGTAGTCCTAGATCCATGTTTAACCACGACTCAGAATGTCTGTCGCCATAGACACCGAGGATGTGGCTGATGTGACGTTTGTCATTTGCTTCCTGGGCTGGCTAAAAGTGACTTTCTGTTGTTGTTGTTTGTTTTGTTTTTCCAAGACAAGGTTTCTTTGTGTAGCCCTGGTTGTCCTGGAACTCCTCTCTGTAGACCCGGCTGGCCTCGAACTCAGGAATCCGCCTGTTTGCCTCCAGAGTACTGGGATTAAAGGCGTGCTCCACCACACCCTGCTAAAAGTGACCTTTTAAAACAGAAGCTTAATTCTCTTTTCCTGCCAAAACAAGGACCATGTCTTGTTTTGACAATCATCATTAAAACTCATTTTTTGCCAGGCAGTGGTGGCACACACCTTTAATCCCAGCATTTGGGAGGCAGAGGCAGGCGGATTTCTGAGTTTGAGGCCAGCCTGGTCTACAAAATGAGTTCCAGGACAGCCCGAACTACACAGAGAAACCCTGTCTCGAAAAAACCAAAAAAAAAAACCAAAACAAAAAAAACCCCAAAACAAACAAAAAACAAAACAAAACAACAACAACAACAACAACAACAACACACGTATTTTTTGGGACTGCCCTAGGATGTGTGCTGGGTCTCTTTAGATTGTAGATTCCAAAACCATACAAAATTAAAAAAAAAAAAATCTTCTCTGTACCCTGCCTTCACCCCAGGAAGGAGGGGAAAATCTCAGCACATGAAGGTCTCCCCAAAAGGCCGTCCCAGGAAGAAAGTAGGCCGGGGCCTTTTCTGTGATCTCCCTGACACGTGCTTCTCCCTCAGTGGATTATCCAACAGAGACAAGAGAATGGGGAAATGAAGACTGTTACCTCACAGCAATGACCTCACCCCGTCACCTCCCTCACAGTCATAGCAAGGTCTTATTTTACTTATCTCTGGAAAGTGGTTTCTAGCTTTATTTTCATTTTTTCCAGTTTTATTTTTGCGACAGTGTCTCGCACTGTTCAGGCTAACCTAGATCCTCCTGCCTCGGCCTCCCAAGTTCTGGGATTACAGGTGTGAACCCTCAGACTCAGCTGGAAAAATAGTCTTTATAATGAAACGTTTAATTTAAAATGCGAGTACCTTTATAAGTCATGTCTTCCTGATGCTGTCTCCTGCTTCCTGAGGTACCGTTTATTACGAGTCGTCTGCTGATCTGGCCAGGTGGAGGCGGGCGGCTTCGAACAGTGCTTGTCATGAAATGTCCTGATGGCTGGTAACTTTGTGGGATCTAGCAGACTTGGCTGGCAGTTAATACTTTCAGCCATGGAAAAATTCCATTCCATGCACTCTTGGCTTGAAGGAATGCTGATACTTTTGCCTTTGTAGGTGAGCTGGTGATTTTTGTAGCCCTCTTCACAGTCTTTCTTTCTTTCCTTCATTCCTTCCTTCTTTTTTTCTTTTGTTCTTCCTTTCTCTCTCTCTCTCTCTCTCTCTCTCTCTCTCTCCCTCTACCTTCCTTCCTTCCTGTCTTTCTTTTTTGAGATTATAATTACATTTCTCTTTACTTTCTCCAAACCCTCCCATATACCATATAGCCATATAACCAGTCTCCAAATTCATAGCCTCTTTATTTTCACTAATTGTATGTATGTACTTATTCCTTTTTTTAAAGATTTATTTATTTATTATATGTGAGTACACTGTAGCTGTCTTCAGACACCTCAGAAGAGGGTGTCAGATCTCATTACGAGATGGCTGTGAGCCACCATGTGGTTGGCTTTGAACTCAGAACCTTCAGGAGAGCAGTCGGCGCTCTTAACAGATGAACCATCTCTCCAGCCCGTAAGTACTTATTCCTAAATATAATGCTTAGTCCGTATAATGTTACTTGTATGTTTTCAGAGCTGACCACTAGGCACTGGACATCCATTGGTGTGCTCTTCATGGGGAAAACCACATCTCCCTCTCCCAGCTTCCTCGGAGGCCGACAGGTCTTTGTGTAGCACTGAGGCTCCGTGAGTTTTCCCCAGTTTAATATGTTCACTGGTGTCCTTGCTCAGATTTCATTTGGGTTGTCATATTGATGAGACTTTATGACGGCTTCCCATGTTGCAAGAAGACACAGTCTTGCAGCAAATGTTATGGAGTTTGTGACCCCTGGGAAAAGGCCTCGGACTCAATCCAATTATAATTAAAAGATTTATTGTTTAGCTGCTAGAGGGATGAACCATCTCTGAGCTAAATTTGAGGTTGCTATGAAACGGGGGTGGGGGAGGGTAATGGGGGAAGTACTTTTAAAGGGGAATAGCTTCAATATCCATGCAAGTGAGCAAAACATGCTGCCAAGTTACAGCAACTCAGAACCATCTTTGGGTTCTGAGTAAGCAAGTTACAGAAGTTTTAAAAAGCGTTTAGTCCTATCATAGCGTACCTGATCACAACTGTACAGTTTTGGATGGGGGTCACGGAGTCAGGGTTACTGGGAACTTATCTTCCAGGGACTGGAGTCAGCCAGATGGCTGGTCGGCAACAGGATGAATGCCTGTCTTTAAAAGGGAGCTTCCTTCTTTAGCCACAAAACTCTCCCATTCGTCGATTCTCACAGTCTTTCTGCTCCTTCGTCTACAATGTTCCCAGGTGCAGGAGAGTCTGGCATGTTCCCACTGGGACTGGGCTCCACAACTCTGTATTTTGATTGGTTGTGGTTTTCTCTAGCCGGCTCCATCTGTTGCAAAGAGAAGTTTCCTTGATGAGGGGTGAACGCTACACTTTTTAAAACTTTTAAAACAGTTTTTCATTATTTTTTAAAAATGATTTCTTATGTCTATGGGTGTTTTGGCTACATGTCTATGTACCACATACATGCAGTTCCCACAGACGCCAGAAGAGAGCATTGGATTCTCTGCAGTTGGAGTTGCAGACGGTTGCTAGTGGCCTGATACGAAATCCGAAAACTGAACCCAGATCCTCTGCAACAATGACAAGCATTCTTAACCACTGAGCCCTCTCTCCAGCCCCCAAATACTGTTTTCATATACATCCATGTACCTGCTCGAGTTTACATGCACTATATATGTATGGAGTCCTCAGAGGCCAGAAGAGGGTGCCCAGGTCCCCTGGAACTAGAGTGACAGGTAGTTGTGAGTCATCGGTAAGGGCCAGGAACCGAACCCGGGGCCTCTCCAAGAGCAACAACTGCTCTTAACCATTGAGCCATCTTTCCAGTCTCTTAAATGTTACTTTTTAAAAAATTGTTTATATTTATTTCTTTATTGAGTGTGTTCGCTATAGCTGTCTTCAGACACACCAGAAGAGGGCATCAGATCCCATTACAGATGGTTGTGAGTCACCATGTGGTTGCTGGGATTTGAACTCAGGACCTCAAGAAATGCAGTCTGTGCTCTTAACCACTGAGCCATCTCTCCAGTCTCTTAAATGTTATTTTTTATTTAACATGTATGCCTGTTTTGTCTGCATGTATGAGTGGACTGCGTGTCTACATGGTACACATGGAGGCCGTAGAGGGCACTGGGTCCCCTGGAAATGGAGTTCCCGATGGTTGTGAGCTGCCACACGGGTACTGGGAACTGAACCCGGGTCCTCTGCAGGTGCTCTGAACCCCTAAGCCATCTCCCCCTAGCCCCACTCCCCAGAGGCTTGCTAAGTTGTCCAGGCTGGCCCTGAACTGTGATCCTCACACTCTGGCTTCCAGAGTAGCTGGAATCACAGCCCATGTCACCAGGCACAGCGTGCGTGTTTTACATTCATCTTTACTATTAGAAGTTTGTGGGTGGGAAGCCGTATTTGCTTCATTCATCCAGAACCGGGTTAACATGTAACCCAGCTACTCAATCAATTAACATGTTAAAGGAGAGAAGATGTGCATGCTTGGGGATGTCGGTGACCAACTCAACCCTCCCTGACTCTCCTGAAAATTTCCCTCTCTGGTTCCGTCTGTGACCCTTCCTGCGCTCTTGACCACACACATAGCCCTTTCTTCAGGACTATCCTGTTTCAACATGAGACACACATGCACAGTTCCGATGATGTCTGCTATTTGCACTCAGACTTAAGTGATGGGACCTGGATGCTGATCCTGGAGCTCAACTTTTCTGTGCCTCAGTTTCCTCATCTGTAAAATGGAAATAATGCCACCTATGCCTCTCGGTGGTATTATTGACAGTTAAACCAAGAAGGTATTTCTGCATATTGATTATTAGCGGCAGCTATTTTTAGATGGTGATGATGGACTTTAAATCTTAAAGACTTGACTTTAATAAACGGAACTACCAAAGAGCTGGGGACAGGGCTAGAGAATAGTCCAGAGGGGAAAGAACGTGAGGCCATGTTGGGCTTTTCTGACTTTGGTGATCTGTGGCAAGGTGAATGACTGAGGAGGAGAGTGACGGGACGGCTGGTACTGAGCAGGTTAGCACTTGCTGATGTCAGGGGACTTGGTGATCCTTGCTGGGTGGCTTCGTGACTGTGGGTAGGGAGGGAAGTCCTAGACCATGATGCCCAGGGCAGATGCCTGGCAGTAGGGAGGAGGGTGGCTGGAGGAGACAGGGCCTGGCAGAGGCAGGGCATAGCATGGGTCCCCAACCTGCAGAAAGTCTTGGGGTCTTGGGGCGGAGGTAGACGTGGCAGGCAAGGAGGCAGGGGTGGGAGCCTGCAGTGGCTGGCTGAAGGTAGCTACAATCCAATACTCCTCTTACCTTTCCCCAACCATCAGTTGAGGTACGGGCACCCCTAATTCCCTGTCATCCGGTTGGGCTCAGCAAGGTGAGGTAGGCGTCCTAAGGTGCCTGTTCCTTCATCACAACATCTTCAGACACAATATCTCAGCAAACTAGTCCGACGGGTGTACCACCTGCAGACGTCTACACTGCCAGCGAGCTAGTCCGACGGGTGTACCACCTGCAGACGTCTACACTGCCAGCGAGCTAGTCCGACAGGTATACCACCTGCAGACGTCTACACTGCTTTATTTAGCAACGAGGGACCCGTGGAGGGACCTGACCTGTGGCTTCTCAACTGCTCTCCCTTTTCTAAAATAGCTCCTGCCTTTTCTTAAAGGGAGATGTGTCTGCGAGTGGGTGTGGGGATGCATGTAAGCAGATGTGCCTGTGGAGGCCTGAGGTGTTAGGTGCCTCTGGAGTTGGGGTTCCTGGGTCCTGAGCTGCCTGATATGAGGGTGCTGGGGACTGGAGTCGGGTCCCCCAAAAGATCTTAACTGCTAAGCCATCTCTTCAGCCCAAATCTTTGTTTTTTTCATACATGCTTACTGGCCGATTGATGTTAAAAAAAAAAATCATGGATTTTCTGAAACATAAACTAAAATCTTCATTACCATTTTTATACTAGAATGTTATTAAAATTATCTGAGCTGCTTTGGACACTAAAGAGAGGCTGGCAGGATGACAGCTTGTGTCCCATAAAGGTCCCTTACTATAAAAAAAAAAAAAGCAGCACAAACTTATTAAAGGAAAAGTACAAAATTGAATAAAACCAAAAATAAAAAGAGGCCTTTCTTCATCCGGCCACCCCCACATCCTTAGCTCGCTGCACTGGGAGGTACAGCTATGTATAGCCCGTCAGACATTTTCTAAAGTGATCTATTCATAATGTGTTTGGGGGAGGGGCAATCAGTTCTACTTTCTACTTCCTGTTTCTGAGCTTGCTTGTCTCCACAGTGGATCGTCTTTCGGAGGTCCAGGTGTTGAGCTACAGCCCGTTCTGTGGCTGCAGATTCCCTCGCCGCCGTGGGGCATTCTGCAAGGTTCCTACAGGGTCTTTAAAGCTGTCGTCTTTAACATGAAAGGTTTAGCCTCAAAGTCAGCAACTTAATTAGCAAAGGGATCCTTTGTTGGGGGGTGGGGGGGGAGCCGTTTTGGTCCTTTGTAAACCAGCCTGTTGCCGAATGCCATGAGCCTCTCACTTAAGGGCACTCTAAACCTCCTCTGGGGACACCTAGGTTCCAAGTGGAACTGAATCATGGCCAGTCCTGGAGACCTGGGGAAGCAGAGGAGGCGCTAGGGAGGGCAGCTCACAGCCCCGGGAGAACCCGGCTAGGCATCTTTTCATTCTCTTCAGGGCTTTGGTGTTACCATTGAGAAATACAGCACAAGGTGGCTTATGTCTGGGAAGAACTCCGCCTAGGAAGACAGCCTCCCGGTATAGACTTGGGATAGTGTCTCTCCAGACACACAATGCC
The DNA here is from genome assembly GCA_964023405.1 of Apodemus agrarius. Lineage (NCBI taxonomy): Eukaryota > Metazoa > Chordata > Mammalia > Rodentia > Muridae > Apodemus > Apodemus agrarius. The sequence goes on from OZ030024.1 coordinate 39,083,032, forward strand.
ATCACATGGAGCATGGAAATCCCACTAAGACCTGTGGGACCCTATTTGCCGAAGAATTGTTGGTTCATATTTTTAAAATTGGTAACGATTCAAATGTCCACGGACGAGTGTTTTTGCTTTACGTGTGAAACATTCTACAGAAGCTCGCGTGCCCTGCAGGTGGTGCTGTTTGGGTAGATTGTGGACCTTTTGGAGGCCGGACCTCTCCGGAGGCAGTAGATGGATGGAAGAGGAAGCTGTGGGGTACAGCCCGACCCTACTCCCCCCTGAAGCTCTGTGATCACTCACTGCCCACGTGACAGAACCAGAGCCTCCGGCTCTGCTGTGCGCCCCGAGCCGCCCCAGCTTCACGGCCATGTTGGACTGTACCCTCCGTGATCCACACGCCAGAATCCTTCCTCCCTCAAGAAACTTCTTTCAGGTCCTCCATCACAGCGACAGGAAGTAACAAGTGCAACAAGGGAATGGATGGAGACTCTTACAGGACGGAATACATGGGTACACTGAAAAGGAGCAGACACGCCGGGCGTGGTGGCGCACGCCTCTAATCCCAGCACTTGGGAGGCAGAGGCAGGCAGATCTCTGAGTTCGAGGCCAGCCTGGTCTACAGAGTGAGTTCCAGGACAGCCAGGGCTACACAGAGAAACCCTGTCTCGAAAATAAACAAGGAAGGAAGGAAGGAAGGAAGGAAGGAAGGAAGGAAGGAAGGAAGGAAGGAAGGAAGGAAGGGAGCAGACAGATCTTGAACCAAGGCTAACCGAAGAGCAACAGAATGTTATGCGGGTCTGAGACCATGTGAAGACCTGCACAGTATTAGATCCATGTGTGACTGTTAGCAAATCACCAGAACTATATTACTGATGACTTCAGAGCAGTCTGTAATCTCTCTCTCTTCTCTCTCTCTCTCTCTCTCTCCCCTCTCTCTCTGTCATCCCTTTCATCTGTTTTTCCCCCAAGCTTAAAAGTGACAATATATATGTGTGTGTATATATGCATACACATACACTATATACATACATACATATGGGGTTTTTTTGTTTGTTTTGTTGATTTTTGTTTTTTTGAGACAGGGTTTCTCTGTGTAGTCCTGGCTGTCCTGGAACTCACTCTGTAGACCAGGCTGGCCTCGAACTCAGAAATCCACCTGCCTCTGCCTCCCAAGTGCTGGCATTACAGGCATGTACCACCATGCCCGGGTATACATATGTTTTATAGTGTCTGTCTTAGTTACTGTTCTATTGCTGTGAGGAGACACTATAACCAATGCAACTTATAAAATAAAGCATTTCATTGGGGGCCTTACAGTTTTAGAGTGTTAGTCTATTATTAGCATGGTAGGAGCAGTAGCTGAGAACTCACACCTGATCCACAAATTGCAGGTGGGGGAGAGGGGAGAGAAAGAGAGAGAGGGAGAAGGAGAGGGAGAGGGAGAGGGAGAGGGAGAGGGAGAGGGAGAGGGAGAGGGAGAGGGAGAGGGAGAGGGAGAGGGAGAGGGAGAGGGAGAGGCTGGGCCTGGTGTAGGCTTTTGAAACCTCAAAATTCACCGAAAGTGACACATCTCCTCCAACAAGGCACAAGGCCACACCTTCTAATCCTTCCCAAACAGTTCCACTAATTGGGGACCAAGCATTGAAACAAATGAGTTTAATGAGTCATTCTCACTCAAACTACCACAGTGGTGTGTGTGTGTGTGTGTGCGTGCGTGCGTGCGTGCGTGCGTGCGTGTGTGTGTGTGTGTGTGTCTGTGTGTGTCTGTGTGTGTCTGTGTGTGTCTGTGTGTGTCTGTGTGTCTGTGTGTCTGTGTGCACGCGCTCACCTGTGCATTCATCTGTGGAGGCCAGAGCTCAACACTGGGTATCTTCTGGTTCTGTTCCAAACTTGGAGATCACCACCTGGTGTAAGACTGGCCAGCAAGTCTCTGTTCCACCTGTTTCCACCCTTCAGTATTGAGCTTACAGGCACACACTGTTGTGTCCAGTTTTTACATAGACACTAAAGGTCTGAATTTACGCTTGCCTGATTATCACTTGAGCCACTGGGCCAGCTCCCCATGAAATATTATACACTTCTATTATGGAAGGATTGTCACAATCAAGCCAGTGACCACACCATAGTCTCACGCAGTTGTCCTTTATTTCACCTGCTTGAACACTGCAGACCTGTTCTCTTGGCAACTTTCAAGCGCAGGATTCATTGCTGTTACTGACAGACACCATGTTGCACAGTGGATCTCAGGACTCAGTCATCTGCCCAGGTGAAGCTTTGCTCTCCGCGTGCTACATTTCTCCACCCTTTCACCCCAGGCCCTAGCACCCACTGGTCTGTTCCTTGCTTCTGTGGACTTTTCAGATTCCAAACATACATGTTATAAAATGACTGTATTTCCATGACTGCTTATTTCCCTGAGATAATGTGATGATGCAGATTCATCAGCACTGCCACAAATGGCAGGACTTCCTTCTTCACGGCTCAGTAATATTCCATGGTGCATAAATACCATGTTTTTCTTACCCATTCATCTGTAAATGGGCACTTAGGTTACTTCCATACAGGAGCTATTTTGGATCACCCTGTAAGAAGCAGGGAATGCATTTATCTCTTTGATGTTCAGATTTCATTCCTTTGGCGGTGTTCTATTTTTAAGTCTTTCTTGAGGGACCCACATAGTTTTCCAATTTAAGCCCTTCCATCTCTGCACAGGGGTTTCTGTCTCTCCGCACCCTCACAATGTTTGCTTGTATCCTGACTTTTTTAAACAGCTGTCCTAACAGATGGTTGGGATGCTGATTGTAGTTTCTGTGTATCTGCCAACCACTTGTGTATCTTCTTTTGAGAAATAGCTACCCAGGCCCTTTGACCATTTCAATTTTTTAAAAATTGCAGTATCCATTTTTTTGTTTTGTTTTGTTTTGTTTTGAGACAGGGTTTCTCTGTGTAGCTCTGGCTGTCCTGGAACTCACTCTGTAGACCAGGCTGGCCTCGAACTCAAGTGCTGGGATTACAGGCGTGCGCCACCACTGCCCAGCTCAGTATCCATTTTTTTTTTAACACAGGGTCTTTCAGTGTAGTCCAGGCTAACCTCAAGCTCGCTGTCCTAGCTCAGCCTCCCGAGTGCTTGCCGGGATAACAGACACACTCCATGGCCCCAGCTCTTAGTCCACTTGTTTTGAATGATGTAACTTTTCTCCTGGAGCTGAGCTGAGCTCCTCGGGTGTCTTGGATGTCGCCCTCCCCAGATGCACTTCTGCACACACACGCTCCCCTCTGCAGGCCGTTCTTCATCCTGTCGTTTCCTCTGTGAGTGTGTTTACTTTGCTTTCTTCATAGCCCATTGGTCTGTTTTTTTTACTTTTGTCTCTATGCTTTGGAGCCATGTTCTAAAAAGTCCTAAAATGTCAATTCTCCCCCATGTTTTCCTCTACAAACTTCAGTCCACAGTTTCAGGTCTTAGGTTTAAGCTTTAATCCATTTTGAGATACCTTTGAATACAGCGTGAGAACGGGATCTTCTGCATTTGGATATCCAGTTTCCCACCCCTACCCCCAGCGTGTACTAAAGGGACTATTTCCTCCTGGAGTTCTCTTGACAGCTTCGTTGGCAATTGATCAATTGACCACAAATGCGCATGGGCGCTATTCTATTCGACTGGCCTAAATATCTATTTTTATTCCAGTACCATGCTGTTTTGATTACTATAGTTTTGTAGGACACTTTGAAATAAAATAGCGACAGGCCTCTAGCTTTTTTTTTTTTTTTTTTTTTTTTTTGTTGTTGTTGTTGTTGTTGTTGTTTGGTTTTTGGTTTTTGGTTTTTTGGTTTTTTGAGACAGGGTTTCTCTGTGTAGCTCTGGCTGTCCTGGAACTCACTCTGTAGACCAGGCTGGCCTCGAACTCAGAGATCCGCCTGCCTCTGCCTCCCAAGTGCTGGGATTACAGGCATGAGCCACCACTGCCTGGCCTCTAGCTTTGTTATGGGGGCAAAAAAAATTTTTTTTTCTTGATTCAGAATTTTCTGTGGTTCCATTTTAGGAGTTTTTTTTCTTCTTTTTCTATGAATAAAAATGACACAAATTTTGTTTGTTTGTTTGTTTGTTTGTTTTTGAGACAGGGTCTTATTCTATATATAGATAAGGCTAGCCTCAAACATAGAAGCTCATTGGCCTCTGCCTCCTAAAGTGTTGGGATTAAAGACATGTGTTGCCACACCTATAGCCATTATTATTATATTATCTGCCTTTCAATTTTTGATAGGTGGGGATAGCATATAATCTGTAGATTAAGAATTAGATATTTTAGCCTGGCAGTGGTGGCGCACGCCTGTAATCCCAGCACTCTGGGAGGCAGAGGCAGGCAGATTTCTGAGTTTGAGGCCAGCCCAGTCTACAGAGTGAGTTCCAGGACAGCCAGAGCTATACAGAGAAACCCTGCCTCGAAAAAACCAAATCCCCCCCCACCAAAAAAAAGAAAAAAAGAATTAGATATTTTAACACTAATTCTTTCAACCCCAAACAGAGACTATTTCCCCAGTCATTAGCATCTCCCTTTATTACTGTTTCATGGCTTTTAGTTGATAAATGTTCACCCTTCTGATTAAACTTATTCCTGAGTGTTTCTGTGCTACTGTTATGAGATTGTTTTCTTGGTTTCCTTGTTCACATAGTTTGTTGTTACTATATAGAAATGTTGCTAATTTTCTCTCTGTGTATATATTCAGGTGTGCCAAAACATGTGTAGATACATGTGCATGTGCCTATGCGTGCGTGTGTGTGTGTGTGTGTGTGTGTGTGTGTGTGTGTGTCCATATGTGTGCCTGTGAACATACCAGAATAATAGTGCTGGGGTTGTAGCTCAGTTGGTAGGGTTCCTACCTAGTGTACACAAAGCTCTGGGTTTAATCCCCAGCACTATATAAACATGGTAAAGGGCAGCACCTGGGCTTTGGTGGAGGCAGTAGGATCAGGGGTTCAAGGCCATCCTCTGCTATACAGAGAGCTTAATGTCATCCTTGGAATTATGAGACCCTGACTCAAAAGCAAGTTGGCAAATCTGTTGTGAGTACATGCCTACAGAACTAAAATGCAGAATTTGGAGAGGGAACTATACACCAGGGTTCAAAATAGCATTCTTCACAATAGACAAAGAATAGAAAAGTCCCATATGTGCATCCACGGATGGATGGATGGATGGATGGATGGATGGATGGATGGATGGATGGGAAAAATATGGTATGTAAAAAGGAATGAAGCATCTAGGGAGATGCTCAGTGGATAGAGTGGACAATGTGCAGACTTGAGGGCCAAAGTCCAAAGAATCCCAGGTGGCTGTGATGACCCACTTATAATTGCAAGGCTCAGAAGCAGAGGCAGGGAGCTCCGGGGCTAGCTGACTGTGGCTACAAGCATTATTGGTGCTCTCCGGGTTTGCCTGAGAGACTCTACCTCAGTGGATACTGAGAACAGTTGAGGAAGGCTCCAGATGTCAGCCCCAGGCACCCCATCTCCTACACACACATAAGGAATGAAGTTCTGACACACCCCAACACACACAAACGATAAAGATAGCATGGGAAGTGTCAGACACAAAGGGACAGAAACTGTGTGGATCTAATTAAGTGCGGGACCACAAGTAACCACATTCCTCAAAACGGAAAATAGAACAGGGTCTGTTGACAGAGGGCATGGGCGCTACAGTTTGATAGAGGAAGTTTCCCTTTAAAGAGATGAAAACCCTCTGGAACCAGACATATTGGTGCACACCTTTAATTTCAGCATGTAAGACACGAAGGTAGGAGGATCACCACAGGTTAGAGGCCAGCCTGGTCTACATAAATTTCAGGCCAGATCTCTGGGACTGCTACATAGGGAGATCTCCTACTTCAGAAAAAGAATTCTCTGCAGAACAGGGGTGATGTTGCACAACACCAACATATTAGCACCACTGAACTGCTGCTTAGAAGCTTTAAATGATAAAAGGGGGGTTGTGTGGATTTATCACAATAAGGAATAAATGAATGGACAAGGCAAACTAGTAAAAATGGCAGCATAAGGAACTCTAAAAGTCTGCCCTGCCATTAAAAACAAGTGAATCTTCTTTGTTTTTTTTTTTTAAGATTTATTTATTGTTATATCTAAGTACACCATAGTTGTCTTCAAACACATCAGAAAAGGGCATCAGATTTCATTAAGGATGGTTGTGAACCACCATGTGGTTGCTGGGACTTGAACTCAGGACCTTCAGAAGAGCAGTCAGTGCTCTTAACCGCTGAGCCATCTCTCCAGCACACAAGTGAAAAGTCTCATAAAAACCACTAGGGTTAAGTTTTTCAGAACTCTGGGAGCCGAGGTCTTAATGGAACCAGAAGAATGCTTAGAAAGAGAACTCACCCAGTCCACAGGAAGGCAGCTCTGTGGTGCTGGCTACAACCTTCAGCAAAGAATCATGGGACACACAAAGAACCACGAAAGGACGGTCTGCATGCAGAGGACCTGCACGGTGCTGGGGATGAACCCAGGCCCCACCACCGAGCCACAGACCCCCCATTAGCTATTTTCAGAATATTCAAACAACTAAATAATAGAATTATGGGAACAGTGAATGAACAGATAGACACCATTGGAGACTAAAGAGCTAGACCACACAATAGGACCCAAATGGGAATTCTGTAGCTGAAAAGCATAACACCACCCCACCCCCCAAAGTCCATAAAGCATTTCAGTTGCAGATTAGAATAGCGAGGAAAAGGATAGTATCCTCAGGATATCATCAGGCCTGAGAAACAAAGATACTGGGATACCACCAAGTGCATCAACATGTGTGTAATGAAAAGAGAGAGAGATAAAGGGACAGAAATAGTCCTGGTTACAATGACCAGAAAAGTCCCAGATGTAATGAGAATGTGACTCCATACAGGCAAGAAGCCCAACAAGCTTAAGGCAGATAAATACAAATAGTCACATTAGTCATGATAGCCCCAAAGTAGAAACAGTACTCTCAGGAGGGAAGAATGAATGGTGGTAATATTACATGTGTGGACATACGTGTAATGCTAGCCAGCCTTATAAAAGAATGGAGCACCGATACACAGTAACACAGAGAGCCTTGAAACCGTCATGCTGTCTGTCTACAAGATGTCAGGCACAGAAAGAAGGCTGCCAAGTACACAGTCCAGTTCCAATGAAGGTTCAACTCAAGGAAATGCATGGAGATGCAGGGTAGACTGAGGGTCGGCAGGGCCAGAGAGCAGGAGGAACAGGACTGTAAATACCCAGACAAATCTTGAAATATCTCTGCAAAAAATGTCAAACAATTGAATACCAAAAACAAAAAAGACAAACCGCTACAAACCTGGTACTTGTTCAAGTATCAGTGTATTATTCAGTTTGCTGAATCCATAAATCATAACCATAATTTTTCAGTTTTTTACAAATTATTTACAGTGCTTAGTTTGGAAATTGATAGTTTAAGTTAGTTGAACTAGTAGACTATATATGTTCATTTCAAATGCTGGGGGCTGCAGAATAAGTCTGTCTTTTCTTTGAAGGAGACAGTTAGTCGTTGATTTTATTTTTGTGACCTAAGAGGACAAATGAGACTTCTTTTTTCTTGTGAAATGACTGATTGATTGGTAATGACTGCCTATTCCCAGGGTAAGGGTGCAGTGTTAGATTACTCATGTCTGTTATGAACATGGCACTGGAGAGCTGATGGTTTGCAAAGCCAGTCAATTATTTTCTTCTATCAGATATCCTGGTGAAGGAGAAAACAGATACCTGTCTTTGTGGGTGATGAGTGGCCTCTTTGCTTCATAGACATAATCAAAGAGAAGATTTCCTTCAAAAGTATTGGGCTTTTCTAAAAGAGCATTGTTTTTCTTTTTAAATAAAAGTCCATGGTTTTATAAGTAACCCTTCACCTATGCTATTGGGAGTAACCCTCCCAATCAACTCACAGGTTCCCCAGGCTAGGTTTGAATGAAATCATTTCTTCAGTCTGCAGCTGTGCTCTCTGTCTAGGGTGAATAGAACAGACTCAAGAAAAGATCACGTGACAGTCCCTGCCCCACAGTCCCCTCCCGATGGCAACTATTGCCATATCCCAGTCCCTATCTCAGCTTCTGCCCCAGATGAAAACCACCGTGACTTAAACAGAGAAAGTGATGGCTCACCATCCCCAGGCTGCAAGCATCTGGGTTCGCACTCTCCTGTCCACCTCCAGGTGGCTGACTCTAGGGAAGTGACCATTGTATCCTTGTCTGGGAAACATTTCCTTTGCTCTTCTAGGGAGGGTGTGGCTGGGGAGTGAGAAACTGCACAGGAAAGGACTTGGGGACTTTCAACATCAAACAATGACCAGACCAGTTCTCACTGCCCAAACCCATTCTCCCAGAGGACATCAGAGGCCAGTAGTAGACAGCCACTGCTTTCTTACAATCCACATTCTGTCCCCCCAAAACTGCCTGTCTTCGGCCACTATGATCCACCAGGTAGGTCTCTTCTGAGAGCCCATGCCAGCAGCCCGCAACCTCTCTGTCTTTCTACAGAGTTCCGTCTTACCATGATGTCAGTTCTTGTTTAGTTGCAGCAGTTGTGCGAAGCCAAGGCTGCCGGAGAGTGGATCCCACCAGGCCACATGGTTTCTTAGAGCCTGTCCAGTAGTGTAGCTTGGATTCACAAGCCAGAAGCCTCCAAGAAACCATCCTGGCAGAAGGACTCAAGATATGCTTACTCTGAAAGGAGCTTGTATAAATGGGGGCAGATGCTGAGCAGGAGGCTATAACCGAGGACCTTGTCATCTTGCAAAGAGGAAGTCTTCCTAGTCTTACAAAGAAGGCATCTTCCAAAATAACCCTGTCGAGGTCAGGCAATTCATACATTTCTCCTGTTCCTCTTAAGTTCTCAGGTCCAAATGTTTGCTGAGAGATGCCGTGGTAACCATGACGCCACAATGGAACATTCTTCCCAAGGCGTAGAAGAAACTCCGCTGTAGGGCTCTGCTGCATAAGGCCACAGTGAGTTCCTTTCTCCTTTAGTCGGAATAGTTCCCAGAAGAACTCGGAGCATCATCCTGAGGACAAAAGAAGCATCTCATGTCATGAGGGGAACATGGTGACTTAGAACTGTGCACATAGCTTCCTTAGGTCATGGTGCACAGTCTGAGGCACCAGGATATGAGGTGATGCTCCCCAGGGTTTGGGGGTTCGGAGAGTTTTGAGCGTACATTTCAGATTCGCTGCGTAGCTGCTGTGTGACCTTGAGCCTGTTACTCCATGTCTCTGGGTGTCAGTTTCTGAGTCTGTAAAATTGTGATTGTGAGAGTGTCTGTGTCTAGGGTGTCTATATGAGCGTATGGAACAAATGCTGGGACTGTCACCAATGCTGACATCCTAGCAACACTTGATGTGAGGCTTTTGTTGTTGTTGTTGTTATTGTTTTTTGTTTTCCTTTTGTTTTGTTTTCATTTTTCAAGAATGTAATAGTCCTGGCCATCCTGGAACTCATTCTGTAGACCAGATTGGCCTCTCACTCACAGAGATCCACCTGCCTCTACCTCCCTAGTATTGGGACTAAAGGCATGTGCCATCACTCCCAGCCCTGATGCGAGTTCTAATAGGAGGGAGACCTTACAGTGAGGCGCTAAGCCCCGGGAGAGCTCCCACCAAAACCCTGTCTTCTCTTTCAGCAGTGTTTTATGGCTATAGAGTCAAAGCAAGGGCTGGATCCCACAAATCAAAAGCCAACCCTTTTTAGAGAACCAACTCTCTAGCACAACCAGGGCCCCAGGCTGCTCTGAGAAGACAACTGAAAAAATAAAAAATAAACAAGCAGACTGCCCTCTCTCCTTGGGCCCTCTCACAAGCTGGTAGCCAAGCATCGGAGCCAGACAAGCCGCCTCCTTGCCCGTACCTGCACAGAACCCAGCGCTGGGGATGTGACAGGTCAGTTTACTCCATCCGGGAGCTTTGATGGCCAAGAGTTACAGGCTTCTACAGTGGGGATGACCCCCACCTCGGGGAGCAGGGGAGCGTGCCTGTGAACTGTGATGGAGTCACGAGTCTTCTGTCTTCCCAGCTGCTCATGGTGGTCGCTGAGCCTCTCTCTGGGGATGGCAGAGATGGGAGGGGTGCTGCTGATGCTGCTGTACATGTCCCACTCGTCATCTGCCAGTGAGTGTGCAGCTCCCTTCCCAAGTGACAGGTGGAGCCTGGGGTGGGGTGGGGCAGGGTGGGGGCAGGGTGGAGGGTCATCCAGGAGAACAGGGCAGCCCTAAATGCCCAGAGAGGAACTCATCGGCTAAGGAAGACCATCCCCAGCCCTTTGTCCTGGGCAGCCTGTGGGAGCAGCAGGAACTAGGAAATGCAGTGTCAGGGCACGGTTATGGGTCTGATTCTAAGGGTGGGAACAGCCCGTGGGGCAGAAGCGTCCGAGAACTGCCTCCACACTCGCTCAACCTCGCTCTCCTGGAGCGCTCTGAGCTCTGAAATTGTGAGCCTCCTCAGGACTGGTCCCACAGCGGCAGAGGTTTCTCAGGTTGCAAACCGGCTGCTACTGTCCCCTCCTCCCTTCCTTTGCCTGTAGACCTCTCAAGACTAACAAGTCCCAGCCTAGGAAAGGGCGGATAAACAAGGGACAGCCGAGACAAGTAGGTTCTGTCCACCTTTGCTTGCCATTGGTTAGATGGAACACACACACACACACACACACACACACACACACACACACACTGTGCAAAGACCCCACAACATCTTCAGCCTCCTCCATTTCTCTGCCAAAGAGATCAAGAGATACCCAGAAACACAGACATGGCATCTCTCCTGCTAAGCCATAGCTGAGACCCGGGGGGGGGGGGGGAACAAACCTCTTGCTCTCTGGACCAAATTTTCTCATCTTGTCATTATCAATTGAACAGGGGCACAAGGCAGGGACTCTGCACAAACGCTACTCCCCAGGTACTTACCCAGCACCCAAGTGGCACTTTTTGGAAAACAGAATGTGGTCACATACACGGAGGTTCTTAGCTTGGGAAGGACCGGCTGATGCCTGCATTATAGATGACTAGTTTCTCTAAAGAAAAACCGAGGCATAGACAAGGAATTTTGTTGCTGGTATTTCTGAAGTGGTTAGTGGCTTTAGTGTTCTCCCAGTGAAGTCTGTGGATGGAAATTTGGTCTCAGGATACCCCACGATGAAGAGGTCCTCTGTGTTCTTTTATGTTGTTTATTTGTTTTGTTTTGAGACATGCGTCTTACTACGTAGCATTGGCGCTCCTGGTGCTCACTAGGTAGACCAGGCTGGCTTCGATCCACCTGTCTCTGCCTCCTGAGTGCTGAGATTAAAGGTATATGCTGCCATACCTGGCCCTTTCTGAGTTCCTGGCAATACTGTAGATGTCAGTGGACTCTGTGTTTTGGAAATGTCTTTGCTGCCAACACCGGAAGAAGCCCTGCTATTCTTCCTGTTTTCTCATCTAAACACTCAGTATCCTCTGGGTCATATCTCTCTGCCACAGACCCTCAAAGTCCATCCCTGCATGCTTAGTTCTCAACTCAGTGCCTGGCAGGGCTCTGTGCAATGTGGATGAATGGCTGGAAATGGAGTGCAGTGCACAGGATCTGCCATGGGTGCCTGTTACACAGCCTGCAGACCCAAAGCCACCAACACAGAAGGGAGCATTGATTTGAGAGCGAGCGGGGAGTTGACTTGCATTTTTGGAAACAGAATTGCCAGTGTTGCCCCCAAGGCTCAGCACAGTCATTTATAGAGCTATAGACTGCATAGTCCCTTAACCTCCCGAATGATCCTGAAACAGTCCCAAGTGGTGTACAGCCGGGCCCACGACTACATGCTTCACAAGAGAAAACAGCGTTAGAGAGAGTAGCGGCTTGCCCAAGCTCTCAGCACACTGAGAGATTAACTTGTCTTTGAAGTCTGCATCCAGGCACTTCCCAAATACACATCTACCCTGGTGAATGTTTAGCAGGTGCAATGTCTAGAGAGTCTTGTGGATGCCTGATACTCTCAGAATAGAGAATCTCTATACCCTGGCTCCACAAGGAGCAGAGGAGCCCCGTGGGCACTAGAACTCAACAGAGCAAGGTATATCAATGGCGGAGGATGGACACGGAACAAATAGAGAGTGTCAGCAACTTGGGGAACAACCGTTTGTGGAGTTGTCGTCTTGTTAGGAATGATGCCAGGAAAGCGGGGGCTCAGCTCAGCTCACCCCACCCAGCACTATGAGGAAGTCAGTCTCTGGCCTTGCCTTCTCCCTTCTCTTGCTTCCATGATCTTTCCTGTTCTAACAGTCTCCATGCTTGTATGAATATAGACCATTAAGGACAACACAGGTCCATCCAACCTCAGGTTGACAGAGGGGACATATCACTAAAACAACATTGTATTCTTCTGGAAACAAGGCTTCCCAGGAGACTGCTCGGCTGGACAGTCTAGAAGGAAGAGGCTGAGCAGGATGGGGAAGGGGGACAGGGACAGCTTCCACATGTCAGGATTTTTTATCTCCCTCATGGCAGGAGGTCAGGGAGTTGATAACTGATGGAGTCATTTTATCGTGCACCAGATAACGTATTGAACACCTGCTAGATACTAGACACCACTCTAGCGCCTAGGAACATACTCATAAGCAAAACAGACCTGGTAGGAGGAGACATGCGAGCCAGAGCTTGCGGGCATGCAGGGAAAGGCTAGAGTGAATTTAAAGCTGGGGGAGCCGGGCGGTGGTGGCGCACGCCTGTAATCCCAGCACTTAGGAGGCAGAGGCAGGCGGATTTCTGAGTTCGAGGCCAGCCTGGTCTACAGAGTGAGTTCCAGGACAGCCAGGGCTATACAGAGAAAACTCTGTCTCGGGGGGGGGGGGGGGGAGCTGGGGGGAGGCGAGTGGTGGAGTTTGGATTCCTCTGCCCTGCCTCCATAGGCTTGCCTCCTGTGTGACGTAGACAGGTGCTACCTGCCCTAAAGCCAGAATTCTCCATCCACCTTAGCAGTGCCCACCTTCAGGCTTATGGGAGAATTGTCCCATAGTATGTTAATGCTGGCGGTGCTCAAATCATTCGGCCTCAAGACCTTTTCATACTCTTAGTTACTGGGGACCCCTAGTTTTCCTGGGGGTGGGGGGCTTTGTTCTAGTGCTACTTCTGTTGCTCAATATCCCACCCGAAGGGTTCAAGCAGATAGTCATACCACGCCCATAGTCAAGAGCTGCCTACTTGTGCGCTTAGTTAGCTAGCTGCCTTTCTTTACTATTTCTTACTGACAAGGTTTTACTACGTGGCACTAACTGGCCAGAACCTGCTCTGCTCACTCTGTAGACCAGGCTAGCCTCAGACTCACAGGATCCCCCTATCTCTGCCTCCTGCACACTGGGATTAAAGATGTAAGCCACCACCCCTACAGCCTCTTCCCCCAGGAAATGGTACTGCCCAGTGGGGATCCCATTCTTCTTATATCAATTAGCAATTAAGACAGTCCTCATCAGACATGCTCTCAATCCAACCTCATCTAGATAATTCTTCAGTAAGACTCTCTTCCAATGGTTTCTGTCTAAACAGGGACCTGTCACACTTTCCTTTCACAGAAGACTTCATAAGAGTTTTTTTTCTACGTCTATCATGTTTAATGTTCCAAATAGATTTTAAAAACTGGTTTAAAAAAAAAAAAAGACTTTTCCAAGTGAGTCTAGGTTGCATCAAGTTGATAATTAAAACTAACCGCCACAGACTTTATTTTTCACACTTACTAGAGTAGAAATTAAACTAGAGAAGGAAAAAAAAAAGCACAAGGATGTACAAATCCACACATACATTTTGCCTTTGGAGTGCTCACACCCCAAATCTGGAAAACTGCACCATACACCTGTGAGAGGAGAGTTGAGGAAGCAAGCAACAGCTTTCCCCTGAAGGACAGGTCTAGACTCCAGGAGGCCTATGGGTCCAGTTACCACCCGCTTTTGTACTAAAGATGCCAGACAAAGCCTAGCAAGAGGCGCTGGGCTTGGCAGAGAAGCGCCAAGAGTCTAGTGAGACTTCTTTACAAGGTTCAGAGAGACTGCCAAGCGTCTTTTTTTCTTTTTTTTTTTTTTCTTTTTTTTTTTCTTTTTTTGGCTTTTCGAGACAGGGTTTCTCTGTGTAGCCCTGGCTGTCCTGGAACTCACTCGGTAGACCAGGCTGGCCTCGAACTCAGAAATCCGCCTGCCTCTGCCTCCCAAGTGCTGGGATTACAGGCGTGCGCCACCACCACCCGGCATGCCAAGCGTCTTTAATGAGGAAGATCTCCTGGGACAAACGAAGCATCGGGGTGATAGACTGAGCCCCAAGCAAAACAGCCAGCGGAACGGGAGTCCCGAGGTCTGGGGTGGGGATGGAGTGGGGGCGGAGGGGTGGGTAGTTAGCTTCTCGCCACACGGTGAGGCTTGTGCTCCCTCTGCAGTTTGCGGCATCCAGAAAGCCAACATCACAGACCAGTTAGAGGAGAACCTCGTGAGCAGCAGCGAGTTCCCCTGGGTGGTGTCCATCCAGGACAAGCGATACACCCACCTGGCGTTCGGCTGCATCCTCAGCAAGTTCTGGATCCTCAGCACCGCCTCCGCTCTCCGGCACAGGCCAGTTCTCCCTGCGTGTGAGGGTTGGGAATGGGATTGTCCTGTAGGCCTAGAGACCAACGGGACCTGCAGGCTGGACCCTGGGTGTGTGCGCCTGCGTCAAGGTCCTGAGATCACCAGTGGCTCATGGGACTTTGCTTTGAGGACCGAGGGCGGCGCCAGTGAAAAGCAAGATGCCATTTGTTGTGTCTAGGAAGTCCACTTGTGATTTTGTCACAGCCATGGAGGCGTGGATTCTTTGTATCCACCGGGTGTCCTTCCAGGATAAGTTAAGGAAGTCGACAGGAGCCTTGTCAAGACACCCTGGGCTTCACAAATGTCACCGCCACAGACAGAAGCCCACAGAGAAAGGTGGAAAGAAATCAGAGCTGCTTTCAGAATGCTTTTCTCTGGATGCTAAGGACACCCATGGCTTCTTTTCTCTAATTGCACTTGCATATGTACCCCCAAATTATATATCATAAGCTCAAGTTCTTACAAATAAGAAAAAAAATCATATGACTAAAGAATTTGGCAACCGGGCAGTGGTAGTACACACCTTTAATCCCACCCAGCACTTGGGAGGCAGAGACAGGCAGATTTCTGAGTTCGAGGCCAGCCTGGTCTACAGAGTGAGTTCCAGGACAGCCAGGGCTATACAGAGAAACCCTGTCTCAGAAAAAAAAAATTGGCAAAAATTCTAAAAAATATTTTCATGAGGTATTGTAGAATACTTTACTTCTAATCCAATGAACTTAACTTTTGAGAATTGGCATGAAGAAGGGGATTTCAACCTCTTGGCAAGAAAGGGTTCATGTACAAAGTTGTTCGTTGCATGGCTAATAACACTGAAAATGCCAGAAAGAAAGTAACATCTAAGGGATATTATGACACAGACCTGTGATCTCAGCACTCAGAACGTGGAGGCAGAAGGATCAGGAGTTCACGCTTATCCTTAGCTATATCGAGTTTGAGGCAAGCCTGGGCTACATGGGACTTGGGCCTCAAATATGAACACAAACAAAACAAAAACCAACCAAAACAAAAAGCAAACATTCAGTTATTCAGAATATGAGTCACAGATAAACAAGTGATCTTTTTTGGCATACACTGTATGTGAGATAGTATAGTAGCAAAGGAATTTGTATTGTTTGTGTGGTGGGCACATGTGTGTGACTCCTGTGTGCGTGTCTAAGGGTGGCATTAAGTGTCTTCCACCATTGTTTTCCACTCTACTGAAGCAGGGTCTCTCACTGAACCCAAAGCCCACTGATTTGGCTGGGTTTGCCCAGAGTTCCCTGTCTCTGCCTCCTGAGACTAGGACTGCAGGCAAGCTACTTAGCTTTTATCTGGGTGCTAGGGATCCGAACTCTGGGCCTCAGGCTTGCAAAGTGAGTGCTTTATCCACTGAGCCATCTCCCCACCCCGAAAGTAGAATCAGCTTAATTGGCTAAAGAAATTAAAATGTAGACATGTGATAGGATATTCTGTAGCTGCTGAATTTTTAATACTTGTTTTATGTATCTTAAAATTACTTTTATTATTCTTTTAGTGCACGTGTAAAATAATAGGCTTCACATGGCATTTTATTTTTATTAATGTATTTATTTATAAAGATTTATTTATTTATTTATTTATTTATTTATTTAAAGTAAGTACACTGTAGCTATCTTCAGACACACACCAGAAGAGGGCATCAGATCCCATTACAGATGGTTGTGAGTCACCATGTGGTTGCTGGGAATTGAACTCAGGACCTTTGGAAGAGCAGTCAGTGCTCTTAACCACTGAGCCATCTTTCCAGCCCTTTTATTTATTTTTTTAAATTAAATATTTTTATGAAATATATTTTAATCATGTTTCCCCCTCCTCCAACTTCTCTCCACCTCTCCTCCTACTCAACTCCCTTCATTCTCTCTTCCAAAAGCAAAAACAAAATCGCACAAAAACAAAACTCAAAACAAGCAGAAGATCAACGAGATTAAAACAAACAAACAAACAAAAAGCCAAACAAGACAAAAGTGGAACATAAAGTTCCACAAAAATACCACTGAATTTGATTTGTGTTGGCCAACTAGTCCTGGGCAAGGGCCTTCCCTAAAATGTGGTTGATATACCCAGAACCCACTGTCTCCCACTAGAGACAACTGATTTTCCCTTTGCCAGCAGATATCAACTGCAAATGGCCTCTTGGTTAGGACCGCTGCCTGTAAGTCAAGAAGAAAACAAACCCACTGATACTCTAACCTGGGACATTCTGTGTCTGCTTCGCCCTCTCAGTGCTGGGACCCTGTCTGGCTTAGACCGGTGTAGGTCCTGTGCATGCTGCCAGTCTCTGTAAGTTCGCATGCATATCAGTTCTGTCGTGTCTGGAAGACCTTGGTTCCTTGGAGTTGTCCATCACCTCTGCCTCTTACAATCCACCTCTTCTTCCTTATAGATCCCTGAGCTTTGAGAAGGCTCAGAGGGGTGTAATGAACACATCTCACCTAGGACTGAGTATTCTCAGACTCTTACTCTCTGCCCATTGTGGGTCTCTGTCTTAATTCCCACCTGCTACAAGAAAAACCTTCTTTTTAAAAAAAAGATTTATTTATTATTATATGTAAGTACACTATAGCTGTCTTCAGATGCACCAGAAGGCATCAGGTCTCATTACAGATAGTTGTGAGCCACCATGTGGTTGCTGGGATTTGAACTCAGGACTTCTGGAAGAGCAGTCGGTGCTCTTAACTGCTGAGCCTTCTCTCCAGCCCAGGAAAAACCATCTTTGATGTGGTTTGATCAAGACACCTATCTGTGTGTATCATTAGGAGTCATTTTATTGCTGCATTCCTTTAGCAGAACAGTAGTATTTCTCCCTAGGCCCATGACCCACCTAGTCTTAGGTTCTTGGCAACTTTGTATCAGGTATGGGTTCTGTTTCGTGGAGTTGGTTGGTATTACTCCCATAATACTCGTGCCACTGTCACACCAGTCTATCTTGCAGGCAGGTTGCTGTTGTAGGTCGGGGTTTATAGTTGGGTGACATTCATGATTACCTTTCTCCTCTGGTACTGTGCTGAATACCATCCAGAACCATGAACACTGGTCAGTATGAGTGAAGCTTCTACCTAGGCACCAGATCAACTTCGCCTTGCTCAACGACTTAAGTGATGTCTCTCCAGCAATGCGGCTGTAATTACCATCAAGTTGTAGAGAGTAACCAACAGCCTTGGCCATAGTCTCTGATCTTTGGGGATCCCATGGGACCCCTTTGGCCAGTGACTCAGTAATGTGTCACCCATCCCTGGCATGAAGTTCACTTGTTGCCATGGGATGTCTAGTTCCATTTATTCTGCTTCTGCCTTCAACACTTGCACCACAATTCTCTGCTCCTCAGTAATGAAGCACCTGATCTTCCAGGGACAAGCTTAGCACAGGTGGCACTGCCGATGTGCTTCTGTGTTTTCGACAGTCTCCTAAAGGCTTAGGTCTTCCGGCATGAAGCCCCTCGCAGTCTGGGCACACACATACAGATTTGGGTGCTTCCCAAACCTTCTTGGTGTAAAGGTAAACAGTTGTATTGCCAGGGGTTTGAGACATCCTAGTTTTGCCCGAGGCTGTATTGAAGGAAAGCCTACAAGGCTGTGTCCAACTCTGGACCATTCTGAGTATCTCTAAGCACCAGAAATTGTTTAAATAGAAATCCATGCATACAGATGACTATCCACAAAGAAGAGAAGATGCACCATTGAAAACATCCCTCGGACACTAGTTTCCTTCCCTTGGGCCGTGTCCTGTCATCAATTTCTGGAATGTTTCTCTTAAACATTTTTTATGTGTTCATGGATATCTATACATCTTTCCAGATTGATTCTCAGGTCTATTAACACAGACAGAATCCTCTCTTTCCTCATCAGCTCAGGTTTCCATAACAAAGTGTTGTAGATGGGGAGGGTTAGCCACAAAGTCCAAGGTTAGTGTGCCAGCATGTTGGCTTGCTTCTAGCTGTGTCTTCACATGGCTATTGCCCTCTGTGTGAAAATGGGACAGAAAAGAGATTGTGGAAGGCTCCTGACAGCAACCCCAGTCTCACACACACACACACACACACACACACACACACGTATACACACAATTATGTACACACACATACACACATATAAATACATATGTATATACATACACACACATATATACATATACACACATATGCACATACATATACATACATATATATATACACACTTATACACATATACACACATACATACATGCACACATATACGTACAAATATATACATATACACACATACACACAGATACACATACACACACACACACACATGAAAAGAAGAACTCACTCCCAGTTCATGTCTTCTCTATGGCTCACTCTTCCTTTCCACTGAAGACTTTCCAGACATTGCTCTGTCCCTCCCATAGTTCCTCTGGCTTCCAGTATTAAATGTTTCTGTGGAGAAGTCTGAGGTGATTCTGGTTTTAAGCAGGGTGATGCCGAATGCTCATATGCCAAAGAGACCCCTGGCTCAGCCCTGCTTGCCAGCACCTGCTGTTATCCCTCATTTCACTTTCATGAGTTTCATGAGTTGGACAAGAACGTGTGTGATCAAACTTAGAATGATGTCATCTCTGGTGGACTGGATGTCCAGCATGCCGGCTGGCTCTCATCTGTCACTCTTTACTCTTCCCCCTTCTGGTGGCCCTCGAGGGTGAGCCTGTGTGGGTGACAGCATCTGTTTGCCTTGCCAGCTGGCTCCTGTTGGGTGGCATCAATGCAACACATACATCGACTGGAGGAGACACTACCATCAGGGTCTCTAGTCTCCTGAGGTGAAGTGCTGATTGGTTCCCTCATCCAGCTCCATAACTGCCTGACCCAAAACTCTTCTCACCTAGGGAGTCATCTGTGTCTGAGACCTGGGCTTGCGAGACCATGCCTCAATGAAGACAGCGAAAGAGCGACTCAGAGTGATTTCCAACCTCAGTGCGCACGATCACACCACACACACACACACACACACACACACACACACACACACACGAAGATGGACACACGAGAAAACTTTGCTAGCTTCCATTGAGTTTTGGTCATTGTTCTCAGTCTACTTACTAAGGCTTTAATTTCGTTTTCTGTTCTCCTGCATGCCGTTTCTAACTTGATTTTCATTCTTGACCTTTTTGCTGAGAATCACCCAGCTTCTTCTGAGCTTAGCGGTAGCAGATGTCACCCGTCACTCCATGCTGTCCTGCTTGGATGTTAAGTGTTCAGTCCTCTTTATGGTTTCACATTGTGCACATTTGCTTCGAGTTCTTATAGTGTCTTGGGTGCATCCCAAGGGATGAAGAAGAGAATACCCAGCTCAACTCATCCACTGTTATGCTGTACCTTCCCGCTCATAAACCATCTCATATTATCCATAGGATGTGTGAGGAGAGAAGCGATAAATTACTAAGACTGTGAGTGAGAGCTGGTACAATCGCTACTATGTTTAAAACCACTTCATATGGAGAAAGTTATCCAGAAACACGTGGACGATGATCTTTGGTTGGTAAGATGAATGTATTAAGACAGAAGAATCCCCCGTGAGACCTTGGGCTCACAAGGGAAAGCACAAACCTAGAAATTCAGAGGAAATTCCTTGGAGACTGAGTTCAAAGGTAGGAGTAAAAACTAACCCAGGATTTGAACAGATGACTCAGTGGTTAGAACGCTTCTTGCTCTTCCAGAGAGTCCAAGGATGATTCTCAGTGACATTAAATAGCTCACAACCACTCCAGAGCCTTGGCAGGTATATAGCAGCAAACACACACACACACACACACACACACACACACACACCACACCACACCACACACACATACACAAATTAAAAACAAAAACAAAATACCCAAGGGAGTGGATTCGATGAGCATGCCAGGTCGAAAATAAAAACCATGAGACATGAGGGAAGTGGGACGCTTCTTCGCCACCTCGACTTTTCAAAGTCCCTTTTGTTGTCTCTCTAGGAAGAAGGTTATTGCCGTTGTTGGTATATCGAACATGGATCCCCGACAGACTGACTACAGAGAGTACTCAATCAATACCATCATCCCCCACGAGAACTTCAGCAACTCCTCAATGAGAGATAACATAGCCCTCCTGAAGACAGACTCTGCCATACATTTCAACGACCTGGTCCAGGCCATCTGCTTCCTGGGCAAAAAGCTACATAAACCACCAGCCTTGGAGAACTGCTGGGTAGCAGGATGGAATCCCACGTCTGCAGTTAATGCATTCCTTCTCCTAGAGGAGGCTGTGTGTGTGCTGGCAGTGGGGGGACTCGGATGGACGTCCTTAGGGCTTGTCTTAATCAATCAGGGTGCTTGGTGTTTAGGGTTGATTCCTAATGTTTGCCTTGTGAATAGGCTCTCTTCCCCTCCCCCTCCCCCTCCTCCTCTTCCTCTTTTCCCTTCTTCTTCCTCCCCCTCCTCTTCCTCCTCCTTTTCTCCTTTCCTCTCCTTTTTTTCTCTATGTTCTTCCTCCTCCCCTCCTCTCCCCCCTCTTTCCCCCCTCTTCCTCTTCTTCCCTCTCCTCTTCCTCCTTCTCCTTTTCTTCTCTCTCCTCCCCCTCTTCTCCCCCTCCCTTCCCTTCTCCCTCCCCTCCCCTTCCTCTCCCCTCCCCTTCCCTCTCCTCCCCTTCCTCTCCCTCCCCCTTCCCTTCCTCTCCCTTTCTTCCCCCTCTCCTCCCCCTCCTCTCCCCTCCCTCTTCCCTTCCCCTCCCTTCCTTCCCCCTCCCCTTTCCTCTCCCCCCTCTCCCTTCCCCTCCCTTCCTTCCCCCTCCCCTTTCCTCTCCCCCCTCTCCCCTCCTCTCCTCTCCCCTCCCCCTCCTCTTTCCCTTCCTCTCTTCCACCTCCCTCCCCCCTTCCCTCCCCTCCCCTTTGCCCTCTCCCTTCCCTCCCCCTCCCCCTCCCCCTCCTCTTTCTTCTCTATTCCCAAGTAGTAAAAAGCAGCAAACTGACTTACCAAATGCCAGGAGGAGTAAGGGGGCCGGGCAGTGGTGGAGCACGCCTTTAGTCCCAGCACTTGGGAGGCAGAGGCAGGCGGATTTCTGAGTTCGAAGCCAGCCTGGTCTACAGAGTGAGTTCCAGAACAGCCAGGGCTATACAGAGAAACCCTGTCTTGAAAAAAACAACAACAAAACAAAACAAAACAAAAAGGAGTAAGGGGACTAGAGCTGAGTGTACTCTTACCTAAGTCATCCTTTTCTGTCATCTTGGGGAAGAATGAAACAAGGAAATGAATAGTCTTTAAGTGTGAAAGAAGGGTGAATTGTTCTCTGTCTGTTTACAGATTCAGATTCAAAGCAAAGAGATCGTTTTCAGTAAAAACTCAGACACAGGTTCTGATTTCTCTGGGTAAAGGGGACTTTTCTGTTGGATCCTGATTGGCTCCGTGAGTCGCTGTTGCCTTGACATGGGACCACCTTTTCGGTACTAACTCTTGGGCTCTCTGTTGCATGGTCCAGACAGGAAATCACATGACAATGAGCATCCTGCGAAGAATCCCTGTGAAAGACATTCAAATGTGTCCTTTACATAGACAGTGGAAAACAGAATGTGCCAGTCACACGAAGGAACCCAACAATGTTTGCCTGGTAAGAACTTGATCCAGTAGTACCCAAATCCCAAAAGTATTCATGGGCTGCACCCGAGGGAACAAGGGGTCACAGGAGCACCCCCTACTGGACAGAGACAGTGATGTGACAGTCATGTCTCTGGTAGGAATGACATTTAGCAGAAAGTGGGTACTCAAAAGCTTGCTGAATGACTGTGAAATATCATGCCTATAATTCTGTAGCTCAGCAGGCTAAGGCAGAAGGATCAGGAATTTAAGGCCGACCTGAACTACATAATCACATCTTAACTTGAAAAGGAAAGAAAAGTCTGCTGCAAGGACTACACGGAGTTTACTATTTTCAGTGTAATGATTAAGTATACCCAAGTCACAGATGCTCATTAGTGAGCTAAAAATGAAAGGTGTGAGTCTTGTTTCCACTTGTGGGTATGTATACAAGTCTACAGGGTTGGAGCCACCATATCCAGCATCCATGGAACCTAGATTCTCTCTCTCTCTCTTTTTTTTTTTTTTTTTTTGGTTTTTCGAGACAGGGTTTCTCTGTGTAGCCCTGGCTGTCCTGGAACTAGCTCTGTAGACCAGGCTGGCCTCGAACTCAGAAATCCGCCTGCCTCTGCCTCCCAAGTGCTGGGATTAAAGGCGTGCGCCACCACCGCCCGACTAGATTCTCTTTTGACGCAGTTTGCCAGGAACTGGGGATTTCTTCTGTAAGAACCCCTGCTCTCTACCCAAACAAGTACTACAGAGAATGATTGTCCTATGGTCTGAGCAAAATGTGCAGAATTCACCGCCATCTGGTTCAGGTCCCTTAATGTCTAAACCCAGACTAATGTGGCTTTCTAAGGCTAGTAGATAAATGTTAGAGTAAGGAGAAAAACTTCAGGCTAGCAGGCAAAGTTCTCTCTCTCTGTCAGTCTCTCTGTCTCTCTCTATGTGTGTATATGTTTGTGTGTGTGTGAGAGAGAGAGAGAGACAGAGAGAGACAGAGACAGAGATAGACAGAGACATCCTTCTTTGGGGATCAAACCTAGGACCAAGA
The DNA here is from genome assembly GCA_964023405.1 of Apodemus agrarius. Lineage (NCBI taxonomy): Eukaryota > Metazoa > Chordata > Mammalia > Rodentia > Muridae > Apodemus > Apodemus agrarius. The sequence goes on from OZ030024.1 coordinate 39,106,276, forward strand.
GCATGCTAGGCAGAAGCTCTACTACCGAGCTACATCCTCAACTTAAACCCGCCTTTGTAAGACGTCAATCACCTCTCTCTACGAGTAACCCTCAAGACTCCTCTGGTCATGATGCTTTTCCTCCAAGAGGAAGACAAGGGTTTTTTTTTTTTTTAGAATAAACACACACACACACACACACACACACACACACACACACACCTCTTTCTAAAAAAAAAATCTTTGGATCCCAAAAGCCTGGGTTCTCATTCAGCAGCAAGTTTGCTCCGCCTCAAGTGGCTCAACCTTGGCCAACGGCTCTGTGCTTGGCTCCCTGCCAGGAGAGAGGACCTCCTCCTCCTCCCCCTCCTCCTCCTTCCTTCATCTTCCTCCTTCCTCCTCCTCCCTCTTCTTTTGTTTCTGTTTCTTTTGTTTTGCTAAGACAGAGTCTCTCTGTGTGTAGCCCTGGCTGTCCTAGAACTCATTCTTGTAGACCAGGCTGGCTTCAAGCCCACAGAGATCCCACATGCTAAGATTAAAAGCACGTGTTACCGCTGTTCACCCTCAGCAACTTCTCCCATTGGATATTCTGAAAATGGTAGAAGTCATAGCTATTTAATAAAATCCCGATAGCGGTCATCCCACCAGTGCAGCAGCACACCTCATCGTACCTACAATGCCGTCAATTGTAGATGCTGGCATAATTTTACACGATGCTAAGAACAAATAGAATGATGCTGGTTAGACTTTGCCACCAACGGCTCCAAAAGACATCATCTTTTCCAAGATGCTACGTGTTGGAGTGTGCCTAGACCCTGGAAATACAGTATATTGTTAATGTGTCAAATGATCACCCTGCAAAGTTGTCCTTGTTTAACTGTGGCACCCCTGTGAAATCTTTCATATGTATGTATGGTATGCATGCAGGGTACGCTTGTATGTGGGTTCATGTGCGTATATCTAAAACCATTGCCTTCCTAGATGAATCCCTTACTCCTTGAGGCAAGGTCTATTGACTGAACCTTCAATGTGGTCGTTTGATGTGGCTTGTCTAACTAGCCTACTTGGCCCGCATGTCCCACGCAGTCTCCAGAGCTCGCCGGGCACAGACAGCATCTCAGCATCCAAGTTCCAGACCCCGGGGTTGCTCAACACATGCTTTACCACCGAGCCATCCTCGGCTGCTAACCTTTAGCTTCTGAACTGAATTCTGCTCGCAAAACACCTAATGGTGGCTTCGGTATTTTGAATGTTTTCCTCTCTTGGAAATGGGATCTGGTGTCTGGATCCGGAACACCACACTTGTCGGGTATAGAAGAAACTTCCAGCTTTGGATCTGACTATTGATTTTCCCCATGGACCCAGAACAGCTGCTGTGGACCTTTTACTTTTATAGTTTTTACAACTCTTAGAGGTTCTGTGGGATGTCCAGAGAGAGGACCACCCAAAGAGAGGGGCCCCTCTATGCAGTAGCTGCTCCTCACCCCAGGAGGTAAGACAGAGCTGCTTCAGGGGCCCTGGGCCAGTGGTCTCTGCTGCTTTTACTTCAGCAACTAGATATCATGGCTCTACTCGGTGGGGAAGAACACATAGGGGTGGGGGTACAACAAAAGGAAAAAAACTAGTTCATTCTGAGCCCGGGGTTAGCAGCAAAGCCATGTGCTAGCTAGCCAGGGCCGACTGTGCCCACTACTGTGCGTCAGAACCATCAGGCTGTGTGTCCCAAATTCCATCCATTTTCTTCCTCCAGAGCAGTTATGAGCGGCTGGGGGTGGGACCAGTGGGAAGATGAGACTGCACCACTCGTCCGCGGGGTCTCTTGGTGTGTTCCGGGCAATGGTCAGCAGTCCTACGTGGACAGCCAGAACTCTGAAATAACCTTCCAACCATCTGCCATCTGGCAGTGTGGGGTGACACAGCAGACTGTGAAAGAAATGGAAGCACGGGGTGCCGAGCAGCCACGCAGAATAGGGTACAGACTCTGTTACCCGTAAACTGGTTCTACCCGGGCGTGACGGTGCCCTTGCAGAATGTATGTGCCGCACCTCCGCCCTGTTTCCAGTCACTCTTTCTCCCATTAACTCTCATCTCTGCTCTGCCTATCCTTCCTAAGCAAGGGGGAGTGCAGTGGGAGGGGACACTCCAGGTAGGGCCATTACCCAGGCCACAGAGCAGAAAGGTCATCCTTTGCCTCTTTGCAAGAGCAACATATCATTGGCCAGCCTGCCTGCTCTTCCAGTCAAGGGGGCCATAAACTAAGGAGAGTGAGTAGTTCTTCCTCTCTGTCAGACCCAAGATGGACCACGGGGTGCAAGTGGAGATTCGACACTTGCAGAAGAGGGGGCCTGGGGTGGGACAGGTGGGATAAAGGAAACCTGGGAGTCACCTTGAGACTTCCCCCACTTTCACAACTTCCTGCAGAAAAATTACGGCCCCTATAATCCCTCGTGTAGCCAATGATCGTAACTCATGCTTTACTGCATGCCCAGCACCAGTGCTGAGCATGTCACAGGCACTAGCTCATCTCCCGTATTGCATTAGAACCACCGCTTGCCACAGTCCAAACAGCAAGAGCAACAGACCACCGGCCAGCTTAGCTGGCTCTTCTAGTGAAGGGGGGCTGTCTGGTGAGTATGCTAAGCCTCTGCCTTCTTGCCTTGTGTGAGATGAGGTGTGTGGGGTAGAACACCTGAGCCCCAGAGAACTGCTCCTTCAGGAAAGGGGAAGACTGCAGCTGTGACAGGGGCCAGGAAGCTGCAGACCCAGCTCAGCTCTGCGTCCTGAGGGACACTGGACCTCTCCTTCCCTCCGTTCAGCTCCTCCTTAGGAAGAAAGAAAGAGGAGAAGGGTTCAGAGATGTGATCGTTTTAACCCGGAATGGAAAGAAATGCCGGTATTTGAGGGATGGGCAACCAAAAGAGAGGAAGATTCACGGTGCTAGGAAAACAGGACAGTTTAAATTGAGCCAGGAGGCTGCGTTGGCCACAAATAATTTGCATAATACAAAGAAAACCTAGTCCAGGGAAGCAGCCCTGCTGGAGGGGTGCTTGCCTTGCAGGGATTTGATCCCTGGCCCTGCGCTAAAAACCAGTTGTGGTAGCTGGTACTCCTAGCATGAGTGAGTGAGTCACAAGGACCAAGAATTCAAAGTCATCTTTAGCTGCATAGTGAGTAGATATGAGTTCCAGACTCAAAGAAGCAGGCAAGAGAGGGAGAGAGAGGCAGAGGGAAAAAGAGGCGGAGTGTGTGTGTGTGTGTGTGTGTGTGTGTGTGTGTGCCTATGTTGTAATTGGTGGTGGCTGTCTAGATCTTAAATAACCTATAATTTGCCCCATTTCCAGAGAGAATCAATGCAAAACTTTCTAAAACACACTGGTACAAGATCTGCTGAAAAGGGAGTTTTTCTGAGACCTGAAGCCCTCTCCTGTCCTTTATCCCAGGGGGAACCAGGAAGTCCGATGATGTGTCAAGTAAAGAATGTTGATCTCTGGATCCTGAGAGGACTCCTGGCCTATGGAGGCGACCCGTGCCCTGGCCAGTTTCTGTACACCAATGTGGAAGACTACAGCGACTGGATCACGGCCATGACGAGGAAGGCTGGCCCTTCCCTGTCTTCGCTCCACCTCTGGGAGAACATGGTCCCCGAGCTCCCCTTTCACCAATCAAATATTGCCCTGACAAAGAATTCGTATTCTGTACATACCTCTACTGAGCGGCCCCCCTCCTCCTCCCGAGGGCAAAGCGTGTCCACTACAAACAAGCATCAGGATGCTGGGCAGAACTCGAGGGTAAACGGGCAACAGGAAACAGGCAGGCCTTTGAAGGTGGCTATCCAACCCATGTACTACGACTACTACGGTGGGGAGGCTGTGGAAGGCGGGGCTGTGGCTGGCCAGAACAGGCTGCATTGGTCCCAAGAAAGGATCTTGATGTCCTTTGTGCTTTTTTTCTTGGGCAGCGGTGTCTAGCTAGGAGCTAACCTACTACCACAGAGAAGCTCAGAGTGCAAAGCACTCGGCATCTTCCCTACTGTCCTGGTGTCTGCTCTTGATAGGTGCCCCCTGGGTGGCCACGGGCAGGCCCACAGCAGCACCGGGCTGGCTCTCCTTCCTCTGTCCCACTCCCATATGTGGGAAGGTCACTTTCATTTATGCTTGTGAACTAAATGTGGGCTAACACGTGTCAAACGATTAGAGTGCCCTTGTGGTTCTTTCAGTGTTAATGGTTCCAGGGGCCAGGCTTCGAAGATAGTCCCATGGGGACCATCTAGATGTGGCCTGGTAGTGGAGGTGGGGAGGGTGGATGGGGGGGCGGAGAACACTAGCTGGGCACAGGAAACAAGTGAGAGAGCCCCATTGATGGAAAATAATAGAGAACTTTAATGGGTCACTTCTTGGTCTGCAAGCTGCCGGCTGCTCCCGACTATTTCCCAGGAGGGCGGATCATTTGCAGCTGCTCATCCGAAGTCTTCATCTTATTCCAGGCCTTCCGGTACCCTTTTAAAGACATCTATAGAACAAACAAAAACAAAAACAAAAACAAAACAAAAAAAGAGGGGGTGGGGGAGGGGAAGGGGAGAAGGGTTACTTGGGAAAGACAGCATGAGCCTGAGCTGAATGCCACTGCCATCTTTGAGCTGCTGTCTATGCAGGTGGCCCTGTTGCGGGCTGGGCTCTTGTGGTGTCCCCTGCTGGTGGACATCACCTTAGGGCAATGGATCCCCACAAGATCTGTCTAGAGCTGGGATGCGGCTCAGTCGGTATAGGGTGTGCCTGCACTCTCAAAGCCTTGGGTCCAACCCGGGGCACCCTATCAACAGTAGAGTGGTGATTTATGTAGGAGGCGGGGAGGTGGGGATCAGAAGGTCAGGGCTATCCTTGGCTACAAACTAAGCTGAATTACACTGAGGGATAGCCTGGGATGTGTGGGACCCTGTCTCAGAAAAGGAAAAGCAAAGCAAAACAAGACAGCAACAACAAAAACCTGAAAGACTGTTTTAAAGAGTGTTGTTGTTGTTGTTGTTGTTGTTGTTTTGTTGTTGTTGTTCAGGGAAATGAGATGGTGCATGCTCCGGGCGGTGGTGGCGCACGCCTATAATCCCAGCACTTGGGAGGCAGAGGCAGGCGGATTTCTGAGTTCGAGGCCAGCCTGGTCTACAGAGTGAGTTCCAGGACAGCCAGGGCTACACAGAGAAACCCTGTCTTGAAAAAAAACAAAAAAAAAAAAAAAAAAAAAGACATTAACAGAAATGGCAGAAATGGTACATGTTCCCATTGGGTGCTCTTCAGTTCCAGGTATGATGTACCCCAAGTTAGGTCCCTAATGTCCTCTCTGTCACCAAGCTACCATATGAGGGAAATGGAACTAGGGTCAAGATGCCAGTTTCCCCAGAAGCCCATGTGATTTCTTTCTTTCTTTCTTTCTTTCTTTCTTTCTTTCTTTCTTTCTTTCTTTGTTTCTTTTTTTTTCTTTTTTTTTTTTTTGGTTTTTTAGAGACAGGGTTCCTCTGTGTAGCCCTGGCTGTTCTGGAACTCACTCTGTAGACCAGGCTGGCCTCGAACTCAGAAATCCGCCTGCCTCTGCCTCCCAGAGTGCTGGGATTACCGGCGTGCGCCACCACCACCCAGCTTCATGTGATTTTTAAGCTAAGCTAATGACACCCTAAGTGGGCAGGCACCACCCAGCTCAAAGGCTGCAGGCTTAGCCGTAAACAAGGGGCCTGCAGGAACCATGGAAATGCATGGAGCTGGGTTCTGAGAACCATTAAAAACACCTTTTTTTCCTTTTCTTCTGCTTCCACCCTTTCTGCCCTCAGCCCCTTCCTTCTTTCCTTCCTCCTCCTCCTCCTCCTTCCTCTCTCTCTGTCTCTCTGTCTCTCTGTCTCTCTGTCTCTCTCTCTTTTCAGGCAGGGTCACAATATGTAGTCTTGTGCAGCCTGGAACTCTATATAGAGACAAGGCTGGCCTCGAGCAGATCTACCTGCCTCTGCCTTTCAATGCTGGGGACTAAAGGTGGGACCCCCACATGCAGCTTCTCCTTTTCTTAAAAACTATCTTCTCCAACGAAGAAGCAGAAATTAATAAATCCCATGATATGGAGAGATTTAGAAGACTCTAAAATTCATTATGGAAACAAATATCTGTGTCATGAGCGTCTCTTCCTGACCCTAAAGTACATTGTCCCTGATCATTAAAAATGGAGCTTAGAAGGAAAATCCACTGTTCATTTTGGTTGAGCAGCTGAAACATCTGCAGAGATTTCACACAGATACAACATGCCTGACATCCCTATAAGTTCAGCCCTGAAGAACAAGACTCTGAAGAAAGGTGTTGACGGCTTGAGATACTTGGTGATCCCATAACCAGGGTTAAGTCAGACTCAATCCCACCCCGGGGACACAGGCTCACCTCTGCGATCTCCACCTTCCGCTCCCACATCTTGATGGTCTTCTCCAGGTCTCCGTTAAGGATCTTCTCCTTGACGTACATCATTACCTGTGGAGCCCTGAACTCAGCCAGCTGCTTCCGTAACTTAGTGTTCAAGATATGGGCTTTGGCCCTGTCCTGTAGGGAAGGACCCGTTAGTCCATGAAATTCTGGGAGCTCCTGCTCCATCCCCACCGTTCTAAAATGGAAGGTGACAGCTGCAAAGGGTAGGGCCCTCTGAAGATTCTGGATTTTTCTAGCAGATGGTGATATTCTCATCTGACTCAGAAACCCTAGAGAGGCTAGATCCTCAACCTTTCCTTTCCTTCCCTATTGTCTTTGTTTACTGTGCTTTCTCTTATTTTGACTTCTCAGGCTGTTTTTTTTTGTTTTTTTTTTGTTTTGTTTGTTTGTTTGTTTGTTTTTTGTTTTTTCGAGACAGGGTTTCTCTGTATAGCCCTGGCTGTCCTGGAACTCACTCTGTAGACCAGGCTGGCCTCAAACTCAGAAATCCGCCTGCCTCTGCCTCCCAAGTGCTGGGATTACAGGCGTGAGCCACCACCGTCCGGCTTCTCAGGCTTTTGTTTGTTTGTTTGTTTGGTTGGTTGGTTGGTTGGTTTTTCGAGACAGGGTTTCTCTGTGTGGTCCTGGCTGTCCTGGAACTCACTCTGTAGACCAAGCTGGCCTCGAACTCAGAAATCCACCTGCCTCTGCCTCCCAAGTGCTGGAATTACAGGTGTGCGCCACCACCGTCCAGCTTCTCAGGCTGTTTTGTGTATGAGATTGTACATTTATATAGGCTTTGGTTCCATCAGTCTCCATTTTCATCTTCTTGTATTGTAAAATATACATAACAACATTTCCTTGCTAGTTTAAGCACTTTGAGCACATAGTTCAGTGGCATTGGGTCCCTATTGTGGGGAATCAATGGCAGATTTAAGCAGATTTAAGCTATTAGAAGAAGCAAGAGCCGGGCGGTGGTGGTATATGCCTTTAATCCCAGCACTTGGGAGGCGGAGGCAGGTGGATTTCTGAGTTCGAGGCCAGCCTGGTCTACAGAGTGAGTTCCAGGACAGCCGGAGCTACAGAGAAACCCTGTCTCGAAAACCCCCCAAAAAAAGAAGGAGGAGGAGGAGGAGGAGGAGGAGGAGGAGGAGGAGGAGGAGGAGGAGAAGGAGAAGAAGAAGAAGAAGAAGAAGAAGAAGAAGAAGAAGAAGAAGAAGAAGAAGAAGAAGAAGCAAGAACTTGAAGATACATGGGTAGAGATTATACAATATGAAGAGAGGCAGTGAAGACACAGAAACCTGGCAGTTTTAGAGAGATGTAGACAGCCTGAGTGGGGTACACATAGTGGTAGTAATGGAAGGGAAAAGGAAGAGAAACAGAAAAACTACTCAAGGCTTCCATGAACAAAAACCTCCCAATTTTTATTTTAAAAAATGCTAAGTTCAGCAGCCAGATAATTTAAACAAGCTCCAAAGAAGATAAATGCAAAGAAACCCATCCCAAGTACAGCACACTCAAACCACTGAATGTCAAGGTGAAGGGAAGAGCTTGAGATGGCAAGAAAAGCAACCACAATCAGTCCTGGATGCGAGCGTGGTGAGAGCAACAGCTGGCTGCTCACTGGAAACAACAGAGGCCACAAGACAATGGTATGCAGCATATGCGAAGGAAGGAAGAAAAACTAAGACACCGAGTGCGTGCATGCGTGCATGCGTGCGTGCGTGCGTGCGTGTGTGTGTGTGTGTGTGTGTTCTGAGTATGTTTGGGGGGGTACCCACATAATGCAGGTGCATATAGAGGCAGAGATCAATCCTGGGTATGTTCCTGGATTACTTCCCATCATCCTTTGCGAGGCAGGATCTCTTATGAACCTGGAGCTTCACTGGTTTGGTTAGGCTGGCCAGCCCATGATCTCCAGGGATGATCCTATCGTACCCCACCCCACCCCACCCTACCTTTGTGTCCCTCCCCCACCCCTGAGGTTACAGATGTCTGTGCCAGGCTATAAGGGTGCTAGCAAACAAACTCAAGTCCTCATGTTTGCACAGTAGGTAAGGCGCCGGGCACTGGTTTCTAATGCTATTGTCAGTCAGAATGGATCAAGACTCCTTGAGAGAGGGCTGATCTTTCGATGGACTGAGACTCGTCCGAGATGAGCACGCAGCAGCATCTTCTCATGCCAGGGAAGGCCAAGAGAGGCCTAGAGTGGTGATAGGACCCCGAGTGTAAGGAGATCCTGGATGGGACGTCAGACAAAAACAGAGGAAGTCTGGATACAAGCACGGGCTTTAGTCAAGAATGAACCAAGAGCATCCGTTAATTGTAACAAACATAGCAGGCCGATGTTAATTGCTAAAATAGAAAACAAATATGCGGCATAAAAAACGTCTCTAGGAGCCAGGCGTGGTGGCGCATGCCTGTAATCCCAGCACTTGGGAGGCAGAGGTAGGTGGATTTCTGAGTTCGAGGCCAGCCTGGTCTACAGAGTGAGTTCCAGGACAGCTTGGGCTATACA